>OY812998.1:84865294-85129235 GCA_963681545.1 Germaria angustata
TACACAGTGTGCAAAATTTGTTATAATACCCTTATAATTTGGATACATGGAAAAGGTGGACAGTTTTTTTTTTATGAAGCCAGTGATTTGGGTGGAAGACATAACTGGATATGATGAATCCAGGTGCTACGCATGCATTAAACAGAAAACAATTGAAAACAAAAGTATACATTGCTGCTTTTACTGTCACACTTCCAGTTAAACGCGCTGCTGATACCGATACACCTAAACCTCCGAGTCTGGATACTGTGTCCATGCAAGCCAAAACCGTTTTCACCAATCCGACCAATTGGAATGATGCTTATTGGACACCCGATATGTTGGTTTTAAAAGAAAGTTGCTTTTAGTAATTAAAATTTTTTTAAAGAAATGCTGGATCAGCTGCCCGAAAATATGCATATTTTTCAACTTTATTCTCAATTTGAAACTGCTGCAACTCTATTTCTCATGTTAAATTTTCCGCTGGTTAAAAAATTTTAAAAATTTTTTGGGGACCCTAATATCTCTCTTGGTGTTTATGAAACACAGTGGGGACAACTCCATTTCATAAATTGGAATCAATATTTCGCTATCGAAATATTGGCCATGAGCCAAAATCTTATGGACCGTAGGAGTAAGTTTCTTTTGAGGGTACTTTTGAGCCAAAAGCTGTGCAGTTGTTGATGCATAATCCTGAAACTTTGGGCCATTTACCATTTCTCTAGAGTTTAGAATAACTGCCAACCTTTTTATAATATGGTTGTCGACGCCAGTAATTTGTTACCATCGTTAGTGTTTCCATATCCCTGCTTTGGGCAGTCTATTTTTAGTCCAAGGTTCTTAAGAAATTCATTTTGTATAATATTTTTTCGAGCAGTTAGTTTTTCTTTTGGTGTTGCATTCTCATGAAAATTTTCTCCTTCTCTCGGAATTGTATATGCTAATTTTAAAATATGAGGCACTATTCACAGTGGTTTTTTGTTGAAAACATCATAATTTTTGAAGTTACCAAGAAATTTGTAGTGGGAAAAAAACACTTGGTTTTTAAATCTTTTAGGATCAAAATAAGAGCTCCCTTATTGTGATGGGCATTGGATACGATAACACCTTTGACCTTTCTTGACGCAAAAATCATACATTTTGAAGTAATGATATTTTTAAAATTTCTCAAACATTTAAAACACAACTTTTTGTGCTTTAAATGACATTATCATAGGGAAGTCTAGAAAAAATGCTACTCTAATATAACATGCTATATTAATATAACTCTTTTTATTAATATTACAGATAAAAATTATTGAAATATTTTTAATACTTATGTTAATTTATAACATTATTTTATAGTATGATATATAATAATATGACATTGAGTTATTTTTATAAATTTTTTTAATAGTTTTCTCCGAAATAGTCGTTAACATTTTGATTGATTTGTAATAGACTTAACATATCGGAGCTATAATTATATTCTTCCAAATCCTTTCGAGATCTTACATGTCTTCGCGATGAAATCAGTGGGTCTGAAGAGGCCGCCAACATATTAAAAAAATCCTCATTCTGTCTAATCCGTGAAATTTTGCAAGTATTCGCATATCTAAAGTGCTTGTAATCTTTGTTTTTGTATTCCTGGGCTTCTTCTGATAACTCTTCAATTGGTAAGCATTGATATTCAATTAAATTTTGGCCATGAGAAAAAATCTTATGGACCGTAGAAGTAAGTTTCTTTTCAGGGTACTTTTGAGCCAAAAGCTGGGCAGTTTTTGGTACATAATCCTGAAACTTTGGGCCATTTACCATTTCTCTAGAGTTTATTTTTTCCCCACTAATTTTTATTTATTGTATCTTCAAAACTAAACTAACAATAAGTATTCAAATCTTAAATATAGATATAATAATTAGGCCCAACCAGTGTCCGACATAAACTTAGTGATAGTAATTAAAAATACATAAATGTCGTATTAAGCACAAAATTATTTTCAAAAAGTTTCATCTGGAGTGTTGCGTACTAAAGCCGTAGTATCCCTCTTTTTTAAGCGGATGTGTCCAGGAAAGTTAACGATGTTACGAGCAAGGGGATTAGGATGAGACTCGAGTTTTGTTAAATATTTGCCTGCATATTTTGCAGTTTCAGCGGTCACAAGTGGCATATTTAAATCACGATGTAAAATTGAATTTTTCATGTACCAAGGAGCCGTTGTTATTAACCTTAAAATTTTGTTTTGCATTCGTTGTATTGTCTCTACATTGGAAGCTGAAGCGGTGCCCCGTAGCTGAATTCCGTAACACCATATGGGTTTCAAAAGCGACTTGTATATTAAGAGTTTACAGTCTAAACTGAGGGTAGAATTTCTACCAATCAGCCAGTGTATCTGGGTTAATTTAAGCTTCATTTGTGTCAGCTTAGAGTCAATGTGGTGTTTCCATGTAAGCCGTCGGTCAAGGTGTATACCAAGGTATTTCACCTGTGAATGTTGAGGAACAACTTGATTATTGATTCGAATAGGGGAACAAGTGTCTCTTCGTAGGGTAAATGTGACATGAACACACTTTTGTTCATTTACATTTATTCTCCATAAGTTCAACCACAGTTCCAACAGGTCAACATGTTCCTGAAGATATCGGGATGCCTCCTGAGGGTTTTCATGCATACTAAGGCAGGCGGTATCATCGGCAAATGTAGAAGTGAGGATATTACTGCCCAAAGGCATATCACAGGTATAAATCAAATACAAAACTGGCCCCAGTATACTTCCCTGTGGCACACCTGATGAGATAGTTTCGGGCACACTCATGAAGTCTCATTCCACAACAGTGAACTTCCGGGCAAGAATGTAACTTTCCAAAAGATTTACAATGTTTATTGGCAGATATGTCTTCAGTTTTAAAATTAGGCCTTCATGCCACACTTTACCAAATGCTTGAGAAACACCAATAAAGAGGGAAGAACAATACTTCTTTCCTTCAAATGTTCTTCTTATAAAATGAACCATTCTATGAGTTTGTTCAATGGTGATATGCTGACTTCTAAAACCAAATTAATGGTCCGATATACACCCATTATTAGTTAAAATTGGGGACAATTTTGTCATGAGCAGCTTTTCGAAGAGCATTGATAAGATCTTTGCCCGCTTTTGGAATCATTTTGACCATGGAAAGTTTCCAGCTGTGTGGATAATACTCCAGTCGTAAAATGTCAATAAAAATAAATAAAAGGATTCTAATAGCAATACGAGGCAACTTCATCAGCATCTTGTTTACTAATTCCATCAATACCCGGGGCCTTTTTCGGGTTGGTTTCAGCAATTAGTTTTTGTACATTAGGCATCCTAAATTTCATGGGTCGAGGGGGTAGAACAACTACACTCGGCAAATCAACAGCACCAGTACATGTGTTTGGGGTGAATACGTATTTTAAATGCTCAGCAAATATGTTACCTTTTTCGGTATTGGTTCTTGCCCAACATCCGGTCGAGGTGTGCAAGGGTGGTTTAAACTCAACGGGTGTTTTAAGTTTCCTAGCAGCGCTCCACAAGGAGTAATTAGGTGCTGCTGTGACATCGAGACCTACCAGATAGTTTTTAAGAGAAGCAGATTTTTCAGATGCAAGCAACCCTTGGAGTCGTTTAGTGCATTCTTTAAGTCTGATTTTGTGTTGGGGTAATCTGTGCTGTTGCCATTCCCTTCTAGCTCTTCTTTTTTCACGCACGAGATGTTCAATATCCGCAGAATAAATTCTATTAAACCCAGTCTGCGGATTGGAGGTAGTGGCATGTCTAGCAGCCTGTTTAATATTTTCGGTAATATTGGCAATGTTAAGTTCAATATCATTGGAAGTTCTTAGTTTGATGTTTTCCGTACAATGACTACTGAGATATTTTTTGAACCCCAGCTAATTAACACGATTTATCACCTTCACATTTGGGTGAGGTAAATCACTTCTTAGTGGGCTACAAATTGTAACGATCGTGGGAGAGTGATCGGAGGAGAGATCATGAGAAGCTTCAACATGAATTAAATCCCTAGAGATATTTTTCATGACGCCAAAATCTATAACATCTGGAATTTTTTTTATGGCAGTAGGCTTCCCGCTCGAAATGACGTCCGAGCCCATTTTTGAAATTTTGTTGAACAACGCTCGACCTCTAGGTGTAATAAGACGCGATCCCCAGAACGAATGTTTAGCTGCTACGAAGCAAGGGCCAAGAGTTTTGTAAAAATTCCCGTATTGATCCTCAGCGATTGAAAATATGGGAGGGGAGTCAATTGATGATATCACGAGATTTGAACAAAAATTTTCGATGCAAATATTTGTTGCTTTTAGATGGTCTTCACAAATATTCTCAAGAATATAATGTTTGAATCTTGACTTTATTAGAACTGCTGATCTCCGCATGCTCTTCCTCTCGGATCCTTTGTATCATATAAGGTGTTGCCACTCATATTAAAAAGGCTTCTCGAAGCTCAGATACCAACATTATATCAATATTTTTACCTTGAGGAAGTGCTCAAGTTAATTTTTATGTTGTCGAATGTCGTTTGCGTTCCAGAAACATGCTTTTAACGTGTTCATGGCTTGTTAACTAATGCTTGAAGCAGTGTGTTCTGCATTCGCAGCATTTCTTGCATCATGCTAGTCATATTTGTTGTAAAATTGTTTATAGTTTGCACCAGATTATTAATAGTAGTTTCAAAGCGACTGAAATTAAAGCTTGGGTTAGCATTTGTTGTATTATTTGGTGGTGACACTTTTTGCACTGGAACAGAGTTGATCTTCACAGCGTCAGCATACGATACTTGTGGAGTAATTGGTTGGGCCATTAGAGGATAAGTGGCGGAGTACGTATTTCCTGTTTGCACTGGGGTTACTTTAGGCTTTTGACTCATAGCCTGTTTAACGAAAGAGTATACAGGGCATCCTCTGTAGTTAGCAATGTGATTACCTCCACAATTACTGCACTTTTTTCCTCCCGATCTTTCGACTTGCAAATAGCCGTATTGCAAATAGCCGTATTGTGCAAATAGCCGTATTGTGCAAATAGCCGTATTGTGTAATTCACCGCACACAACACAAACAGTAGGTAATTTACAATAAGTTTTTGTGTGGCCATATTCTTGACAATTATGGCACTGTACGGGTCTAGAACGTTTGTGTGGTTCTTCAACTGTGATTTTTCGGTATAAGAGATATTTTAAATTATAAATAGGATGTGTCTCATTTTTATTCAATTTAATATCATTTGGCTCCAGTTCAACGCAAAATAAGGGTTGGGGGATCTTCTCCCTGTTTATTATGTTAGAGACATTATTTACCTTAAATCCCTGGAGGGTGAGAGCATCTATTATTTCCTCAGGAACAACATAAGAAACTATGCCCTTCAATACGATCTGTAGGCCTTTAGCACTCTTAAGCTGGAATGTGTAGAAACTTGTTTTATTTTTTCCAATTCGTTAACCATTTTGCGGATATCTTTTTCTTCTTATATTTGAATCTTTGTTTCATCAATATTACCACGTTTTATTAGAACAATGTGAAATGCCTTTTCACCAATGACCGAAATTAATTTTTTAATAAAGTTGTTTGAATTTTTTTCCCTCAAATAGATTGGTGGTGGTTTTGAGGTTTTCTTCGAGGGTACGTCGGGTTTGTCGGTGATATCTTGCATAATTTTAAAACGGTTTAGACCAAGGCCAATTCAATACTATGTGGAATTGAAAACGCAGCCGTTGTACTTTTTTTCAACATGGAGGTGACTCGCTTGTCAAAAGTTGTTTTTGTTATACGTTACTCGCGACTCGCTTGTCAAAAGTTGTTTTTATAATACTTTACTCTTGCGTTACTTTTTGTTTTTAAATTAAAAATTTTATTTGTGGTAAAGAAATTATATGTGAAATTTTTTATATATAAAAAGTGAAAATTTTGGCACAAAAGTTGAGAAGTAAAATGAAGATAAAATAAAAGTGATAAATAAAAGTTACAATTTGTATGTGCGTATTTAGTTAAAAGGAATATTTTTTTCCTATCTCTTTTTAACTATTTTTGACAAACGAGTCACTCAAGCAATAACAAAATACAATATTGTTTTTGTATTGTTGTACTTGTAGTAATTTTAATTCTACCTAGTATTGAATTCGCCTTGGTTTAGACGGTTACCTGGGTTGGCGTCGATATCCCTGGATATCTTGGGAACCGATGAGATTTTAGATGAATTTGGACTTCGCCCGCGTTTTACTACTGTGATATATCTGTCCATTCCGACAGGCACTTTAGGTTTCTGAATATTAGTGTCTATAGTGATAACTGGGTTAAGTGATGAACACGAGCCCGGAGCGAATAATGGCGCTGATTTAAATAACGAAGTACTAGGCAGCGGTAATGTTATAGAATCACTACTTGGCATCGGAGTAAGCGAAGTTGATCGCTCGCGTAAAATTGGCTTTGCCGTTAGAAAAAGCCTATCATCAGATTTTTTATTTTTATTGTTTGCATTAAGAGCTTCAGAACTCAAAGTAAAATAGGCATTTCTGCCGTTAGAACTCATTTCACAATTTTTTGTTTTTGAGGTACCCATACAGAGTATTCCTCAGTCACTTTGTTTGTGTTTTTTGTTTTTGTTGTTTCAGATTATATGAAAAATATTATTAGTGCAAATAAAGCAAATTTCACAAAATGAGTACTTATTACGAATATTTTTTTTTGTAATTTTTGTTTGTTTAGTATGTAAGAAAAAACTCCGCTAATACGTCCGTTCACTACGAAGGTTCAACAAGAATGAGTTTATAATATTTAGAATAACTGCCAACCTTTTTATATTATAGTTGACGACACCAGTAATTTGGGCTGTTACCTCATCATTTTCATTATAGTTAACAACATCTAAAACCTATTTATGTTATTTTTTTAATATGATATTGTTAACTATAATGAAAATATAAATTTGTTATTTTTAAATTTATTTAAATTTTTAATATTCCCCTGAAGAAGTCAAAAAAGAATTGACGAAACGTTGGGAATAAAATGTAAAAAAACGTTGTTTTTATTACATTATATAATACAGGCCCAATTACCTTAAATAAATAGCTTAACACAGAATACCAAAAATATTGGCCAAACATTATATTACTATAAACGATCTGGACATGTTACCATCGTTAGTATTTCCATATCCCTGCTTTGGGCAGTCTATTTTTAGTCCCAGGTTCTTAAGAAATTCATTTTGTATAATACTTTTTCGAGCAGTTAGTTTTTCTTTTGGTGTTGCATTCTCATGAAAATTTTCTCCTTCTCTCGGAATTGTATACGCTAATTTTAAAATAAACTCCATGCACCTAATTCTGGCATGTAACGGAGAAATTCCATATTCATAGTTTGCTCATCACTTGAATCATTAAAATTTTGAAAGTCCTTCTGTTGTTAAATTTAAGACTTTGCCATCAATCATTGTAAAACAAAATTCATAATTAATGAAAACCTTTTTTCCATTCTTTATTTCAATAAGAGGAGGCTTTAGTTCGGAAATTTGCTTTTTATATCGTTTACTGTAGACTTGATTATTTCTGAAGACTCCTTTGCATATTTAAAAAAAATCGGACGGTAAAAATGGACTGACGATGGGCGAGGATTTTTCCAATGCTCAGAGATTTCACTTCTAAGTCGTAAAGGAACTATAGAAGCCATAAACATATTTGCATCACATATTTGTTATGTCAGTTGTCGATATTGTTTGTTTGTAAGCACTTTGACCAGGTGATCCATCACATCCCCATTTGCTTATCAATGTAAGCCTATCTGCAAATAATGCTCTTTCTTTTTTAGGAAAGCTTTGAAGTAAGCGTTTAGATGTATGATCCATTAAGTCTTGCAGTTCAACTTCTGCTGATTCTTCAGTAACTTATACATTAACATGGTACTGCTCCTTTTTTGGCAGAGGTAACCTTTTTATATCCAGGAAGAACATTCACATTATGATTCTTTAAAGAGCTTCGTAAAATATTATATTTCTCCTTTGACAATCCCAAGTCCATAAATAACGCTAAGGTTTCCTCTATGCTATACTTTGTGGGTAATGCATTCGGAGGAGTTGGAATACTTTCTTTAATCCTTCGCAGTCGATCTGGGCTAGCAAGCTCACAGATTTTGTAATATCACATCTTGATTTATCTTTTAGGTACTGAAGACATAATTCTTCTGACAGATTCGATGTAGATATATCTTTTGTAGCATTTTGAAGTTTACATTTTTTTGTATACTCCGAACACTCGTTTATAGTTTTAGCAGGTCTTTGTTTTCTGCTGTCCAAAGATGTATGCGGTGCTTCGATGCTTTCAAAAGTTGTTACTCCATTTAGCCAGTCTGAGTACCTTTCCATAAAGGTTTTTATGGTAAGGTTTGAGGCAAGCCATTTTCTACGAATATCTAAGAAAACGAAGTGAATTTTGTTTTCAACATCCTTTTCGTGGTATCCTTGTAAACCGTGCAATTTTTCCACAATAGCCAAATTAAATACATTTTCATTATGTGACTTTCTAATTAACTCGAACAATTCCGGATTTTTAAATGACATTATGAGTTCTGGTACTGATCACTACTTTTGCAAAGTAAAACCTTAACTGATTGCATTAAACAATTGCAGATTAATTTATACCCAAAAATAAAGAGGTTCAACCTACCTGCAGTTTTTATTTTACTTAGTATAAAAACCAAGTTTTAAAACTACCTGCCTATTTTCATAATGTGTTCTTAAATTTAAATAAATAAACAAATTGGAATAATTATGCCTACCTGATTGACACAGCAAAATATTGTTTATCATTTATATGGGATTCATACTATGACTTTTTATGGTGACTTTTCAAGACTTTATTGACGAATGGTATACAAAGGCTATCAACTTAAAAGAGAATTAAAGAAAAATGTAGGAAAAAAGTCACTGCGAAAATTTCGTATTAACGAGAGGCAATAAATATTAGTAACAAGTGATGCAGTGAAAACAATTGTATAGAGAGAATAATTTTTTTTCATATTTGGAACGCATCCTTGTTACATATATAAAATAATTTTTTATCTTTTAGTAATAAAATACATTTTATAACATAAAGTACAAGTTATTTTTCTCTTATTTTTGTAAAATAAGACAACTAAGATTTGATCTCTCTATACGATTATATATATTTCAATGAAATAAGGCTACATATAGTACATAATTTTAAGTAGGCACATTTGCATACATTAACAAAAATATGTCGTTCAGTTCCACTTATATTTACATTTTTGTGCTGTAGGATAACATAAAATATAAAAAATATTAAAATTTTGGTAGCTTTTTTCCTTATTTGGCATTTTTTTTAATTTTTGTTGCAAAATATCTTGGCTGTGGCAACGCTGGCTATAGGATTGTAACATCTTTCTTCCAATTTCAAAAAAACCTGTCATTTTTGTGGCCCAATTTAGATAAATTATTTAAAGTACTGTGTAGTAAATATGCTAAGAAAATATGGGCGTGACCACTTTTGCCCATTTTTAGATATTCTCTATTTTATTTGTAAAAACTACCTAAATATAGGGTGTCTGAAAAACGGCAACTGCCGAAAAAGTAGGGTATCTGGTGGACATTTTCTTACTTTTTTTAATAAACAATAAATATACGTTTAAAATAATACCAAAAAAGTAGTAATCACATGGCAATATTTCTGACACTTCAATTCTAAAATGTCTTTTTTTTCTCAAAATCACCTTTTTTCGACTTTCTAAAAAACTGTCGATTTTAAGCAGCTCCACCAGCTGTAATTCTTATCCAATTAAGAAAAACTTTTTTGAATTCTGATCAGTAAAATAGTCTTTATACGATGTGTTCATTCATTTTACAAAATTTTGTCATCAAATTTTGTATTTTTGCCACGGTTTTTGGGAAAAGACGCCACAGTGCGACGGCCGTTCTTAATATGTTGTCAGTACCAGTGTTGGGCAAAATATATGGTTTGCGGTATTTAAAATACGAAATTCAAAATACTTACTGATCATGTATTTAAAATACAAAATACAAAATATTTACAAATCTGTATGTATTTAAAATACAAAATACTTCCATTTATTGCACGTATCTCAAATACAAAATACTTTCACGTCATGTACATGTACATATGTATTTAAAATACGAGATACACCGTTTTTATTTAAACCATAAAATACATTAGATGAAACTAATTAACAAAACAATTGTTTCCTTTCATAAATATTAGATTTTAACGTAGAATACGTTATACGGTAAGGTAGGGGTGTTGATCTTGAGCACAAAATTTTGAGAAAATATTTGTCAACTTTCACCCACTTTTACTTATATATTAAAACATATTTTAGCAATTTTTATATGTTACTCAGTTTTGGTAATATGTTTTGTTTGGAATTACATACATTAAAAAAATTATATGTCTATATACATATATATAAAAGTTTTATGTAGTTAAGGAAATAAATATTTTAGAGCATGATATTTTAGACTTTTTTTGTACATGCCGCTGTTGTTGTTGGTTTGTAAATGCCGCTGTTGTTTTTGTTGTTGTTGTGAATTCAAATAATTTTGGCTTTGCTGTGCTTTGTTTATTTTTCGAGCAGCGTGTAAATGTGTGTGTGTGTGTGTGTGTACATTTCGTTTTGTTGGATCGGTCGGTTGATAGTTCGTCTGGAGGGGAACATAAAATGAAGGGAGGGGAGCGTACACACTTGTGTGCTTGAAAGTTTACAGATCTTTGCTGTCGTTTGTTTACTTCTGCGAGCAGCGTGTATGGACATTAATACAAAGGATTGGCGATGTAAATGCTCACTATATCAATGGCGTTTTTCCTAAACACATTTGTATGAATACATTGGGAAGTAGTTGGAAAGCAGCTAATCTATTGTGCTGCCATATCATAAAATTTATTGATAGATTTAAATCATTTATCAAAAATTTTATTTAATTCATATATTTTAATTGCAAAATGACTAACGTGAGCGTATTGGCTTTAATTCGAAATTTTTTTTGGCGACGATAAGAAAAAATTTTTTTTTAATTTTTTCAAAAAAACAAAGGGGTTAGGTCATCATAATTTTTGAGGAAAAAAATTTTTTCGCACTACCCGCGAAAAAAAAAATTCGAATTAATGCCAATACGTTTACCAATCCAACGCAGAAGAAATCAAGTCGATATCTTGAAAACTAAGCAAGTTATGACCAAAATGGTAACCAGTTGTACTAAAAAGTGGCAGGGAAGAGGCAGTAGTAGAACTGGTTACCATTTTGGTCATAACTTCCTTAGTTTTCAAAATATCGACTTGGTTTCTTCTGCGTTGGATTGGTAAACGTATTGGCATTAATTCGAATTTTTTTTTTCGCGGGTAGTGCGAAAAAATTTTTTTCCTCAAAAATTATGATGACCTAACCCCTTTGTTTTTTTGAAAAAATTAAAAAAATTTTTTTTCTTATCGTCGCCAAAAAAAATTTCGAATTAAAGCCAATACGCTCACGTTAGTCATTTTGCAATTAAAATATATGAATTAAATAAAATTTTTGATAAATGATTTAAATCTATCAATAAATTTTATGATATGGCAGCACAATAGATTAGCTGCTTTCCAACTACTTCCCAATGTATTCATACAAATGTGTTTAGGAAAAACGCCATTGATATAGTGAGCATTTACATCGCCAATCCTTTGTATTAATGTCCATACACGCACATTTACACGCTGCTCGCAGAAGTAAACAAACGACAGCAAAGATCTGTAAACTTTCAAGCACACAAGTGTGTACGCATTTGATAGATGAGCGTATTGGCTTTAATTCGAAATTTTTTTTTGGCGACAATAAGAAAAAAATTTTTTTTGTAATTTTTCAAAAAAAAACAAAGGGGTTAGGTCATCATAATTTTTGAGAAAAAAAATTTTTCGCACTACCCGCGAAAAAAAAAATTCGAATTAATGCCAATACGTTTATCAATCCAACGCAGAAGAAATCAAGTCGATATCGATAGCAAGTTATGACCAAAATGGTAACCAGTTGTACTAAAAAGTGGCAGGGAAGAGGCAGTAGTAGAACTGGTTACCAAACTTCCTGGGAATAATTCTGAACACCGTTTTTTAATTTCATTTGTTTTTTATTTACTTCAACATTGAGATACTATGCTATCAATTACAAAAATATTAAAAAGTTTATATGTTGTAGAAATTTTTTTATTGAGATCTTAGGAAAATTTTTGTAGTTGATTGTTTCGTTGAATTTTGAACGGTTTACTACCATGGACCTGAACAAGAGAAAAAGGTAAAAAAAATCTAATTTTTTTTTAAGTTTTTTGCGATTTTTATCTGGAAGGTGAAGTTTTTTTGTTCTTTATGACAAGAGCTACAAGTTTGCCTCAGAGAGTAAATCGAAATTCGGAACGGTTTGCAAGATATGAGCCCGAGAAAATGATCACTTTTTTGCGAAAATGATACCGAGGCCCCAAATCTTTGGCGGCCCATAAAAAAAGTGCATGACTTTGGGAAAAATTGGGAGACACGGGTCTTTTTTTTAGTCTTTTATCACGTAGTGGTGTCCGTATTTGGTTATTTTGCCACGACTTAAAAAATTACACACAGTGTAATTATTTAATTTATTTACATGAACTATTTTTATGCTTACATATATATATATATATATATATATATATATATATATATATATATATATATATATATATATATATATATATATATATATATATATATATATATATATATATGTATATCAGAAAAATCGGGCACGTAATCCGTAAAACCGAATTCCTTAAAGGCCTTTACGAAGTTTGACCCATTGTCAGAGTAGTTGATATACTTGTTCATTTTTTTATTAAAACGAAGACTGAATTTCAAATAACATTTCAGCAATCTTGTCATAAGTATATGCTCCTTTAAAGCGACTAAAAGACAATACACAACTGTTACATTCCAAAGAATTTGCATTGATCTGAAATTAAAATAACGTTTAATTAATCATAAATGCCGAAAAAAAATACTAAAACCAAATTGATATTAATTACATAAGTTATTACCCAGTATGCAGCTCCTATTTTTCGTTGACCAGATATCCGCAGTAGTTGATATGTACTCGACTTCACTTAAAATATTTATAAGTTTTTCCATGATTTCTTTATATGAAATTTCAATGTTTCTTCCTAACGTTCTTCTTGACATTATATTTAACTTATTTGAAGGTCATAAAAATTTTTTAAGAAATTGGGATCATCTCCTTCGCTCTGCGTTTTGAAGGTCAGTTTAATTTGTTTCATTTCGTTTTCATCAATTAAAAGCAGTTTTGTTCTTTTACACGGATTTGTTGATGTAATTTGCTGCTTTCATACTCACTTAAAATATTAGGATGCTTTCTCTTAATGTAAATTAAAAGAATTAGTAAAACTGTATTTGATTATATATTACCTTTAAATGAAATCTGAAGTTGCTCGTCGCCTTCAGGCTTCCCTTGATAACGGCTTTGCATTCAACACAAGAAGCCTGAATTTTATCTTCATCACTATTTTTACCCTCACTTGATCACATTAAAATACTTTCCCTCAGTTAAAATTTGTGGATATTTTATATTAATTGATGGAAATTCTTCATCCATTGCAAAATATATGTAAATGTAATTATGTATGTATGTACATACAAAAATGAATTTGCTTAAAAAACTCCCAACTAAATTTTCCATAGAAATAACGGAACTTAGAAAGAATGAAAATGACAAGACTAAGATGTATTCACTTTACAGCTGATATTACTAACACAAGCTCAAACTATTGTTTCTCGTACATATGTACGTTGAAAATTGTTCGCGCATATGTTGAAAACTCAATCTCCCAATGCAAAAAGAATCGTGTTTTTTATTGTTAAACTTGTTGTCGTTAAAATACCACCTGCAAAAATATTCGGCTTGTGACAAGATGCTTTAAGCTCCAAACACATAGACGACAGCAGACAGCAAGCAGCAATATGTCAATAATAAAACCCATGTATTTAAATGAAAACGATTATTTTAAAGGCAGCGCGACTGCACAATAGCATTTGCTGCTGCTGCCAACTTTTTTTATATTTTGACGGGCAGCATTAAACAAATATAGTGTTGCCATTATCTATATATATATATATATATATATATATATATAAATTGGAAAAATAAAAACAAAAACTTTTTAAATATTAAACATAAAAGAACATTACAAAAATACAATAAAGAAATAAATTTATGTGTTTTTACAGTTTTTCGTGATATTATTACATTTTTTATCAATAACTTTAATTTTATTCATTATAAAATATATATCCGGCATCCCTGAAATTTGTATTGCTAAAATACACATCAGCTGACTATTATGCTGTTGCTGTGTTTAAAATAATTATGAAGCTGACTTCAGAGCAGCACTTGAAGTTGGCAGCATTTGAAGCCGTGAAGTCGTGAAGTCTGCTGTCCTTAAAGCTCTAACTTTAAGGTGAAGGTACATAACACGCGTTACACGCGTCAGCGCGTTTTAGACTTCTGTCAAAAAAGTTGAACTAGAGTAATTTCATATAACAAGATACATAAAAAAGTCGGCAACGCGTCTAACGCGTGAAGTTCGTTAACTTTCAACTTTTCACGCGTCATGCTGATTGAGTATGAACAAATATGAAGGTTGTTGTGTAACTTGACACGTGTAACCCTTAAAAAGTTTACAGCGCGTTCAACGCGCACACGCGTGTAACGCGTGTTATGAACCTCCACCTTTAGAATTGAAAACTGAATTGCGGTGATGCCAATTATTACATTTTGTATAGTTACGTTTTTTAGCGATTTTAGTTTTTGGTATATCAAAATGCGAACGACTATCAACAAACTTTTTTTTCCACTAATATTTATTTATTGTCTCTTCAAAACTGAACTAACAATAAGTATTCAAATCTTAAATATAGATATAATTAGGCCCAACCAGTGTCGGACATAAACTTAGTGATAGTAATTAATAATACATAAATATCGTGTTAAGCACAAAAATATTTTCAAAAACTTTCATCTGGAGTGTTGCGTATTAAGGCCGTAGTATCCCTCTTTTTTATGCGGATGTGTCCAGTAAAGTTTAAGATATTACGAGCAAGGGAATTACGATGGGACTCGAGTTTTGTTAAATATTTGCCTGCATATTTTGCAATTTCTGCGGTCACAAGTGGCATATTTAAATCACGATGTAAAATTGAATTTTTCATGTACCAAAGGAGCCGATGTTATTAACCTTAAAATTTTGTTTTGCATTCGTTGTATTCTCTCTACATTGGAAGCTGAAGCAGTGCCCCATAGCTGAATTCCATAACACAATCACCCTTATCGCGAATCTCAAGGGAATAAATACTAGGGAATAAACTTTTTATTCCCATGAACAATAATTTGGCATCGCCATTTATTAGGGAATAAAATAAACATAGTTGGTAAGTCGAACATTCTATTGTGAATTGATATACATACATAATTTTATTCTTGACGCGTATTTTTATACCATAAACTAAACGTTATATTTGTGACTAAACTATACCATAAACTAAAAAGTATTCTGTGTTTTATACTAATATAATTAATTAAAGAATAAGATTAATATTTCGATCCGTTTTAAGTTGTTGGAAAAAGAAAAAAACCGAATAGAAAAAATAAAAAGAAGAAATTTGAGAGACGAATCAAATCCACTGTGTTTATTGGACGTAATGTAAGTAAACACATGAAGTATTATTGGCAGTATGTACTATATAAATAAATCCTTTACAGGTTCCAACAACATTTCCGAGTAAATAAACCAGCTTTTAAATACCTTTTAGATGTATTGGTCCAGAACAGCTTACCGGATAGAAAGTCGTCAGCGATTCCGTCGGTCGTGAAGCTTGCAGCATGTCTTCGCTTTTTGGCAGAAGGAAGCTATCAAAAAGGTATTGGACGGCAAATGGACGTTGGTATAGCGCAATCCACTTTTAGTGAGGTGTTGGCCAAATATAGAAGAAAAAAATGCTATTGCCAGGGAATTTTTTGAAAAATATCGCTTTCCAGGCGTTATAGGATGTATTGACGGAACGCATGTGAGAATTATTAGTCCACAACATAATAAGCATTTGTTCTATAATAGGAAAGGATTTAATAGCTTAAATGTTATGCTGGTATGTTGGTTTTAGACTTCTCATATATGTAAGTATATATCATTACTTACAGTTAATTTTTAGATATCGGACAACAAAACAAGGATACGCTTTGTAGATGCTCTTCATGGTGGAGCGTGTCACGATTCTGCAATTTGGAATAGCAGCGAATTGAGGAGCAAAATGGAAGCTGATTATTTAAATGGGCAAAAGCAATTCTGGTTGTTGGGTACGTATTTACACATAAATAATGTGGGTTTATGTATGTATTAAGTTCCATTTCTTAGGAGATGCTGGATATCCATTGGAACCATGGTTGCTAACACCACACCGAACTCCTAGTGCTGGATCAAGTGAAATGAAGTTCAATGAAACGCATTCACGAGTACGCAATATAATAGAAAGAACAAATGGTATTTTAAAAAATAGATGGAGGTGTTTACTTGGTGCTAGAGAATTGCATTATTCGCCAAAAAAAGCAATTCAAATTATTAATGTTTGCTGCGCCTTGCACAATCTGTGTTACCACTATGGTTGCAATGACTCGCAGTTAAGCGAAATAGTTGACGTAGATGATCAAATAGAAGATATAGATGATAACGCCACGTTGGAAACGTCTTACAACTCGCAAGCAGGACGGATTCGGTTGCAAATTGGAAATTCACTATAGTTTTTTTTCATAAATTTCATGTATTTTTATTTATTTTAATTCATCACTTTATAATATACATACATATGTAATATACAAAAAATAAAAAGAAGAAATAAAAAAGAAACGTACTTTGATAAGATATGCAATTTTAAATATAAAAAATAAATCACATTTGTGTTTTTATTGTACTTCATGTATCACATTGAAAAATCTTAATAAAAAGGCACATACTTTTAAAACAAATAAAAATCTAATTCATAGTATACGTTTTTAAAACTAAAAAAAATACCACATTCATATAAGTTTACAGTCCATCATTATTATTAAATTGCTTGATTTTTAATTCCTCTAACTGGATTTGTCGCTGCAGCAATTCTGAATTGTTATTTAATTCCTTTTCTCTCATTTTTTCCATCGCCTTGTTGTGCCGTATTGTTTCGCAACCAATTTATTCTGTCCGTCCCGTATTTCTAACAACGTGGTGCTTATTTTTCTGAATCTATGTTCAACTTCCTTATTATGCTCTTTGAACATCTCAATTGCTTCACCGAAATGCCGGCTGAGGTCTTTTTGAGTTTCTAATTCATCTAGCAGCAAATCTGTTGTAGTTTTTTTAGTTTTCTTGCAAGGCTGCTTTATATTTGAGTTAGCTGGCGTATTTTCGTCGTCCGCGGTTTCACCGTAATAAGGGTTTTGTTCAGTTTCTATTTCATTCACTAGCAAACCTGTTGTATTTGTATTAGCTGTCTTGCAAGGCTGCTTTATATTTAAGTTTGCATGTGTGTCACCATCGTTCACGGCAATATCACACAATTGTTCAGCATTTCGATTTGCACATGTATTTTGCAACCCAAACACTTGAGCTTCCCTTACGCCTTCAACACTCTCTTCTAGCGATAGCAAACTATATATTGCTTTTTCTGTAGCAGAAAATCTGTATTCTTTGTTTGGGCCGCCACCAGTTTTTCTCCTATTTTGCGAGTTTTGAATGGCCTTCTTTTTAACATAGCGTTTCTGATCAACCCAAACCTATTAATATACCAGAACAGTAAATGAATATTATTATGAACATGTAATACTCAAAAAACGCTTACTTTTTTCCATTCGGCTATTGATTTCGAAGGCGGGCCTTGGCTGTTTAACTGGGTTTCTATATTCTTCCAGAAGTCAGTCACTGTTTCCTTCTTCTCTTTATGAAATCCTTTAGCAATGTTGGGAGCTCCACACATTATTTCCACCAATGTAGCCAGCTGTAGCTTGTTGGCATTTCCACTCCTTTTAAATATCAAATTAAATAATTAAAAACAACTATTTAAAAAAATAACACGAACACTACTTACATTGTGTTTCTTTCTTTATTCCCAACAAAAATGTTTATGAAAAATTTCACATAGAATTTGGGAAAAAACTCACGGGAATAAAAATTGGCGATGCCATATTTTATTCGAACAATCGAGTTTTTTCCCGTGGAAGTAATTCACAATTGCAACTTTAGGGAAAAGGGAAATATTTCGAGGGAAAAAATATTCGCGATAAGGGTGATTATTTCCACCAATGTAGCCAGCTGTAGCTTGTTGGCATTTCCACTCCTTTTAAATATCAAATTAAATAATTAAAAACAACTATTTAAAAAAATAACACGAACACTACTTACATTGTGCTTCTTTCTTTATTCCCAACAAAAATGTTTATGAAAAATTTCACATAGAATTTGGGAAAAAACTCACGGGAATAAAAATTGGCGATGCCATATTTTATTCGAACAATCGAGTTTTTTCCCGTGGAAGTAATTCACAATTGCAACTTTAGGGAAAAGGGAAATATTTCGAGGGAAAAAATATTCGCGATAAGGGTGAATATATTTTGTAAACTATGTTCTTCAAATACAAAAATACTCCCATTTTTTATGTATTTAAAATACAAATTACTTCTATTTATTGTATGTATTTAAAATACAAAATACTTGCATGTCTTGTATTTAAAATACAAAATACTTGCACGTCTTGTATTTAAAATACAAATACTAAATAGGTATTTGTATTTTAAATACGTATTTCAAATACATGTATTTCAAATACTGCCCAGCCCTGGTCAGTACCCACAAGTAAGGCTTGCGTGCAAAGAATTTTTTCTATAATGAATTGCGTTAAAACTAAATTGAGAAATAAAATTCAGTACGAACTTCTAAATTCTTTACTTTTAATAATATCGATTATGAATATAAGTTAAGAACTTGCTAGTTTAAGTTCTTAAAAAAAATTATTGTTTGGTCACAATGACCGCACTTTATTGAAGTCAAAATTACAACTCAAGAATAAACTTAAAAGTACTTAATTTATATTAATATAAATGACCTAAATAGAAAAGTGGTGTGACTTATTTCTAAGAATTGATTTGTATTAATTGCAAAATATCAATAAGCGTGTATTGCAAAATAACGTGTATTGCAAAATATAAATTGGTGCAATATATGAATAAACAATTCCAGTGAAATGAAAATAAAAAATAGGTAAGGTAAAAGAGTTCGTTAACTTTGTTTGAGTTAACTATTCCCTTCTTAACCCTTATCCTGTACTTCAAAAATAAAACGCATATGGTATTAGTGGGTCACTTTTGCCCAATACAAAATAATCAAATATTTATTCAGTCTTTTTGTTTTTTGCACATTCATTACATATAATTTTGGTCTCAGAATGCGTTTTTCAAATAAATTTTTGCATTCGCAACATTTATTTGCGTATTTGGTGCTGTTGGAGCGACTTGGATAAAAGTTTTTAAGTTTTTTGCTTGCGAAACTTCAGCTGAATCCTTTCGAAGACTTTACACGAATGCTTTAGCAGGGCTACTTTGTGGCATATTCGGTCTACAAGATATTTCACCGCTTATTAGATCCATACTTGTCTTCCAAGAAAATGCGGCGCTTATACTTTTTATTTTCATTCCAGTTTGGATTAATCTTTAGAAAAACTACGTAAGCATTATTAGCGGATATATCCAGCATATTGTAAAATAGCGCTAGAGGCCATCGGTTAGTTCTCCTTTTGCATGTATAAGTTCTTATAAGTTGGTCTAATGTATCGACCCCCGATTTCGTTTGATTATAAAGGTGAATTATTTTTGGCTTTTTGGAGCTCGCTAGGCAAAAACACTTATTGTTTTTTTTTTAGTTACATATCCCACAAAAGTTGTTTTGTTCTCATTGTCGAAGAAGAAATTTGCATATTTCTTTGGTTTGTTTTTTTAATTGCAAAATTTTTCTGGCAAAAAAGTTTTATTTTTTCCGACAGTACCAACCATTATGATACTTTGTCTCAACAAGTCAATATCCAGTTTATGTGAGGTGAAAAAATTGTCACAAGTTACATTATGCCCTTTCAAATCTTTGATTAGCTCCAAGACAACGCGGCATCCTTGATCTTTCTCTGGCTTACAGTTCCTGTCTTTTCCAGTATACACCTGTAAGGACCATGCATAGTTTGTTTCTACATCGCACAACGCCCAAATTTTTATACCCTATTTTTCTGGTTTTGAGGGTATGTATTGCTTGAATGGGCACCGTCCACCGTGTGTTACGATCTGCTCATCCACTGTCACATATTTACAAGGATTAAAGATTTTTCTTAGATTCGTTTCCCAATGGCTCCCAAAATCTCTTATGGGAACAAGTTTATCACGCAATCGTCTATCGGTTCTGTCCGACTTTTTATCAAACCGAATTACTCGTGATATATTTTGAAATGGTGGATTTGAATAGCGGTCTGCCATTGCGTTCGTCCCATAGATATTCTAAAGCTTCACCATGAGATTTGCATATACCAGCCAACAAAAGAAGTCCGACATATGCTTCAATAGTTATATTGTCTACAGTTATCCAATTATTTTCAAATACTGATTGACCTATACGAATTGATTGAATAAAGATTACTTTATAAATACATTATAAGATCACTAGGCATAAATAACAGAAAAGATGATTTTATGCTATCAGCACTTGAAATAGCATAACGCGTTAGGCTAGGAGTCAGATTTATTATGTTCTGCTTAGAAAATTTTCCAATATCTTTTATTGTAGATGTTTGTGACCATAAATATTTTTTTGATGGATACATTGATACTTCATTTGTAGTTTGATCGAGAATTTCGCAAATATCCGCGCTGGAGCCCGATGAGGAGTTGGGGTCATAATCAGATGCAGCTTCAGAAACGAAGTCGGTTTCATCTTCCTTGAAGTGCTGAGGATTATCGCCATCTGAGTCTGATTGCATAAGAAAAGCTCTTATCTTCTCTGGATACTAGCCATAATGTTGCAAACGCAAAAAAAGTTGTTACTAAGCTCGTATCACATGCGCAAATTGATTTTGTTGCATTGGGCAATTTTTACCCAAATGTACCACCTGCGTAATTTTTTTTACACACGCTTTGTGAAACGATCTACAAGAATTATATTTTAAATTTTAATAGTATTCGCTAAAGAAAATAATTGTACAAAAGTTTAAAAAAAATCCGCCGAGGGTTTCACGAATAAATGAGCAATAAAAACCGTTTGGGCAATTTTGACCCATTAATACAGGATAAGGGTTAAATCGATAGTCCACAATCGAATGCTAAATTATGGTGTTTTAATTTGGAGAAATGGCCCAGCTTTTGTGTTTGGGATATACTCCGTATCTATTTTTGTTTGTGGTGATAAATACAGCTTTTGTCTATACTTAATAATACAAGCAAGAATAAATGTTGTAACAATAAGAGAAAATACAATAGATATATCTGAACTTAGGCTAATTATATGCATTCTTTTATTTTTATCTACTAAAATTTTGATATTATCTTCATGTTCTATTTGTTTCAAATATAAGTTTTCAAGTTGTAAGTCTAATTTTGTAGCATTTTTAGTTTCTTTGATTTTTGTGATTAAATTTGGTAATATAAGTGTTTCGTACATTTTTAAGTTCACATTTGTATAGGTTTTGTTCAAGACATTAATATTACAATTTTCGAATTTAATAAGGAAGGTTCCTTTTTGCCTTATTTCTAATTTATTACAATCGTGAGTTATTTTTTCTCTAAAATTTTTAAATGTGATTATTCCTTGTACAATTTCTACTACTTCAGATTTTACAGTTATTTGCGCTTTACAATGTGCTTCCTCAAATCGCAAAATGTTTTTGATACATTCATTATACAGTGGAATAAAATGTTTTTCCAGATTGTCTTTTACATTTATACCGTAAATTTTATCGGAAGTATCTGACAATATTTCTGATGGGTTAAAAAACACTGATCTATTTACTATATTTGGTAAGGGTTCAAAATAGATTTTGGTTAGAGGATTAGGGGAGAATTGAGGTATTAGTAAGGTTAGGATGATATTATTTTGTTGGAAAAGTACTACAATTTTCGTATTGCTATAGCTATCGTAGTCATTAATCAAACTTAACTCTTTTTGTGTCAAAATGTCCGTGAGGATAACTCCTAATTTGCTAGAAAATATAATTTGTCCTATGTTGTCAACGTGGTTATTCAAAAGCGATATGTCGTTGTTTATACAATAGGTTTGTTCGGTAAATCGAACTTCCTCTAATGTTTTGATTTTATTCTGCGTCCCGTCCTTAAACTCGTTAATGTATCTACTGACTAAAGTTTGTTGTTTATTTATGTGTTTGGTTATTTGTTCGGTCATGAAATTATTTATATACGTCAAGTTGCTTAGTTTGTTGTAGGTATTCTGTTCATTGTCATTTATTTTGGTTATCGCGTTCTTTATTTCCTGTTCGTCGTCACTGTCCATAGAACCGGCGATATATTTTAAACCTTTCCCTAAGGCGTTAATTAGCCCCCTTTTCGACTTAGAGTGAATATGTATACTATTCACTTTTGCTTTCAACAATATTAGATTTTTATTTACCGTGTTCAGAAGTCGCTCGTCCTCAAATGTTACTGCCTTTAATGTGTTTAGATTATTGGAAATTAATTCTATTGTTTCTTCATACGCGCTTAAATTTATAAAGTGAAGGATTTTGTTGTAGTGATTTATTGTCCTGAGTTCTCCCGTCTTGATGGGTATGTACCCATTGTTGTTCGTGAGGTCCTGTACGTCAATATGCTGAGCAGTAACTGCTTGTATCAGCGTCAGGATTGCAAAAGTTATCATGTTCTATCCTGCAACAAAAGGTATTGGTATATGATGTATTTATGAGTGCCTTATCATGATTGCTTGATATTACTTTTATGTACAATTAGGCCAGTCTTAGTTTTTACTGTTGTGTTATAGTTTTGGGCCACTATTTCTTTCCGAAACCTAGCTGATGACTTGTTTCCTAATCTTCTGTTTACTTTGACAAATATTTCCTGTCCCTCTTCATATTCCTTGGGACTAGACCTATTTCTGTTGTGATATGCCAGCTCAGTAGCTTGTTTTTCCTTACATGTTACGCATCTTTTTATAATTTTTTTAATTTTGTTCGCCATTGATGGGAGAATTTGAGTACGATTTTCTTTACAGTTTCTGTGCGCCCTGTTATGTACCCTCACTATGATATCCTCTTGTTCTTCTTCACTAGTTATATCATCCACCATTACTTGGGTGAATCTTATCTTGTATTTATGAAAATGTAATGGGTACAATTCCTGTATTCTCCCCATAATTTGTTCATCTGTTTTAATACAGTTTATCACTGATGGATTTAAATATCTTTTCAAAATAGAAATCAATTTCTGCTCGCAATATTCTTGTTCTGTAATAATATGACGGTGGTATGTGGGAAAGATTATTTTAAATTGGTATGTTGACATCACGTCTCTGTTCAAAAATATTTGGTTTTTAAAGGCGTTAGTAGGTGCCTCTACACTATAAATTAATTTATGCCCCGAACTTTCATCTGTGTTCGTGGCTTTTGATAGCGAGTGTAACTCTTGTCCCGTTATCCTAGATAGGGCGTCTGCTACGAAGTTTGCGTTTCCTGGCTTATAAAACATTTCATAATTATATTCTTCAAGTATAGCCTTCCATCTCTTCATTTTGCTATTATTATTCCTATTGTTCAGCGCGTAAGTTAGCGGCTGGTGGTCTGTGAATATTTTGACTTTAGGCGATCCATACAAGTAGTTCCTCAAGGAGTTCAGAGCCCATATTATGGCTAACATCTCTTTCTCGTTAGCTGCATAATGCTCCTCCGTTTTGTTTAAAGTTCTAGAGATAAATGTTATTGGCCTATCATTTTGTGAAAGAACTGCTCCGATAGCAAAGTTTGAGGCATCCGTTGTTAGCTCAAAATCTTTACTGTAATCTGGGTAGGCCAGTATAAGGTCTTTAGAAGTGAGTGCATTCTTGATTTTGGTAAAAGATTCCTTGGCATCATTGTTCAAACTTATTCTTAATCTCGCAGATTTGTTTTTGGACGTACGTCCTCCCTCTCCCCTTAAAAGGGATGTCAGGGGCTTAGCAAGTTTGGAGTAATCCTTGATGAATCGTCGGTAGTATCCTGACATACCGAGAAACCTACGAAGCTCTTTGAGGGTTTGTGGCTCTGAAAAATTTTGTATAGCCCTAACCTTTTCTTGATTAGTTTTTATCCCCTGAGGTGTAATAATATAACCTAAAATTTCGAATTCTTTTTTGAAGAAGTTACATTTGTCTAAATGCACTTTCATGTTGGATTCTTCCAAAGCTTTGAATATATTTTTTATGTGTATAAAATGTTCCTCTTCTGACTTGCTGAAAATAATGATGTCGTCTATGTAAACGTAACAACATCTTCCAATGTAGGATATCGTCAAGCGTGCGCTGGAAAATTGACGGCGCGTTTTTTAAGCCGAATGGTAGTCTCGTAAATTCGTATTTACCGTTGTTTATACTGAACGCAGTTTTTTCAGTGTCAGATTTTTTTAGTGGAATCTTATGAAAACCACTTTTCAGATCGAGGACAGAAAAAAATTTTCTAGAGCCCAATTGAGAGATGACTTCTGAAATCTCCGGAATTGGATATCTGTCGGCAATTGTGATTGAGTTTAATTTCCTATAGTCTATGACCATTCTGTACTGTTTATTCCCGGCTGAGTCCGGTTTCTTCGGGACTATCCATACCGGTGAGTTAAAAGGAGACCTAGATGGTCTTATGATTCCATCTTTTAGAAGCTTTTCTACTTGACTCTCCACTTCGGATTTTAACGAAGCAGGGTAAGGATAAAACTTTGTGTACACGGGTGAGTTCGACGTGGTTCTAATTTCGCCCACTACTTTAGTTGTATATGTAAGCTTTTCATCCGGTTCAGAAAAAAGCTTACTATATGTATTTACAATTTCTTCTATTCCTTTCTTTTGTTTGATTGACATATTTTCTTTCATGATATTAAATCCATTCACGCTTTGCGTTGGGAGCTGCTTAAGGCTTATTTCCAGACCATTTTTTAGTACCATAATATTTTTGTTTGTATGAATAATCGCTCTCAATTCCCTAAGGGTATCATTCCCTAAAATACCATCGAAGGTTTCCAAATAGGGCATTAGGTAAAATTTTATCTTATCATCTAATTTGAAAAGTTTAACCAATGTGTGTTCACTAATTTTTATATCTCCATTGATTGACCTAGCAAAAAATGGATTTTCATTTAATACACGTTTTTTTACCAATTCAGGTTTTACATAGTTTTTACTCGATCCCGTATCTACCAAAAATTTTAAAATTTTTTCCCCCTCCGTCTTCACCTCAAAATATGGTAACGAAGAGCTAATCATACTAAAAAATTAATATCGGTAGGTTCACCGAACTGCTTATCCTCGTTTAAGTGTTGCTTGTTACCTATTGCGGATGTGTTAATATGAAATGTTCTCTGAGTTTTTCTCTGTTACTGATTTTCGAATTGCTGTGGCCTTTTTCCGAAATATTGGTTCGGTTGCGGCCTGTTCATGTAGTTTATTCTACGGGAATGCATGCTCGAATCTACTTACATCGGCTCTGGCCGTGGCTGTGGTTTAGGTGGACGAGGAGGATTTGTGTTATTTTGTTCCCGTTGGTTAGAGAAGGGTCGGGATGGTTGTGGTATGTAGGCTAATTGTGGATAGAATGTTTTTTGTTGTTGCCCAAAGTTTCGCTTTGAGGATGGTCGTGGTGGCTGACTCCATTTTGTGTTGTAAGCGTAGTTTGAACGAAAATTTTGATTCTCCAACTTGAGGCAAAGATGGAGAGCTTGCGGTAAGTCCGCTGGTTCTCTGATTCCCAGAAGACGAGGCAAGTCCCCATTCAGACCCCTTACAAAAGTATCTAGAGCTTTGTCTCTGTAGGACTTAGTAAGCATGCTAAGAGATTCATTGCCCATCTCAAGGCATCCTAATCTATTCAAAATAAGTGAAAGGTGTGAGTATACCTTCTGGTAAAATTTCTGTATGCTGTTATTACCCTGTACCAAAGTTGTCATTTGGTATTCCAGAGTCGAAAGATCACGTTTATCACCATAGTGCGTGAGTAAGCATTGCGAGATCGCCTGCCAATTCAGAGGAGTGTTATACGATTCCAATGCTATATCGGCGTTTCCCGTAATTTTGTTCCTAATTACACTTAGAATCCCATAGTATTTAGGAGTTCTTTTTGTTGGTTCATATATTGTCAATATCCTGTCTACACTTTTTTTCCACGAATTGAATTCTCCTGGCTGCCCAGAGAATTCTTTTAAGCATTTCACAACATCTGGTATTTTATCCATATCGTTTAAATTTTCCCTCTGTCTATCTATTGGTTGGTCCCTAACGTTTTCTAATCTGGCATTTGGATTTAAAGTTTCTTGGATAGCCTGTAGTCCTTGATTCCTAAAAACGTCTATCGCGATATTTGAAATAAGTGCTCTCAAATCTTCTATACTCAACTGAGCAATTTGTGAAGTACCAGGAGTGGAATTTGAAGGGATTATAGGGGGCCTTACTAAATTATTTTGATTTGCCATTTTATTATCAGAAATATTATCTTCACTTAAAAATTATCGTTTGATATCTTTATATTCTACAATTCATTTGAGGAATTACTTTTAATTAGCTTTTTTTCTTCTTAATGGCTATTCTATAATTCTTTTACACATTTAACTCAAATTTAAATAAACTTAAATAACTTACGATGTCTTGTTGAATTGTTGTAACAGCTCTCTGATGCTCTCTTGTTTTTTTCTCTTGACGATTCCTTCTTTGGGTGATTTTTCCTATAAATGGGTGCTGATTGAGGATAGCCTCTTCAGGTTCTGAATTTGATGATAGCCACTGTAGTTGAATATGATATGTTTCACTTCATGAGGTCACTTTATCCGCTCGTTGTGCAGTAACTCTAAGATGTTTGTGTTCTGGATATGTTTGTTCAATATTTATTAATAGTAGTATGCATTTCTTTGCTTGATGTTTTTCTTAATTCACGGAATATGTCCACTTCGTTTAGCACTAGTCTTTTGCCAATTTTTCACATTTTTACGGATTTTTTTTATTATTATTATTATTATCCTTTACGGATTTTTCACTTTTTATTGTCCTTTACGGATTTTTAGCAATTGTCCTATACGGATTTTTCATTTTTTATTGTCCTTTACGGATTTTTAGCAATTATCCTTTACGGATTTTTTTCACTTTTTTGTTGTCCTTTACGGATTTTTAGCATTTATCCGTAAAGAATTTTTCACTTTTTGTTGTCCTTTACGGATTTTGTCGTTGCGGCATAGGCTGGCACATAAATACCCCCGTTTTGCTGTTCCGGAGCCTGATTACCGACTTTTAGTATAACTGCTCGGGCGCCAGTTAAGAACTTGCTAGTTTAAGTTCTTAAAAAAAATTATTGTTTGGTCACAATGACCGCACTTTATTGAAGTCAAAATTACAACTCAAGAATAAACTTAAAAGTACTTAATTTATATTAATATAAATGACCTAAATATAAAAGTGGTGTGACTTATTTCTAAGAATTGATTTGTATTAATTGCAAAATATCAATAAGCGTGTATTGCAAAATAACGTGTATTGCAAAATATAAATTGGTGCAATATATGAATAAACAATTCCAGTGAAATGAAAATAAAAAATAGGTAAGGTAAAAGAGTTCGTTAACTTTGTTTGAGTTAACTATTCCCTTCTTAACCCTTATCCTGTACTTCAAAAATAAAACGCATATGGTATTAGTGGGTCACTTTTGCCCAATACAAAATAATCAAATATTTATTCAGTCTTTTTGTTTTTTGCACATTCATTACATATAATTTTGGTCTCAGAATGCGTTTTTCAAATAAATTTTTGCATTCGCAACATTTATTTGCGTATTTGGTGCTGTTGGAGCGACTTGGATAAAAGTTTTTAAGTTTTTTGCTTGCGAAACTTCAGCTGAATCCTTTCGAAGACTTTACACGAATGCTTTAGCAGGGCTACTTTGTGGCATATTCGGTCTACAAGATATTTCACCGCTTATTAGATCCATACTTGTCTTCCAAGAAAATGCGGCGCTTATACTTTTTATTTTCATTCCAGTTTGGATTAATCTTTAGAAAAACTACGTAAGCATTATTAGCGGATATATCCAGCATATTGTAAAATAGCGCTAGAGGCCATCGGTTAGTTCTCCTTTTGCATGTATAAGTTCTTATAAGTTGGTCTAATGTATCGACCCCCGATTTCGTTTGATTATAAAGGTGAATTATTTTTGGCTTTTTGGAGCTCGCTAGGCAAAAACACTTATTGTTTTTTTTTTAGTTACATATCCCACAAAAGTTGTTTTGTTCTCATTGTCGAAGAAGAAATTTGCATATTTCTTTGGTTTGTTTTTTTAATTGCAAAATTTTTCTGGCAAAAAAGTTTTATTTTTTCCGACAGTACCAACCATTATGATACTTTGTCTCAACAAGTCAATATCCAGTTTATGTGAGGTGAAAAAATTGTCACAAGTTACATTATGCCCTTTCAAATCTTTGATTAGCTCCAAGACAACGCGGCATCCTTGATCTTTCTCTGGCTTACAGTTCCTGTCTTTTCCAGTATACACCTGTAAGGACCATGCATAGTTTGTTTCTACACCGCACAACGCCCAAATTTTTATACCCTATTTTTCTGGTTTTGAGGGTATGTATTGCTTGAATGGGCACCGTCCACCGTGTGTTACGATCTGCTCATCCACTGTCACATATTTACAAGGATTAAAGATTTTTCTTAGATTCGTTTCCCAATGGCTCCCAAAATCTCTTATGGGAACAAGTTTATCACGCAATCGTCTATCGGTTCTGTCCGACTTTTTATCAAACCGAATTACTCGTGATATATTTTGAAATGGTGGATTTGAATAGCGGTCTGCCATTGCGTTCGTCCCATAGATATTCTAAAGCTTCACCATGAGATTTGCATATACCAGCCAACAAAAGAAGTCCGACATATGCTTCAATAGTTATATTGTCTACAGTTATCCAATTATTTTCAAATACTGATTGACCTATACGAATTGATTGAATAAAGATTACTTTATAAATACATTATAAGATCACTAGGCATAAATAACAGAAAAGATGATTTTATGCTATCAGCACTTGAAATAGCATAACGCGTTAGGCTAGGAGTCAGATTTATTATGTTCTGCTTAGAAAATTTTCCAATATCTTTTATTGTAGATGTTTGTGACCATAAATATTTTTTTGATGGATACATTGATACTTCATTTGTAGTTTGATCGAGAATTTCGCAAATATCCGCGCTGGAGCCCGATGAGGAGTTGGGGTCATAATCAGATGCAGCTTCAGAAACGAAGTCGGTTTCATCTTCCTTGAAGTGCTGAGGATTATCGCCATCTGAGTCTGATTGCATAAGAAAAGCTCTTATCTTCTCTGGATACTAGCCATAATGTTGCAAACGCAAAAAAAGTTGTTACTAAGCTCGTATCACATGCGCAAATTGATTTTGTTGCATTGGGCAATTTTTACCCAAATGTACCACCTGCGTAATTTTTTTTACACACGCTTTGTGAAACGATCTACAAGAATTATATTTTAAATTTTAATAGTATTCGCTAAAGAAAATAATTGTACAAAAGTTTAAAAAAAATCCGCCGAGGGTTTCACGAATAAATGAGCAATAAAAACCGTTTGGGCAATTTTGACCCATTAATACAGGATAAGGGTTAAATCGATAGTCCACAATCGAATGCTAAATTATGGTGTTTTAATTTGGAGAAATGGCCCAGCTTTTGTGTTTGGGATATACTCCGTATCTATTTTTGTTTGTGGTGATAAATACAGCTTTTGTCTATACTTAATAATACAAGCAAGAATAAATGTTGTAACAATAAGAGAAAATACAATAGATATATCTGAACTTAGGCTAATTATATGCATTCTTTTATTTTTATCTACTAAAATTTTGATATTATCTTCATGTTCTATTTGTTTCAAATATAAGTTTTCAAGTTGTAAGTCTAATTTTGTAGCATTTTTAGTTTCTTTGATTTTTGTGATTAAATTTGGTAATATAAGTGTTTCGTACATTTTTAAGTTCACATTTGTATAGGTTTTGTTCAAGACATTAATATTACAATTTTCGAATTTAATAAGGAAGGTTCCTTTTTGCCTTATTTCTAATTTATTACAATCGTGAGTTATTTTTTCTCTAAAATTTTTAAATGTGATTATTCCTTGTACAATTTCTACTACTTCAGATTTTACAGTTATTTGCGCTTTACAATGTGCTTCCTCAAATCGCAAAATGTTTTTGATACATTCATTATACAGTGGAATAAAATGTTTTTCCAGATTGTCTTTTACATTTATACCGTAAATTTTATCGGAAGTATCTGACAATATTTCTGATGGGTTAAAAAACACTGATCTATTTACTATATTTGGTAAGGGTTCAAAATAGATTTTGGTTAGAGGATTAGGGGAGAATTGAGGTATTAGTAAGGTTAGGATGATATTATTTTGTTGGAAAAGTACTACAATTTTCGTATTGCTATAGCTATCGTAGTCATTAATCAAACTTAACTCTTTTTGTGTCAAAATGTCCGTGAGGATAACTCCTAATTTGCTAGAAAATATAATTTGTCCTATGTTGTCAACGTGGTTATTCAAAAGCGATATGTCGTTGTTTATACAATAGGTTTGTTCGGTAAATCGAACTTCCTCTAATGTTTTGATTTTATTCTGCGTCCCTTCCTTAAACTCGTTAATGTATCTACTGACTAAAGTTTGTTGTTTATTTATGTGTTTGGTTATTTGTTCGGTCATGAAATTATTTATATACGTCAAGTTGCTTAGTTTGTTGTAGGTATTCTGTTCATTGTCATTTATTTTGGTTATCGCGTTCTTTATTTCCTGTTCGTCGTCACTGTCCATAGAACCGGCGATATATTTTAAACCTTTCCCTAAGGCGTTAATTAGCCCCCTTTTCGACTTAGAGTGAATATGTATACTATTCACTTTTGCTTTCAACAATATTAGATTTTTATTTACCGTGTTCAGAAGTCGCTCGTCCTCAAATGTTACTGCCTTTAATGTGTTTAGATTATTGGAAATTAATTCTATTGTTTCTTCATACGCGCTTAAATTTATAAAGTGAAGGATTTTGTTGTAGTGATTTATTGTCCTGAGTTCTCCCGTCTTGATGGGTATGTACCCATTGTTGTTCGTGAGGTCCTGTACGTCAATATGCTGAGCAGTAACTGCTTGTATCAGCGTCAGGATTGCAAAAGTTATCATGTTCTATCCTGCAACAAAAGGTATTGGTATATGATGTATTTATGAGTGCCTTATCATGATTGCTTGATATTACTTTTATGTACAATTAGGCCAGTCTTAGTTTTTACTGTTGTGTTATAGTTTTGGGCCACTATTTCTTTCCGAAACCTAGCTGATGACTTGTTTCCTAATCTTCTGTTTACTTTGACAAATATTTCCTGTCCCTCTTCATATTCCTTGGGACTAGACCTATTTCTGTTGTGATATGCCAGCTCAGTAGCTTGTTTTTCCTTACATGTTACGCATCTTTTTATAATTTTTTTAATTTTGTTCGCCATTGATGGGAGAATTTGAGTACGATTTTCTTTGCAGTTTCTGTGCGCCCTGTTATGTACCCTCACTATGATATCCTCTTGTTCTTCTTCACTAGTTATATCATCCACCATTACTTGGGTGAATCTTATCTTGTATTTATGAAAATGTAATGGGTACAATTCCTGTATTCTCCCCATAATTTGTTCATCTGTTTTAATACAGTTTATCACTGATGGATTTAAATATCTTTTCAAAATAGAAATCAATTTCTGCTCGCAATATTCTTGTTCTGTAATAATATGACGGTGGTATGTGGGAAAGATTATTTTAAATTGGTATGTTGACATCACGTCTCTGTTCAAAAATATTTGGTTTTTAAAGGCGTTAGTAGGTGCCTCTACACTATAAATTAATTTATGCCCCGAACTTTCATCTGTGTTCGTGGCTTTTGATAGCGAGTGTAACTCTTGTCCCGTTATCCTAGATAGGGCGTCTGCTACGAAGTTTGCGTTTCCTGGCTTATAAAACATTTCATAATTATATTCTTCAAGTATAGCCTTCCATCTCTTCATTTTGCTATTATTATTCCTATTGTTCAGCGCGTAAGTTAGCGGCTGGTGGTCTGTGAATATTTTGACTTTAGGCGATCCATACAAGTAGTTCCTCAAGGAGTTCAGAGCCCATATTATGGCTAACATCTCTTTCTCGTTAGCTGCATAATGCTCCTCCGTTTTGTTTAAAGTTCTAGAGATAAATGTTATTGGCCTATCATTTTGTGAAAGAACTGCTCCGATAGCAAAGTTTGAGGCATCCGTTGTTAGCTCAAAATCTTTACTGTAATCTGGGTAGGCCAGTATAAGGTCTTTAGAAGTGAGTGCATTCTTGATTTTGGTAAAAGATTCCTTGGCATCATTGTTCAAACTTATTCTTAATCTCGCAGATTTGTTTTTGGACGTACGTCCTCCCTCTCCCCTTAAAAGGGATGTCAGGGGCTTAGCAAGTTTGGAGTAATCCTTGATGAATCGTCGGTAGTATCCTGACATACCGAGAAACCTACGAAGCTCTTTGAGGGTTTGTGGCTCTGAAAAATTTTGTATAGCCCTAACCTTTTCTTGATTAGTTTTTATCCCCTGGGGTGTAATAATATAACCTAAAATTTCGAATTCTTTTTTGAAGAAGTTACATTTGTCTAAATGCACTTTCATGTTGGATTCTTCCAAAGCTTTGAATATATTTTTTATGTGTATAAAATGTTCCTCTTCTGACTTGCTGAAAATAATGATGTCGTCTATGTAAACGTAACAACATCTTCCAATGTAGGATATCGTCAAGCGTGCGCTGGAAAATTGACGGCGCGTTTTTTAAGCCGAATGGTAGTCTCGTAAATTCGTATTTACCGTTGTTTATACTGAACGCAGTTTTTTCAGTGTCAGATTTTTTTAGTGGAATCTTATGAAAACCACTTTTCAGATCGAGGACAGAAAAAAATTTTCTAGAGCCCAATTGAGAGATGACTTCTGAAATCTCCGGAATTGGATATCTGTCGGCAATTGTGATTGAGTTTAATTTCCTATAGTCTATGACCATTCTGTACTGTTTATTCCCGGCTGAGTCCGGTTTCTTCGGGACTATCCATACCGGTGAGTTAAAAGGAGACCTAGATGGTCTTATGATTCCATCTTTTAGAAGCTTTTCTACTTGACTCTCCACTTCGGATTTTAACGAAGCAGGGTAAGGATAAAACTTTGTGTACACGGGTGAGTTCGACGTGGTTCTAATTTCGCCCACTACTTTAGTTGTATATGTAAGCTTTTCATCCGGTTCAGAAAAAAGCTTACTATATGTATTTACAATTTCTTCTATTCCTTTCTTTTGTTTGATTGACATATTTTCTTTCATGATATTAAATCCATTCACGCTTTGCGTTGGGAGCTGCTTAAGGCTTATTTCCAGACCATTTTTTAGTACCATAATATTTTTGTTTGTATGAATAATCGCTCTCAATTCCCTAAGGGTATCATTCCCTAAAATACCATCGAAGGTTTCCAAATAGGGCATTAGGTAAAATTTTATCTTATCATCTAATTTGAAAAGTTTAACCAATGTGTGTTCACTAATTTTTATATCTCCATTGATTGACCTAGCAAAAAATGGATTTTCATTTAATACACGTTTTTTTACCAATTCAGGTTTTACATAGTTTTTACTCGATCCCGTATCTACCAAAAATTTTAAAATTTTTTCCCCCTCCGTCTTCACCTCAAAATATGGTAACGAAGAGCTAATCATACTAAAAAATTAATATCGGTAGGTTCACCGAACTGCTTATCCTCGTTTAAGTGTTGCTTGTTACCTATTGCGGATGTGTTAATATGAAATGTTCTCTGAGTTTTTCTCTGTTACTGATTTTCGAATTGCTGTGGCCTTTTTCCGAAATATTGGTTCGGTTGCGGCCTGTTCATGTAGTTTATTCTACGGGAATGCATGCTCGAATCTACTTACATCGGCTCTGGCCGTGGCTGTGGTTTAGGTGGACGAGGAGGATTTGTGTTATTTTGTTCCCGTTGGTTAGAGAAGGGTCGGGATGGTTGTGGTATGTAGGCTAATTGTGGATAGAATGTTTTTTGTTGTTGCCCAAAGTTTCGCTTTGAGGATGGTCGTGGTGGCTGACTCCATTTTGTGTTGTAAGCGTAGTTTGAACGAAAATTTTGATTCTCCAACTTGAGGCAAAGATGGAGAGCTTGCGGTAAGTCCGCTGGTTCTCTGATTCCCAGAAGACGAGGCAAGTCCCCATTCAGACCCCTTACAAAAGTATCTAGAGCTTTGTCTCTGTAGGACTTAGTAAGCATGCTAAGAGATTCATTGCCCATCTCAAGGCATCCTAATCTATTCAAAATAAGTGAAAGGTGTGAGTATACCTTCTGGTAAAATTTCTGTATGCTGTTATTACCCTGTACCAAAGTTGTCATTTGGTATTCCAGAGTCGAAAGATCACGTTTATCACCATAGTGCGTGAGTAAGCATTGCGAGATCGCCTGCCAATTCAGAGGAGTGTTATACGATTCCAATGCTATATCGGCGTTTCCCGTAATTTTGTTCCTAATTACACTTAGAATCCCATAGTATTTAGGAGTTCTTTTTGTTGGTTCATATATTGTCAATATCCTGTCTACACTTTTTTTCCACGAATTGAATTCTCCTGGCTGCCCAGAGAATTCTTTTAAGCATTTCACAACATCTGGTATTTTATCCATATCGTTTAAATTTTCCCTCTGTCTATCTATTGGTTGGTCCCTAACGTTTTCTAATCTGGCATTTGGATTTAAAGTTTCTTGGATAGCCTGTAGTCCTTGATTCCTAAAAACGTCTATCGCGATATTTGAAATAAGTGCTCTCAAATCTTCTATACTCAACTGAGCAATTTGTGAAGTACCAGGAGTGGAATTTGAAGGGATTATAGGGGGCCTTACTAAATTATTTTGATTTGCCATTTTATTATCAGAAATATTATCTTCACTTAAAAATTATCGTTTGATATCTTTATATTCTACTATTCATTTGAGGAATTACTTTTAATTAGCTTTTTTTCTTCTTAATGGCTATTCTATAATTCTTTTACACATTTAACTCAAATTTAAATAAACTTAAATAACTTACGATGTCTTGTTGAATTGTTGTAACAGCTCTCTGATGCTCTCTTGTTTTTTTCTCTTGACGATTCCTTCTTTGGGTGATTTTTCCTATAAATGGGTGCTGATTGATGATAGCCTCTTCAGGTTCTGAATTTGATGATAGCCACTGTAGTTGAATATGATATGTTTCACTTCATGAGGTCACTTTATCCGCTCGTTGTGCAGTAACTCTAAGATGTTTGTGTTCTGGATATGTTTGTTCAATATTTATTAATAGTAGTATGCATTTCTTTGCTTGATGTTTTTCTTAATTCACGGAATATGTCCACTTCGTTTAGCACTAGTCTTTTGCCAATTTTTCACATTTTTACGGATTTTTTTATTATTATTATTATTATCCTTTACGGATTTTTCACTTTTTATTGTCCTTTACGGATTTTTAGCAATTGTCCTATACGGATTTTTCATTTTTTATTGTCCTTTACGGATTTTTAGCAATTATCCTTTACGGATTTTTTTCACTTTTTTGTTGTCCTTTACGGATTTTTAGCATTTATCCGTAAAGAATTTTTCACTTTTTGTTGTCCTTTACGGATTTTGTCGTTGCGGCATAGGCTGGCACATAAATACCCCCGTTTTGCTGTTCCGGAGCCTGATTACCGACTTTTAGTATAACTGCTCGGGCGCCAGTTAAGAACTTGCTAGTTTAAGTTCTTAAAAAAAATTATTGTTTGGTCACAATGACCGCACTTTATTGAAGTCAAAATTACAACTCAAGAATAAACTTAAAAGTACTTAATTTATATTAATATAAATGACCTAAATATAAAAGTGGTGTGACTTATTTCTAAGAATTGATTTGTATTAATTGCAAAATATCAATAAGCGTGTATTGCAAAATAACGTGTATTGCAAAATATAAATTGGTGCAATATATGAATAAACAATTCCAGTGAAATGAAAATAAAAAATAGGTAAGGTAAAAGAGTTCGTTAACTTTGTTTGAGTTAACTTATATAAACAGTATATGTTGTAAAACATTCGTTCCAACTGAAGATATAAAGTATATCAATTACTTCTCTAGTTGACCTGTAAGCCTTAAAAATATAAAAAATAATATAAAATTCCAATGTTTTCTTTTTCTTTTTGTCAGGAAAAAACCTTTAAAAAAACCAGCTGCAATAAACTGCAATGTAGGTCTTTTTCATCATTGTAATCTTATTGTGGAAGTTACAAGGGCTTAATGTTTGAAACACTGTTTTTGAATGCACCCTCAATAAAACGATTTCGCAATTTCTTAACTCCTGGAAAAATAAATTTAAGCAATTTTTTTGCCTCCAAACCTTTAAAATATAAAAAAAATTGTTGCAACTTTCCAATGTTTTCCTTTGTTTTTTTTATTGCATGTACAGAGATTTTTAAAGGGTTTTTCTCCCTTTAAAAAACTACCTGCAATAAACTGCAATGTAGGAAATCTATTTCTGAATATACTCTCAATAAAACATTTTTGGTTTTTCCCAATTATTTAAAAAAAATAAATTTAAACACCCTCAGTCAGTTTTCATGGTTTGATATGAAAATAATTTTTTAAGTAATATCAGTCGTGTTGTGTCTTTCAAAGCGAATTGGTGAATTTTAATTCAAAAATAAAGATAATAATAAATAAAACAAACCGTTAATCTCAAAAAGTGAAAAAAAAATCTAAATCTTAGTATATATAGTATACGCAAATAAATAATTTTGCCCGAAACTTTGTTAAGTCTAATGTGAGACTTGGCAACCCTGGAGTTCAAGATTAGTTTTGATTGGTCGAAACAAATATATATTATATTTCGATAAAAATCAGGATTTTTTAATTAAATTTAGTTTTATTTTATAAAAAAAAAATAATCTTTATTATAAAAACCGTGTATAAAGTGTTTAAAACAGCGGTGGACTTTTTATCAAACAATTGTTTATAAGAAACGCCTCTTTTTTTCTTATGCTCTTTAGTTTAATCGTTCAAGAGACTTTGGCGAGTGCAAATTTTTTCTCAATTACAGTGTTTAATATAAATGGCAATGCATTTAAAAGATTTTTTTATGATAAACAATGCTTTTGGAAATGTACAATGCCTTTTATGTCACCAAATATTTAAAAGGTATAGAGAAAATGTTATTAAGAGGCATTATGATTCTTTCCACTCTGATATGAATAAATATAATGATGTGTTTCGTGATGTGTTTTAATGTGGTTCGTTTTGCTTGTCACTGTACCCTCAAATTATCTCACTAACACAAGTGCAAAACAATTTTGTCCATCACTGTTCTACAGCATTGATGGACATTTCATCAAACAATTGTTTATAAACCACGCCCCTTGTTTTCTTATGCTCTTTAGTTTTTTAGTTTGGCGAGTGCACATGTTAGCTTGATGCTTATACATTTTTTTCAATTACAGTGTTGGAAAAAATTGAAACAGCTTATGAGATCATCTCAGAAATGATCAGTTTATTACAGACTTAGCATTTTTGGTAGATACGACTGCCTTTCTTAATGATTTTAATTTAGAATTACAGGGCAAGAAAAATAATATATATATATTTAAACAATTGTTTCAAGAAATGTCCATCAATGTTCTACAGTCATTGATGGACATTTCATCAAACAATTGTTTATAAGTCACGCCCCTTGTTTTCTTATGCTCTTTAGTTTTTTAGTTTGGCGAGTGCACATGTTAGCTTGATGCTTATACATTTTTTTCAATTACAGTGTTGGAAAAAATTGCTAACAGCTTATCAGATCATCTCAAAAATGATCAGTTTATTACAGACTTAGCATTTTTGGTAGATACGACTGGCTTTCTTAATGATTTTAATTTACGAAGCGAGTTAAAAGCTTTTGCGGAAATAGACAGGTTATTATTTTTGAAACTTTGGACGCATTGGCCTATCCTGAACTCAAAAAAAAATTCTTTCATTTTTTCCGAACACATGTAAAAAAATTTTTTCGGACTTAAAATTCATTTGTAGTAAACAACGTAATAAAATTAGTTCCACGTCTTTGAAACATATACTGCACTTACGAAACTGTCATGACAGCATTAATGTAGACGATTTCGTTTAATTTAGTTCCTTATATGAAAATCTTTGTGACTCCTTTTGCTTGTCACTGTACCTTCAAATTATCTCACTAACACAAGTGTAAAACATTTTTGTCCATCATTGTTCTACAGCTCAATTTTATTAGCCAATGAGAACACAGCTTGAGTGACGTCAGAGTTCCTATATGCGCAGAAATGTTTTTTATGCCTGCCTGATGGCGTAATCTTTAGTTTTATTATTCTTGGTTGTAATCATTACAATGTAATCATTACAATGTAATGATAAAATTACAAAGAGAGCTTATTCTCAGAGATCTTTTTGTTCTCAAGGAACAATTGCTGAATTATCTCAGCAATTCAATCTTCTTTTTTACACATTATGTGCATATAAGCCGTTATTACTGCATGTTTAATTGTAGGGTAAGAATGAATGTTTTATTGTTGTTCAATTCTAGCTATATCGATTCTCACCGAAACTAAAATCACCTTACTATCTACATAGATATGCATATTGAATCGTAAGGCAAAATAATTTTTATAAAAATTTAACTGTGCTGTTAATAAAAATATATAATGACCTTTTTGACAATTAATAAAAGGTTAATGAACAGAAGTAGACGTGTTACAATCTTTTAAAAAAATTTCGATGTAAAGTTTTAACAATTTTGAAAAAATATTTATATAAAAAAAATAAAATTTTCTTTGGACAATACTTACAAGAACTGTAAGTCAATGTAAAGTTTTTTAAGTATGTACACACGGGATGCTTATGTCATCTCTCCATTCGAAATCTTTTAAAAATAAAAAATCGGTCCGGAACCACGCAGTGAAAAAATTTTAGTATGGATGCCTTCTGATATTGAGAGTATATTGAAATTTTTGAAAACGGCAAAACGTTCTGCTCAGCTAAACCAGCAAGCATCCCAAAGTGGCTTTTCACGAGAATAAATAACTTTATATTTTGTCTCAGAATATAAATATTTTGTTTTTAGAAATTCTCTTGCTGATTATTATATGTTAATATCTGAAAAGATAAATTTTTAAAATTTTATTTTCATTGTAAAAAATGCGAATATTTCGGAACTTTATTGAGAATATATCGTTCTATCTTTTGATAACTAGTACATCGAAACTAATGAACAATTTTCGATTGGAAATTGCAATTGATATGTACGATTTGCAGGTAGACACTGCAAAAAACACGAGGTTCACGAATTTAATATCGCAATGGCTAAGGTATTATGTGTACTTTTGAAAATTACCCAGTTTAGCAAATTATTAAATTGTGCAAACAACGATACGATGTTTTTACTTATTTATTTTCAAACAATTTTAGAAGATAATCAGAGGACAAGCTTACACGCAATTTAGACGATGATTTAAAATCATGAGTAAACATCGCGACTTTTTTTTTGGTAGACGAACGGGGTAGAGAAGAAAGCGGGGTAGTAAAAACATCACGATTTCTGTTTTCCATGATGTTTTTTGTAATTCCTTTTACATTTATTTTTGTTATTGTCTGGCATGTTTTATTCTTCTTCTATTGTCAAAGTGTTTAAACAGTGAAATGAAGTGCCAGTATTTCTATACATATAGTATGTTTTGTTACATACATGATGTTTTTAATGTTGTTATTTAATGTACAAATGTATATTATAATTACTTTAAATATTTTGTGAATATGTGATTAGTATTTCAAAAATGACAAAAAAATTTTTATTATTATTTTTCAAATGTAAACATTTTTTCAATTTATAAATATAAAACAAACAAATAATAAATATCCTGAAGATGGTACTTGATGAGTACCGAAATATCGATAATAATTTAAAATAAAAATTTAAGACCTTAAGCTTAATAAGAAATAAAATAAAGTTTATTTTAAATTTTAAATAGGCTACTTAGTTCAATCGTATTTTATAAGCCAAATTACATGTGATAGTTATCAAAGAACAAATTACATCAAAGACACACGTGTAAATCATTCTGACAAACACTAGCAGAACGGAACAACATGCTGTTTTCGAAAGCCGCTACACTTTCATCATCAGCGTTCTTGTGTTTGGTCCACTTCTGTGGTGTCAGTTGATGTATATTTCAGCTATTTATACAAACTTTTTCACTGTAAATAGAATACGTTAATTTTTTTGATTCATTCGTATTACAATTTGTGAAAACTTTTTTTTTTTTTGTAATGGAAAGCCCAAATTACACCTCACTAACTTACAACAGTGTGGCCATTGTTATCTATTCTTTACCAACTATACACATGTTTTTTAATTTGCTTAGTTTGTTTTTAACTTATGACAAACTTTTTTGGTTTGTTACTATAAGTATGTATATTTATTAATTTTTGCTACAAGCCATTAGCTTTGATAACTATCACATGTAATTTGGCTTATAAAATACGATTGAACTAAGTAGCCTATTTAAAATTTAAAATAAAAAAGATTACAAACAAGAAAAATGTTCATAAATAAAGAGAAATCTTAAACCTAAAATATAAATTAACAAAGCTAATGGCTTGTAGCAAAAATTAATAAATATACATACTTATAGTAACAAACCAAAAAAGTTTGTCATAAGTTAAAAACAAACTAAGCAAATTAAAAAATATGTGTATAGTTGGTAAAGAATAGATAACAATGGCCACACTGTTGTAAGTTAGTGAGGTGTAATTTGGGCTTTCCATTACAAAAAAAAAGTTTTCACAAATTGTAATACGAATGAATCAAAAAAATTCACGTATTCTATTTACAGTGAAAAAGTTTGTATAAATAGCTGAAATATACATCAACTGACACCACAGAAGTGGACCAAACACAAGAACGCTGATGATGAAAGTGTAGCGGCTTTCGAAAACAGCATGTTGTTCCGTTCTGCTGGTGTTTGTCAGAATGATTTACACGTGTGTCTTTGGTGTAATTTGTTCTTTGATAACTATCACATGTAATTTGGCTTATAAAATACGATTGAACTAAGTAGCCTATTTAAAATTTAAAATAAAAAAGATTACAAACAAGAAAAATGTTCATAAATAAAGAGAAATTTTAAACCTAAAATATAAATTAACAAAGCTAATGGCTTGTAGCAAAAATTAATAAATATACATACTTATAGTAACAAACCAAAAAAGTTTGTCATAAGTTAAAAACAAACTAAGCAAATTAAAAAACATGTGTATAGTTGGTAAAGAATAGATAACAATGGCCACACTGTTGTAAGTTAGTGAGGTGTAATTTGGGCTTTCCATTACAAAAAAAAAAAGTTTTCACAAATTGTAATACGAATGAATCAAAAAAAATTCACGTATTCTATTTACAGTGAAAAAGTTTGTATAAATAGCTGAAATATACATCAACTGACACCACAGAAGTGGACCAAACACAAGAACGCTGATGATGAAAGTGTAGCGGCTTTCGAAAACAGCATGTTGTTCCGTTCTGCTAGTGTTTGTTAGAATGATTTACACGTGTGTCTTTGGTGTAATTTGTTCTTTGATAACTATCACATGTAATTTGGCTTATAAAATACGATTGAACTAAGTAGCCTATTTAAAATTTAAAATAAAAAAGATTACAAACAAGAAAAATGTTCATAAATAAAGACAAATTTTAAACCTAAAATATAAATTAACAAAGCTAATGGCTTGTAGCAAAAATTAATAAATATACATACTTATAGTAACAAACCAAAAAAGTTTGTCATAAGTTAAAAACAAACTAAGCAAATTAAAAAACATGTGTATAGTTGGTAAAGAATAGATAACAATGGCCACACTGTTGTAAGTTAGTGAGGTGTAATTTGGGCTTTCCATTACAAAAAAAAAAAAAGTTTTCACAAATTGTAATACGAATGAATCAAAAAAATTCACGTATTCTATTTACAGTGAAAAAGTTTGTATAAATAGCTGAAATATACATCAACCGACACCACAGAAGTGGACCAAACACAAGAACGCTGGTGATGAGTGTAGCGGCTTTCGAAAACAGCATGTTGTTCCGTTCTGTTAGTGTTTGTCAGAATGATTTACACGTGTGTCTTTGGTGTAATTTGTTCTTTGATAACTATCACATGTAATTTGGCTTATAAAATACGATTGAACTAAGTAGCCTTTTTAAAATTTAAAATAAAAAAGATTACAAACAAAAAAAATGTTCATAAATAAAAAGAAATCTTAAACCTAAAATAAAGTTTATTAATTAAACAAAAACGGTCAAAAAAATAGAACATATAAATTTTGTTTATATTTTGAGGTATACAAATCACTGACATAAAAATGCGAATGAACAATTAAAAAGAATTTACCGATTAAAAATCAACCCTCTAAGAAAAAAAATACGCGACGCAAAAATCATGGTATAAATGCAAGAAGATTTCAGAAGATGTTTTCAAAAGTATATAAAAAACATCCACGATTTTTACATCATGGTATAAATTGGTCCTTAGAAGCTAAATAAATCACTCACATTCCTGACGTAGATATCATAGATATGTACACATATATATATATGTATATATATATATATATATATATATATATATATATATATATATATATATATATATGACGAAAATGAGGAATATATTAATGAAGATGCCACTTGCTTTACTTCTAGTGCAGTTTGTACAAAAGTCTGCGAATAAACATTTTTAGATAAAGAAATGAAAAATATAAAAGTACTGTTCTTCAACAATGCACATATTGTACCAAAGATTTAATTTATTCTTTTTGGTTTAGAGGAAAATTACGTACGTTATAAACACAGGATGGAGATATTAAACTTACTAGTCCTTATACTATTACGGAAGCATTCATTATGGGAAACATACAAATACAAATCATCAAGCACTAAAATTTTTAATCATAAAATGGCATCCGTTGATTTAAATTTATATGTAATGTATGTAAATTAAATTAATTAATAGTTAATAGTTTTACTTTTAATTATAGTTTTAGCTTTTGTTTTATTACAACTTTTTTTCATATAAAAGTATTTACATACATATGTACACACAAATAGTGTTTTCACACAATGGAATTTACTAAAATAATGTCATTTTCGCTCGGTGTGAATCAACATATGTATGTAAGTAAGTAGTAACAAATATTCTTACCCTACAGTTAAACAATTGGTAACATTGTGTTCAAAGTACATAACTTATTTCCACATACATACATATATTGTATGAAAACTGAACAACCGTCAGTTCTTTAAGAATATTTTTCATAAACGTGTTGTGATCGAAAAGAAAAAACATACCCGCAAAAAAATTTTTTAACACTCACCTTCTGCATATGTATGTATGTTTTAATGTGTGTTTCTTTCAGTGTTGCCAGTGAAATTTCGAGAAAGATACATTTTAGTTTCCAAAAAGATACATTTTTTTCCCAAAAAAAATACATTTTGAAAAAACATTGAAAATCCATGTTTAACGTTTAACATTTATTAACATAACATTCTTATTTCATATTTATTATTTTTTTTTTCATTAACCATCCATTATACTTTTTTAACAGCCATTTTTCATTAAAATTGTACATTGTCGTTTTTGGAGAATGGCCTGTAAATTATAACGAAATGCCAATAATTCCATATATGTAGAATCATATGTACATATGTATGTATGTACATAAAATTTTTTTAAAATGTAAAATTCACTCACTCATTTTGTTTATATGTACATAAATATATAAAATTTGTAGTCAGCTTTTATAGTTTTCTTCTTTTAATTTCGGGATTAAAATTGATTTATTTTATAAAACTATTATACGATTTTGCGTACAGATTCAAAAGATATGAAAAATCTCAACATTAATATACGAAATGAAGTCAACATTAATATACGAAAAATGTATCTTTCGTATCCTATTGGCAACACTGGTTTCTTTATACTCTCAATAATTCTCTCAGCTAGCATGAGGACGAAATTTTTGCTTTTCCCGCCCCCTTTCATAAAAAGAATACTTTTTTTCTTAAATTCAAATGTATTAACATCCATATATATTTATAGTCTTTGGTATGACAGAGATAGTATGATACAATTTGAGAGTATATATTGTAATATAGTCATTTCATACAAAAGAGAGCACAAGCAAAAGGTTTCAGCCAGAAGAAGTGGTAAATTACACACAATTAAGCGTACTTACTCTTACTTAACACATTCCGATTGAATGAAGGAAAATAGGCGTGCTAAAATCAACCAATTGTTTATAAGTAAAAACTTGTGTATGTGTTGGTACTAAAACAGGGGTGGACAAAATTGTTTTACACTTTTGTTAGTGAGATAATTTGAAGGTACAGTGACAAGCAAAACGACCAACAAAGATTTTCGTATAAGGAACTAAATTAAACGAAATCGTCTACATTAATGCTGTCATGACGGTTTCATAAGAGTAGTATATGTTTCAAAGACGTGGAACTAATTTTATTATGTAGTTTACTAAAAATGAATTTTAAGTCCGAAAAATTTTTTTCACATGTGGTCGGAAAAAATTAAAGAATTTTTAAGAATTTTTTTTGAGTTCAGGATAGGCCAAGGCGTCCAAAGTTTTCCAAAATAATAACCTGTCTATTTCCGGGAAAGCTTTTAACTCGCTTCGTAATATTACAAGTTCTGATTGTATTTTGAATTCATATTTGGTAACATCAACATTAAAAGGGTTTTCGTAAAGTTCCAGACGTTGTTTTATGTTATCTATATCCTCAAATCTATCTTTGAAATTGAAAAAAAGGTTTTCAGAAATAATAATATATTCCAGGGTTTCAACCTTTTCGTGCTTGTTCAAAATTAGGGATGTTTTGGGAAATTCTTTGAAGTCACCTAACTTAATTTGTGATAACAAATATAATTTAGTTTTGAATTGAAAATTTTTTTTTACAAATCGTTTATATTATTTTCCTTGCCCTGTATTTCTAAATTAAAATCATTTAGAAAGCCAGTCATATCTACCAAAAATGCTAAGCCTGTAATAAACTGATCATTTTTGAGATGATCTGATAAGCTGTTCAATTTCTTCCAACACTGTAATTGAAAAAAAATGTATAAGCATCCAGCTAACATGTGCACTCGCCAAAGTCTGTTGAACGACTAAACTAAAGAGCATAAGAAAAAAGGGGCGTTGCTTATAAACAATTGTTTGATGAAATGTCTACCGCTGTACTAAAAGTACCCTTATCAGCATTCATATATTGTGTTGATGTACAAGTATTTACCCTTAAATTTATATTACATTATTTAACATATAATAGCTACTTAAATATGTTTAGTGTATTTTAATCTACTTACTTTTGTCATACAGAATTTAAGATATTTCAATCCTCTCGGAACGAAGTATTATTTCGAAAACCGAAATAGACGTAAAACATTCTAGGATTTATCTTATAAAATTTTTCTTGCATGCATAATTAAATCGTTCTGTAATGTTAGTTATTGTATTTTGTGAGACACTTGATTCCAATAATCACTTTTTGATGGATTTAAATACCAATAAGTGTTCTTCACTTATTATATTTATATTTTTATATTTTTGTTTGTCTAATTATTGTTAAATAATATGGTATTATAATTATTAATGAAAATAAAATCTCTTGGATATATATATATATATATATATATATATATATATATATATATATATATATATATACATTATATATATATATATATATATATATATATATATATATATATATATATATATATATATATATATGGGTCGATATCGCGAAATGACTACATTCTGTGGCCCGACGCATTTAGTATTAAAAATATTGAAAAATTCAAATTCTGACAACAGGAATAAATAAAACATAATGTCCTTTAACGAAGCGCGGAAATCAAAATCAAATATTCTAGATATAATATTATATTGTTTGTTGTTGGCTTAGCTAGGTATATGCCTGCATTTCATTGGCGCTAACCAAATCATCAGTACCCTTTTAGCCAAATCATGATTGAAAGCATTCAAAGCTCGTATACTTATGCCACAGACTACAAACACTATATGAGAATTCAAACAGAACTCAATCATATTTTTCTATTTGTAATCAACAAAAACACAAAAGTATAAATAGCTTTAGAATGCTTTTGTACAATCACAACACAACAAACAATTATAATTGACTTGCGTCTTTTTGTTTTTTTTCTTTTTACGCCTTTATACAATTAATCGCCCCCCGTTGGGTGATAATGAAAGTATTTATAATGCAATGAAAAAACAAAATTTATAATAACAATATTTATCAAATTCGTTATATTAAAATGGTTATTTTGGAGAATATCTCGAATATCTCGAATATCCCAGATAAGCCTGAAACTATTTTTGTCTTAGGAAGTTGCGATTTTTTTATATATTCTTAATTATTGCCTCAGTATTTCAGGAAAAATAATAAAAAAAATAGTGTCCCTTGGAAAAGCTGGAAAATGACATCCCATATATGGGTCGGTGGGCATAACGTATACTATTTACAAAGAAGTTTTTAACAATGTATGGAGGCATAAATAAAAGACGTTTTGTTGCATAAAAGTATTATTTATTATTGTTTTAGTAATATTTAAGTTTTTGCGAATATTTTATACTGAATGGTAACTAAGAAAACACTCTTTAGGATGTAAACGTATATTACACTTCACGCAAATATAATTGCAGTTTCTTTTATATACTTTGCATTTCAGAATCTTGCTGTCATAGCTTATTAGGTGACCGATGTTATCATGTCGTATATTTTCAAGGTGACTTTTAGGTGCAGGACAAGGTCCACGTTTTTCACACTTTCTGTTTGTTTCCAATAAGGCTCTTGTAACAGATCTGCGAAAACCGAGATGATCAAGTTCTCCACCATCAACACGAAACATTTGCCAAGAATTATGCAGCGCCATATCAATACTATGACAAAATAAAGGGAAATACCATTTTTTGCCCCTGATGCTGGTTCTGTACAGGCCTATATTCTGGTCGAAACGATCAACCCCTCCCATATTTTCATTATATATTTTAACAATGTGTGGCTGGTCAACATGCACATATTTTTTCAAATGTTGAGAGAAACGCCTTGTTTTTAGTAAGGGCTCAACAGTTTCCACATTAGAGGCAACGGTAACAACACTGTTATCGTTCCATTTGCAAACAATTATCTGTTCTTCTAAACTTGCCTTGTAAGCAAAACTTCCACGGTCAGTTTTTTTGAAAGACTGGCTGGATGGCAAAGGGCACTTGGAGACGCGATTTTCACGAATTGTACCGGTTGCTTTCAAGTTTCTATTTTTCAGTTCGTGTAAAAGAGGGATAGATGTGAAATAATTATCAAAAAAAAGATGAAAAGTATTGTTAGGGTACATGTTTTGAAGAGTATTTGCATACTGTAGTATTACACTACCACCAAGTCCAAATTTCTTGTAAACAGCTGGTAATTGTGCGGACTGTCCTTGGTAAGGATCGAACCAAATTACATAACCTAGACGAGTAGCCCCAACCCAATATTTGTATCCCCATCTAATTGGCTTACCCCTGATGAACTGCTTACAACTGTGACCGCCGTAGTAAGGAATCATAGCCTCGTCAATACTATACATCTCTTCAACGGGTGCGTTTTCTTGAAAAACAGCGTTTAGCAAGCTAAATAAAGGCCGCATTTTAGCATATTTATCACTTTCGGTCTGAATCAATGAGTTGTCACAACAGTGCAAATGGTTCATGATATATGTAAATCTGTCACGAGATAGAGATTGATTCACAAGAGAAAATACACAATCGGACGAGTTTTCCCAATACATACGACGTCTTGGCAAGCATACGTATCCACTATAAAGTAATATTCCAATAAAAGATTTCATTTCACTGGTAGTTACATTGCCTGGTTTGTTTTTTTTGAGAAGCATACAAATTGGTATATTCCACAAGCATAGTTATAATTTCGTCATTGAATAATTGGTCAAAATAGCTTATCGGAGAACGTAACATATTTCTGGGGCCTTCTAAGGGCTGGAAACTAGGAAAATCATTTGGTCGATGTCGATTCCTCCATTCGTACGTTTTGTTTTGCACTGATGGAGGACGAATTACTGTATGTTCTAGTTCGGCAGATGTAGATGGCCTTGGCTGTTGAAGCGGCTGTTCAATGCGAGATCTTTTCTGTAAACTAGCCAAAGAAATCTCATCTTCACTCTCTGATTCAGAATCAATCTGATTGCTATAAGTAGCTTTAGCAGGTGCACGTAAAATTGAACCAGGTAGGTTATGTATAACAATATTATCCTCTTCTCCTGAATCTTCATCAGTAACCGCAGTATTAGCATTATCTGGTGGTTCAAATGTTATGCATTCTGGGACCGGGTTATCATAATTCTCTAACACGTTCAAAATTTCGTCTACCGATAAAGGTTTTGATCTAAAACAGGAAAAAACAAAGTATTTTTTCAAAACTGTCAATGTGCCGACAGACCCATACATGGGTTCATAGAACTTGCGGCCATATAAATGTGACAAAAAGTTACGTTTTTATTATTTTATTTTCAACATAAATACTAAAATGTTACTTAGTTTTTATTTTTACTACTATATTTTTGAAATTATAATAGTAGTATATTATAAACTTACCTTTTTGAGGACATGTTGTACAGTTTCCAATAAAAATATATTCAAACGCGTAAAACACCAAGAAAAAAATCAACTCACTGCCTTACTCATAACTACAATTAACAGTTATCGACTAAAGCTTCTAAAAAAATGTGTATCTTGTTTTAAATAAATCAAATAACGACGGTAGATTTTTTTATTTTTGCGAACCCATGTATGGGTCGGTAGGTTCATCTGGGTTAACCCAGATGAACCTACCGACCCAAGGAGATGACCCCTAGAGCACAAAGGGCACAAAGGAAAAAGTGGGCTATAAATGCAAAGAATTATAGAAAAAATAAAAAACATTTGAAGGAAAAGGAACAACAATATATGGCGGACTATTCTCCACCCGCATCGCCCACATCATCCACAGGAGAGGGTGAACATTCAGGTAATCAAGATCCAGTTCCAGCTCCTGTTATTCCTAAATTAAATCTGATTGGGAATGAAAATATTCTCAGAGTAAAAAAGAAACTTGCGCGTAAACATAAAAGTCAGTTGGCTCAAAAAGACAAAAAGATTGCAGAATTAAAAGCAAGTTTAAGAGCATATCAAAAGAAGTTGGTTCGAATGGAAATGGCTCCTAAGGGGGATAATGCTTTGAAGCCTAGCCCGAACTCTAGAGTTATGGCAATTTGTAATGATAACCATTGTTCATCCAATTTAGAAGTCAAATGGAAGCTGCTGTTTGCTGAGGTTATGCAGGACCAGATGAGCCAAAGCTATAGTTCATTAAAACAGAGAAAGGACAAAAGAATCTTACAAAATTTGTTGACTGGCAGAATTACTAAGAAATATAAGTTTCTAAGTTATTGTCGTCACACAATGGGCTGGAATGTCAGAGTTGGGAATGTGGAGAACTCCAGGCTAATTAAACAAAAAGAAGTCAGGGACAGCATACAACGATTTTTAGAGCAGGATATTAATAGTCGGATGTGCGCAGCTAAAAAGGAGTATGTGACAAAATCAAAACAAACTCATCAAAAGCGATTTCTCACAAATACGCTTAAAAATTTATACAAAAAATATCTGGTCGAAGCTAACAGCACAACTGTGAGCTACAGTACTTTTTGCAGAAATCGTCCATTTTGGATTAAAGAAATGAAAATTTCTAACAGAGACACATGCAAGTGCATAAAACATGCAAATATAGAGCTGATTATTGTCTCCTTACACAAGTCCAAAGTTCTGAGCCAACGTACTGCAAATGATATAATTCAAACACTTTCGTGCCCTCTTATAACAGAGAATTGCCTTTTTCGGTCATGTCCAACCTGCAAAGGTAAGGTGATATCATACAATGAATTTGACATCACAGGAAATGGAGCTGTTTTTAAAAGGACGACTGTAAAAGAGACTTACACTGACATCAAAACAAATACACAAAAACTGGTTTCGAAAATGTCTAAACTCTCGACGACAAAGCCTTTAACTGAAATTGTTTCGGATTTTGAGCAATCGTTAACACCATTCTTAGAGCACCAAGGCAGAGTTATCCACCAGTACACACAAATGAATATGTTGAAGGATAAAATCAAATCAAACGAATGCTTAATCCATATGGATTTTAGCGAAAACTATGGATTGAAGTATGCCGAAGAAACGCAAGCTTTTCATATTGGTGGGTCAAGACAACAAATCTCTCTACACACCGTTGTAACGTACACAAAATCTAATGGCGCAAGTACACGGAAAAGCTATTGTACATTGTCTGAGAGTTTGGCGCATGCATCATCATCCATCTGGTTTCATCTTAAACCAATTTTGGATGCTTTACCCGATAAAGTACAGACAGTCCATTTTCTAAGCGCTGGACCTGCCACACAATATAAAAACAAAACAATGTTTTATATACTAGCAACTAAACCAAAATTGATGTTCCCCAAACTTGAAAAGTACACCTGGAATTATCATGAGTCTGGCCATGGAAAGGGAGCTGCTGATGGTGTAGGGGCTGTATGTAAACGAACAGCTGGTAGATACGTGGGTCAAGGTCACGATATTGCTGATTTTAATACACTTTTTGATGTTATTAAAGAAAACTGCCCAAATATAACAATATTCAAGATATTTGAACGCGATATAAAAGAATTTGAACAAAATACAGACCCAGCTAAAGCCAAACAATTTGCTGGGACGATGAAAGTACACCAGGTTAGTATCTTTTTCGCTATTGTAAGATTAGGTGTATTGATTTGTTTATCAGGTTGTAGGGTCTATTGAATCCTACTGCATATGGCTACGATCTTTAAGTTGTTTTAATTGTACGACCTCATGTGACCATCATCATCTAGGACATCTGGACTTTACACCCTTTTACAGCAGCATTGATTCCCCGGGAAGTAGTATCGATGATTGGTCATTCTCGTTGTTTGAGCATAATACACAAAGCCAGTTAAAGTATAATGAATTATACAGCTTCGACTCAGATGAAGAAGCCCTGCAATCTTCTGCTAACTTATTGCAGAATTCAGATAAAGTTTTAAAGAAAAATATAAAAACTGGTACGCACATACTAATCACGCTATAAGGAAAAAACACCAAGAAATTTACTACCGGTCGCCATTACACATATGCAGCTATTTGCCAATCAAACCTTGAGGATAATGATGTCAAAGTTTTGTTTTTCAAAAGTTGGGCTAGCACATCAGAAAATCAATTATTTAAATTAAATGAGAGCGATGTTTCATACATCAACTTTGAGCAAATAACTTCAATTCTACCTACACCAAACATTGTTTTGCAGGGAAATAGGGTGTACTATAAATTTCCTGGGAAAATTGATGTAAACGAAATAGGCTGAAAGCTCAAAATTAGTATCAATTAGATTATAAGTGATAAGCTTTAGAAAAGCGAATATTTTTTGTTATGTTTTATTTTTCTAAGTTTATATAATCCAAAGAATGGATATAAGATATGAAAGCTCAAAATGAGTGTCAATTAGATTATAAGTAATTATAAGCTTTAGAAAAGCGAAAATTTTTTGTTACGTTTTATTTTTCTAAGTTTATATAATCCAAAGAATGGATATAACATATTAATTTTATTAAATGTGTTTCCATAAATTGCTGTATGTGTTCTATTTTGCTACAATACATGACAAAATGTCATTACCATGCTGCTCAGTCATTACCGTGCGGCACAAATATCATTTCTGTGGGACTATCGTCATTCCTGTGGGTTGCAAAAATCCTTAAAATCCGTAAATATACATGGCCCATTGCTTATTAATACATAAAATGGTCTCATAAAACAGTATCAACCGAAAAAAATTATTTAAACCCATTTTCGCACTTGGCCGTTTTCAACCCTCGATTGTAGTCAATTCGCGACATCGACCCATATATATATGTATATATATATATATATATATATATATATATATATATATATATATATATATATATATATATATATATAGATATATATATATATATATATATATATATATATATATATATATATATATATATATATATATATATATATATATATATATATATATATATATATATATATATATATATATATATATATATATATATATATCAGGACAAAATTGTTTTACACTTGTGTTAGTGAGATAATTTGTAGGTACAGTGACAAGCAAAATGAACCACAAAGATTTTCGTATAAGGCACTAAACTAAACGAAATCGTCTACATTAATGTTGTCATGACAGTTTCGTAAGAGCAGTATATGTTTCAAAGACGTGGAACTAATTTTATTACGTTGTTTACTAAAAATGAATTTTAAGTCCACAGCTGGTCTAAATTTACGATATACTTACATAGAACAAAATTAACGCAAAACATATATAAAATAGAATTTAGAATAAATAGGCTAATAGTTTCTTGAACTACAATACAGGGTTACCATGTATGATTATATTTACATATATGTATATATATATTTATATATATATATATATATATATATATATATATATATATATATATATATATATATATATATATATATATATATATATATGATATATATATATATATATATATATATATATATATATATATATATATATATATCAGCGGTGGACATTTCATCAAACAATTGTTTATAAGCAACGCCCCTTTTTTTCTTATGCTCTTTAGTTTAGTCGTTCAGCAGACTTTGGCGAGTGCACATGTTAACTTGATGCTTATACATTTTTTTCAATTACAGTGTTGGAAAAAATTGTTAACAGCTTATCAGATCATCTCAAAAATGATCAGTTTATTACAGACTTAGCATTTTTGGTAGATACGACTGGCTTTCTTAATGATTTTAATTTAGAATTACAGGGCAAGGAAAATAATATATACGATTTGTCCATTTAGCCTATCCTGAACTCAAAAAAAATTCTTTAATTTTTTCCGACCACATGTGAAAATTTTTTTTCCGACTTAAAATTCATTTTTAGTAAACAACGTAATAAAATTAGTTCCACGTCTTTGAAACATATACTGCTCTTACGAAACTGTCATGACAGCATTAATGTAGACGATTTCGTTTAGTTTAGTTCCTTATACGAAAATCTTTGTGTTTCATTTTGCTTGTCACTGTACCCTCAAATTATCTCACTAACCCAAGTGTAAAACAATTTTGTCCACCGCTGATTTAGACTGAAAAATTAATTTTTGTTTTTAATCCCGATTGAAACCCTTCTACATACATATGTACATATGTATATTACAATCAAAAGAATTATACCGGCTAAAAAAAAGTTAGCTGCTGTCTCTGTATGACAAAAAAAAATATACAATTGGTGAGTATATTAGCTACTATACTATAACTCTATACTATAGAGTTATAGAGTCTATAGTATCTATCAAGAATGATAGAAAAACAGATTACGACATCACGCACACAAAATTTTATTCTTCTGCGCATGTGGGTTAAGTGACGTTACGACTCTCAAAAAATATGTAACATAACAGTGGGGCAAATTAGTATTTTTGTTAAAAAAAATAAAATGGAAAAAAAATTTTTTATATTACTTTGTTGTTTTATTTAATTTTCTTTTACGCTTATTGATATTTTGGGACATTTCTGCATTAAGAGACCGTATTCTAAAATATATTCTGCATCTAAAAAAAGTCTTTTTACTTCTTTACTTGCTTTTATATCTTTATTCCGCCAAGTGCTTTTCTAAATATCCCTTTGTAGCAAGTAACTTATCCTCATTTAGTTTTACAAAAACTGCATCACAAGATTTTTACGTTTCCATTAGTGTTTGATAGAATAGTTAACCCACCTTCACTTAAATGTCTAACCCATGAGTATGTCGAATCCTCCACAGATTTAGCGATGAGACTGGGATCTTCGTCTTTTAATTTGTTGCAAATATAGCCGGCCAAATTCTCCAAACCATCATAATTCAGGTTTTCCACCTCATAATTTTCTTTCCGCAATTCGTCTTGCTCTATGCTGGGATTAATACTTTTAAATATTTTACCTTAGGAAATCAAACGAAACTTTAAAAACTGTATGTTTTTAAATTGTTAGTTTAAATTTACCTGTTAATGAATAATGTACGTCCTCCAAATCGGGAGTATTGTCTATCTCTACATTTGCATTACTGCCCAAAATGCCTTCTTTGTACCTCAAAATATATAACCGTAGTCTATATTTAAATTCATGACGATCGGGATGGTCAGGAAGATCTCCCTTAGATCTTATTATCCCGAAAAAAAACTCAAAATCATCCTGATTTAGGCGATATATTAAGACGTATTCTATATTATAACGATTCTTCGTCGTGAAGCATCTTCAATGCGTTATTTGATTGAATAATTAATGTGAAATAAACGTTTTACAATAGATACATTTTTGAAAGTTTAAATTAAATGTATGTGTACCTTTTTGAAATGGTAAGAGGGTATTTTTGCCAATCGCATCTAACATCATTTGCAACATATTATTTAACGTCTCATTTTGTATTCCAAGTGACAAGCCGTATGCATGTAATCGCCCTCTTGCCCCTTGAATTCATTATATCAAACCAGTCATTCGTCTAGTAAAAAATGTATAATGATTTTATTATATTTTAAAATAAAACATCTCATTACCAATTTGAAAAACTGACTACATTCACTCCAATTTTTATCACTCAAAAATCCTAAACTGGCTGCTCGTGTAATTGATTGAGCAACTGTATGTGAGAACAGCTTCGTAGCCAGTTTAACTTTTTGTCTTTCAGCTCCAGCAACGCTTAGATAATGTGCTCATATTTTGTTTGTGATTTTTAAGTCACTAGATTGAAGCGATAAAAGATTTAAAATAATATCCTTCTTAACTTCTTTGCTGTTAATGATGAACCTGTCGTCAATAAAATGATTTCTTAATAGTTTTATCATATGTGGAACATCACTAAACACGAATATTTTTGTGTCGTCGTACAAAAACCTGTAAATTTAAAATTACTTTAGTTACCACACATTACATACTTACTACATATGTATACCAATCACCAGAGCTTATTAAAATCAACTTCAAGCTCATTGAAAAGTTTTCGGTTCCCACCCCCAAATCACAAACAATTGCAACAATTACAAAGCCACGCTGCCGTATTGTCTTCACTATATCAAATAATATCATTTTTGTCATTTGGCAATCATAGTTGTAGAATATTGGTTGCTTCCACTTTGCTGTCAAACTTGATAATAAAATAGAAAAATGTTAATAAAAACTCGTGAAATTGATTTATATAAATCACATCTCAACATAGCCACCAGAATATAATTAGCCGGTTCTACCAAAGAGTCTGTTGGCTTTTCGTAACAATAGTTTTTTGCCTTCATTTCATCAAAGCTTAATACACAAAGCTTTTTTATTTTGGACATTTGATTAGCCGCAGACAATATTTTTACAACAGGATCCAAAATACGTGTCGACACATCTAATTTCTATGACCACCTCTGCAATGTTCTTACGGAGGGAAGCGGACAATTTTGCTCTTCAGCAACCTGTAAGCCTTGGAATTTGTGGAATATAGCGTAATTGACTGTGCAACATCTTCTTCAGTAAAGTTTTGTCTTTTGTCACCGTTTTTAATTTTTTTTATTTGGCTTTCAGTGAAAAGACGTCTCAGTGCCTTCTGCAGATTTGCGTTGGTAAACTTTAACTTCTGAACTACTTGAGTAAAATTTTTAATAGTGATCTCAGCTTTTTTTTTTAATTTTTAGCATATCATTTTCCTTACGCAATGCATCCATAGAAACGACCACTTATGTAAAAGTTTTTTTGAACCATTTAAAAGTATATATAAAAGTGTAGATACATACATTTTGTCTTCCAAATTTTTTAATGTAGATCTGTAGTCTGTCTTGGTTAGTGCTAGTCTACACAGTTGTTCGTTCCTCAGGGAATTTTGTTGTTTCCTCCACGAATGTTTTTGTTTCCTCTACAAATGTTTTTGTTTCCTTTACGGATGTTGTTGCTTCCTCTACGAATGTTGTTGTCTCCTCTTCCGTTTCACCTGCTTCTATAGTCGGTACTGCTCCCTCTTTCAACTTCAGAGTTGCTCGATTGCTGAATCCTATGCGTAATTATTAATTAAACAACTGAACAAATTAAAAAACATAATTTTAACTTACCCATTTCAAATTTTAAATTTCTTTCAAAATCGTCCTGTTTAAAATGTAGAGAACAAATTCTCTCCCTGTGGGTCTTTATTGTATCCCGCCGATTGCAAAACTTTATCCAAAGTCTTTTTAGCCCTTTATCGTTCTTTGGAAAACTATAACAGCCATATGCATAAAAACTTAAGACAGTTTGATAAACCAATGTTAAGCAAAATTCCTTAAAGTTCCATTCAAAAACGATTGTTAGCTTAACAAACAAATGTTAATATCAAATAATTTAAAGCATCTACTCACCTACTTTAAAGCAATGTTAAAATATTTTGTGAAAAATATAAAAATAAAATATAATGTAAATATACAAAACTTTATAGTGATGTATATACAATCAACACAAGTAAACAAAGCTCGTTCTTCAAGTAATCGGTTTAAAAGCTTTACAAAAATTAGGCGTATTTATTACTTTACATTGCGATAAATCTATTTAGTTTATGTTTTTTATGTACTATACATATTAATTTACATCTTAAGTAACGAAAAATTACATTTTATATTAAAACTATGCAAAACATTATCAATATATCCGACTATCCGGATGAATAATACTCGTTTTTTTGCATCGCTAACTAAAAGAGACAAAAGAGAATGATGGTGTTGCCAGTATTAACATGTAAAATTTATTATAGCTAACATACTTTTTATGCATATGAATTTTTAACATACGTTTGTTAGCCTTAAAGTCTTTGGTAGCTGACGTGAACTTCAAGCCTCAAGTAAGGTTGTGCATTTGCCCACTGCACACTTCAAGTATTTTTTTGCTTTTGCTTGGATTTTTTTTGGCGAAGATTTCGTGCACTTTTTCTTATTTTAAACACTTTGTACACGGTTTTTATAACAAATATTATTTTTTTTTTATTAAAAAAAACAATGAGTGTTCGAACTCACGGGCGATGTGTTAACACCTTTTTGTTACACGGTACCTGTTCGATTTCTATGAACACATACCCACAAACCCGGAGGTAGAGTTAATATAAAGTATTTAATGAAAAAGAATAGTTTATTGAATTTAATTTTACTTTGTATAATTTATTAATGTTATGTTTTCAACACAGTTAAAATTGGTCTGTGATAGCTAAAATATGAAACATAAACTTTTGATTGTATCCTATCGATATAACGTGAGAAAACAGCGTCAATTGTAGTTCCTTGGATAGTAGTTGGGGACTCTAACGAAGTATTCATGGTAAGCTTGACTTGATCGTAGAGGAATTCGATAAGAGGTAGTGCTTCTACGGTTGAAAAATTCGTGTTAAAGTCACCACCTATTATTATTGGCATTGAAAAATAGTCTTCTTCTAGTTCGCGTGAACCATTTTCGGTGTAGGGCAGAAGTGAAAAACGAATAAATTTTTTTATATTCTGGACAGACTGGTTTGTTGAAATGTAGATGGCAATACATAATATTTTTTGTTGACCTGTAGGTAATTCCAATTGAATGCTACTAATGTCACCAATCGAAGAGCTATTTTCTGAAGTTTGTGGCATGATGAAGGTCAATTGTGGATGTGGTATATAAGTAGAATTTTTTCTTTTATATATTCCAACCCCATCAGATCGGCTTTCAGGTCTTTTATATTTCAGACAGCAGTACCCACAAAAAACAAAGAGAATGTAAAGCAACAGACAAATGTACATACATACATTGTTATGTTTGTACATAAGCTACATACGTTGCTGTCTTGCTATCTCATTTTTATATATGTACGTATAACCACGTCACTATTCTCTTTGCTATGCATAATGCTGGAGTTAATGTCGACGTCGTTGACGGCGTCTTAACGCCGAAATTGTGATGTTCGACGCTAAATTTCATTTTGCTGTTAATGTAAACGTCGTCGACGACTTTAACACATCTGTGTACTACTGCATTAAATATACAGAGAACACTCTTTTTGCTTTCTCTCCCGCATATACTTATCTCTCTCTTTCACCTCTCAACGCCGAAAAAGTTGAAACAGATTGAACTTTTTCGGCGTCAAATTTCTTACGTCGTTGAGATTAACTGCTCTCATATAATTTCATACGATTCAACTTTTTTTGACATTTGACGCCGTCGACGACGTCGACATTAACTCCAGCATAAGACAAAACCGAAGATCAACATAAAACACTTTTTTAATATTTCTCCAAATTAATACTCCGAATTAAAACACTTAAATCTCCGCTCGCCGATATCGGATCGCCTTAATTTTTAACCTAAACTCTTCGTCGAAACCCGCACTAGCGTTTTAATTCAAAAATTAATAAAATCGGCTATGAATTTCCGGAGAAAATCGCGTGGGAAAATTATATGAAAATCGCCCAATAATCACTTTCAATACCGACTGCCAAGCAACGAACAAACAAACGATGATTTAAGGCTGGGGCACATAGAATCCGTCATCCGTCGACTTTTTCAACTGACAGCTAAGTTAAAATATAGGTTTTGTTATGAGCTTGGTTACATACAGTACGTCACCTTCAACGCAACGGATGAAAGTTGGGCAACTTTTAACTTTTGACGTACGTTGAGTACTTTGACAACTATCAGTTGATTTTTTGGTATGTTTTGTTTTAATTAACAGTTGATTTTTTGGGTCTGACCAAAAATCTTCGACTTTTATCCATTATATCAAGACAGCTTGAGCTTTATAAAGCAAAATTATAATTAAAATAAACTCCGTAATTTCTTTAAAATCCATAGAAAATTTTTACTCTTTAATAAAAAGAAATGTTGCAAACATGTAAAAAAAAGCAACTGATTTTCTACACGTTAACAAAGTACTCATTGTGCCAACCTCATCCGTCATTGCGTTAACGTCAGTTGAAAAAGTTGAAGGATGACGGATTCTATGTGCCCCAGCCTTTACTCTTACATACCTTACACCTAACACTTGCGTATGTATTGAAACTGATAGTTTACTGCCCTAGAGGCGCGCGAATTTTGTAATGGGAGTTCTTGGGAGCTTTTTTAAAAAAACATAAAAATATAACTAAGCTCAACTGTGGATATTCAACAACTGACTTTATTAAATTTCTTTAATATTTATTAAACTTATTGTTAACATGAATTTTTGTTAATTCGGCTTAAAATGCATTTTACAATTTTTGCTTGCGTATTCTAAATGTTGACATTATTGCTTAATTATTTTACATTAATATTGAACTGTTGCAATTCTTGGAATTGCGACCGAGAAACAATTTTGTTTTCTGTTCTTAAGCGGAAATGAGTTTGCTTTACTTTAATTTTATTTTGTGCTTATTATATTTTCGATAAATTCATCAATAGTGTCATTTTTTTATGTAAGTGTGTGTGTTTGAATTTATATATGTAACTTCTCCCCCCTTTAGATTCGAATTCTCCTGAATTCTTTTGTTTAAATTTATTTTAATATATTTTAACTTTGTTCTCCAAAGTATAATTATTAATATTATTGTAAGTATTAGAAAGAAGTTACATCCATATATTACTTTATTATGGGTTTTCAAATTAGAAATGTTTTTAAAATTTATTTCATTTTTTTCATCTAATTGTTCGAACGTAAGTTTTTCTGTAAAATTCTTTATATCGTTATATTGCAAACTCATAATTTTTCCTTCAAATTTTTCAACTAAATTAGAATAATAGTAATCATTAATTTTTATAGAACAATTGTTAAATTGAATTACATAATTTCCATTTAGAGTAGTATTATTATTTTTATTACATGTAGTGTTTACAAACAATTTTATTGCGTTTTTAACCAAGATTGTTTTTTCATCCAGTGCTATAAGTTCTAATGCTCTGTTTGTTATTAGTTTACAGTTTTTTGTTAGTATACAATGGTTACTGGGTTTTAATTGTCTGAAATGTTTACTTTCTTCAAATTGCATAGTTTTATTTTTATATGTAAAGACTTCTTCTATTCTGGATTCTATTTCTTTTTGATTTTTATCTGGTAATGGTATTATTTTCCTTATTTTTACTTGTATGAACGATTTTGGTATTCTAAGGCTTAATATTAGGTAAGTATTATTACAAGTGGCTGTTCCTAGTTGCAAATATTTTAATTTATTAAAGTCAACACTATATTTTTCAATTTCGTGATTTGTCAAAATACTTGGGTGAACTAACCCGTATTTGGCTGAAACTACATTGTCTTGAATTTGTTCTATTTTGCTTTTTATTAATTGAATTTTTGTCATTTGTTGTAAGTACATGTGTTGTTGATATTCTTCATCTACAATTTTATTTATAGTATTAATACCTTTTTCAATTTCTTTCCTATCATCTTTTACAATATTTCTTATTTGATTTATCGCTAAATTAAAGTGATTGTTTACATGTACCTGTTCGTCTAGTGTCTTGTCAGTCTGTGATAAATGTTTTTGTATCGTTTGTCTGTCTTCGTCGTCCATTGTTCCGATTGTCCATTTGGCTACAGTACCTATTGCATTTATTAGTCCTCGTCTTTGTCTTTTTTCTGTTGGTATTAAAGTTAGTAATTTATTCCTTGCTTCTAATAATTCGGCTTGTAATATGTCCTTGTTACTTGTTTTCGCTAGTATGATGTTGTCCGTCATTTCGTTAATAATATTTTCTATTTGTTTAACGTCAATTATGTGTAATACTAGGTCGCTGTCTTTTACTATTTCCTGGTCTCTTATTTGTAAGTCAACAAATCCTGTTTGGTCTACTAGTTCGGTTATAGTTATTGTGCCATTACCCGGTTGCGTCCACGTTGCCAGAACCAGTATCATAATTATAATCTGCAAGTTTTAATTTAAGTAACATTTAATTCCTGGGTTGATTGAGTTTCTACAGTGTTTTTGTTTTTGTGTTTTGTTTTTATTTCTTTTAAACGGTGGGACAAGCATTCGAAATCTATGTCATCGTATTCATTGTTAGTGTCCGAGAATTTATACGGTCTTTTAATATTGCTTGGATGTACTTTTTCTAGTCTTGATTTTTTATATTTTGGTTGTTCTTTATGTCTGACTGCCTTATAATTCTTAATATATCCTTCTTTTCTAATTTCTTTGTATTCTTCTCTGGTTTTATTTAGTCTTTGTATTACCTTTCTTTTGTTACTTTCTAGATTCTTTCTAACTTTTTCTTTTTCTATTTTTCCATATTGAATTTCATTCGGGGTATATTGGGTGCTTGAGTGATAACGCTCGTTATAGTTTCTTATTGCTCTTTGGATTAATTGTTTTATCGAAAGTTCCTTGTCTGTTTGGTATAAAATTCTAAATTTTTCTGCTAGTGAACTATGCATTCTTTCTATATCTGCATTACCCGTATGACTATTGGGTTTTGTCAAATGCAGTTGAATACCTTCTTGGCTCAAGAATTCCTGAATTCGTGCTGCTTTAAATTCGTTATCAGTTATAATTTTATCTGGTTTACCAATTTTTGCAAAGTGTTCTTCCAATTGTTCAACTATTGTAATAGGATTTCTATCGTTCAGCGAGTAAGCTGCCCCAAATTTTGAGAATTTATCTATTGTTGTTAAAAAACGATTACCTTTAATTACATACGTATCAATGTGTATAATTTGGTTTTTATCTGAGGGTGTTTCCGTAAATTGAAATTTATTTTTAATCGGTCGTCTATCGTATTTTACTTGTTGGCAGAGGTCGCATTGGTTTATTACGATTTGAATTAGCTCCATAAGTTTTGGGTAATATATTTTATTTTTAATGTTGTTATAAGTTTCTATTATTCCTGAATGTATACTTTCTCTAACATGATATAATGAAATTTGCTTTATTGCTTCAACTTCTCTCTCAATATCCATTGCTCTCCTGGTAGATTTTATGAATTCAATTTGATTATCGTCTGAATACATACTTATTAATTTTTGCTGCACCAAATTATAGCTATGCTCTGATAACTCTGAATAAATGCCTATTTTACCTTTTGAAATATATCTTCTAAAAATATCTCCCATTTGTTCAAAATCGCATTCTGCAATAAAAATAATTCTCTTCCCATGTATTTCCTTACATTCTTCTGTTTTATTATTTGTTAAAATTATTTGCGTTTTATATTTATTCACGATTTCTTCTTTTATAGAAAAATGATCACCTAAATCTTCTTGTGCTGAGTGTATTGTTGCCATAGTTATGTTGTCTTCAATATTATTGATTGAAAAAGTATCAGAGTCTTTACCTCCCTCCTTTTCTGAAATAGTGTCCTCACTATTTTCTAATCTGCTTAAAAAATCTGCTACCTTGTTCTCTTTCCCTTTTAGATATTCAATATCGAACTGGTATTCACCTAATTTTAATAGCCATCGCTGGTGCCTGGGCGACATGTCTTTTCCTTTGTATTTGGAATGGAGATATTTGATTGGCTGGTTAAGAAAATATGATACCTTTCCATTTAGTGTTATTTGTCCTTTTTCTATATTTATTTGTGCATTTAAAAAGTTTAATATATCGATACCTATGATGAAATCATAAGTTCTTCCTCTTAATGGAGTGATCTTCCAACGAATCCTGGCATTGTTAGGTAAATTAAATTGCTTTGGGCTTTTTGTGTGTATTTCATAATTTATTTTATCTTTATTAGTGATTGTACTAAATGTTATGGGGTATTTCAATTTATATATTTTAAAATCATTTATTTCTTTATTAGCTAAACTAAGACTGGCACCTGTATCTATTAGTGCTACATATTCTCTATTTTCAATATTTAATTTTATCTTTGGTAGGCATTCTGTGGCTGCCTCGTAAAAAAAAACGGTATTATTAATTTCAGGTCCTTCTGGGCTTTGCCTATCCAGATTTAAGCGATTTTGGCCAAATCTGTGATTAGGGTGTCCTGCCACCTGAGGATTGTTGTAATTTCTTTCTACATTGTCAATTTCCATGGGTTCTGGTTGGTTATTTTTATAACGATTCCAACGAACTTGGTTGGAATTTGGTCTTGCGTTCCCTAATTGTTGATATTGCCCTGAAAATTTGTCATCTCTTACATTATTTTGAAATCTGTATCTTCCAGAATTATTACTAATATTATTATTATTTTTATTGAAACCGTTCTGTTCTTCATGTCTATAAAAATTTGGGTTCCATCTATTTCTATCCTGATATTGTCGCTTATTAATTGCTTCCCTACCATGATATGTCCTGTCAATATTTTGTTTATTTTGGTACTGGTTTCTATGTCTTTCTTCTTTCCAATATGTCTTGTATTCTGGTCTTATGCACGTATCTTCAAATCGTCTTTGGTTCATTATGTATAAAATATTTTTTAATTCTCTCTGTTCATAAATCTTGTCTAGTAATGTCCCTTGTGTTATTTCCTTGATAGTATTTACTAACAAACTGTCTATATTCGTTAAGTCTATTCCACATTCACCATTATAATATATTATTAATTCATCTGTCTTATATTTAATTTTTTGAATCTTATCAATTAATTCACTTACTGTATTAACTCGTAAATTGGAGATTCTTCTATAGATTTGGTGGGGTTCTGTGTCCGGCTTGTATCTCAACTTTAATGTGTCTTTAATAAGTTTCCAGTTATCCGGCTCGGGGATGTTGATAATTGAATTTTTTGCCTCACCTTGGATAGTTTTATAGTATATGGCTCTAACTACCTCTTTCTTCTGTTCTTCGTTTTGTAGCGTTGATATCAGATATTCCACGCCGCTAAAAAATGAGTTGACCGTTACGTCTCCAACTCCTGTGAATACTGGAAGATGATTAACATTTTGCAGTGTCCTGTCCAGAATTTCATGGTTCTGCTGTTGTCTTTGCTGTAATTCAACATAAGCGAGTCTGAGTTGTTCCAGCTGCTGCTCCCTTCTGGCAAGCTGCTCTACGATATCCACATTGGCTATTTCTTGTTGTATTTGTTCCATTCTTCTTTCGTCAAATCTCCTTTGCCTTGTTCGTCGAATTTTGACTTTGATGTTTGTTGCACTTTCACAAGATTTTGATAGTTATATGTATATTTTTTTTTAAATTAATTAGTGGTTCGTACACCGATTTGCCGTGTGTCGTCACTGCACTAATATGGGAAATAGCTGTTTTTATTTAATTAATTAGTGGTTTGTACACCGATTTAAGGTATGTCGTCACTACACTAATATGGGAAATAGCTGTTTTTATTTAATTAATTAGTGGTTTGTACACCGATTTAAGGTATGTCGTCACTGCACTAATATTTATTTATTTTCGTTTCACGCTCCTTTCTATATAAAAGATAAAAGGAGTACCGACTGCGCCAATTTTGTAATGGGAGTTCTTGGGAGCTTTTTTAAAAAAACATAAAAATATAACTAAGCTCAACTGTGGATATTCAACAACTGACTTTATTAAATTTCTTTAATATTTATTAAACTTATTGTTAACATGAATTTTTGTTAATTCGGCTTAAAATGCATTTTACAATTTTTGCTTGCGTATTCTAAATGTTGACATTATTGCTTAATTATTTTACATTAATATTGAACTGTTGCAATTCTTGGAATTGCGACCGAGAAACAATTTTGTTTTCTGTTCTTAAGCGGAAATGAGTTTGCTTTACTTTAATTTTATTTTGTGCTTATTATATTTTCGATAAATTCATCAATAGTGTCATTTTTTTATGTAAGTGTGTGTGTTTGAATTTATATATGTAACTCGCGTATAGATGTTAACACATCAATAAATTTAAATTTAATTTTTATAGGTAGTTTTATAAAGGGGGAAAACCCCTATAAAAATCTGTGTACGTGCAATAAAAAAACAAAGGAAAAAATTGGAATGTTACGACTATTTTCTATATTTTAAAGGTTTGCAGGCAAAAAAAGTTGCTTACATTTATTTTTTCGGGAATTAAGAAAATGCGAAATCGTTTTATTGAGGCTGCATTCAAAAATAGTGTTTTAAACATCAAGCGCTTGTAACTTCCACAATAAGATTACAATGACGAAAACGACCTACATTGCAGTTTATTGCAGGTAGTTTCTTAAAGGGTTTTTTCTTGACAAAAAGAAAAAAACAAACATTAAAAATTTATATTATTTTCTATATTTTTAAGGCTTACAGGTCAACTAGAGAAGTAATTGATACACTTTATAAGGCCACACAAATCAACTTGTGAAGCATTAAAACAAAATAAATTTAATTGCATATGTAAGTCATTCCCTTATAATTCATTATCGAAGTTCACATATAAATTTAAATTATAAAACATTACGAGCAAAGACTGCTTAATATATTTTAAATACCTTTTACAAACAACTCTTTTAAAACATTTCGTTTAAAAAGATAAGAAAACATTTGCTATAAATTGTTTAACGATCGCACAAAGTAAAACTATTGGCAAAATTTAAAAGCAGCGTTGCCGCGCAAGAAATTCTTTTCCCACCAAAATTATTAAAAAAATCTACCAAAACGCTTTTTTGTCTACGAAAATCGAAATTTTAAAATTTAGGTATGTTGTTATTAACAAGAACACTGATCCGATTACACTAGTAAGTAAATATAAAAATATTAATCATGCAAGATAAAAACACAGCCCTAAAAAATATTGTGGAATGAATGGATTGGCAAACCTTTCTTAGGGGAATATATGTACGTCATATAGCGGGAAATCATTCACATGTAGTAATCTGTTGTTCTATCATTCTTGGTAATCTGTTTTTCTATCATTCTTGGTAACTATAGAGTTAGAAAGTAAACCTACTTAATGCGTTCTATACGTTCTATGCGTTTTGCTTTGTAACTTGTTACATACAATTACACAGAATCTACTTTTTTGACAGACGCATAAAACGCATTGAAGCATAGAACGGATGGTATGGACTTTCAGCTTTATTCCATGACAAGAGAGTGCAAATCAAATCGTTTCATTCATATGATACCAGCGGTGGACATTTCATCAAACAATTGTTTATAAACAACGCCCCTTTTTTTTCTTATGCTCTTATGAACAGACTTTGGCGAGAGCACATGTTAGCTTGATTCCATTGATCAGCGATAGGCAAAACAAGGGCGCGGCGCCAATGCTTACGCTCTTACATCGTGTACATGTGCACACGTATTGCAGAGAAATAAAAAACATAAATCAGTCTCACTCGAGCACTCAAACACGATGGACGTGTTACGCTTCTTGTTAGAAATTAGCGTTGCCATATGCAAAAAGTGAGATCCCCAGAAATTCATATGAAATTAACCTGAGGAAATACTAGTTCTTATGAACAAAATTTTTATGAGAAAATGGAGATTTAAGATTTCAAATTTAGGTATGACATGAAAATGTCAGATCTGGCAATAGTGATTCTTTATGTGTGTTTGTGAGGGCAAACAAAATGTTTATATGTATTTTTGCCTATCGCTGCCATTGATGGACAAAATCAGCGATAGGCAAAAATACATACATATAAACATTTTGTTTGCCCTCACAAACACACATAAAGAATCACTATTGCCAGATCTGACATTTTCATGTCATACCTAAATTTGAAATCTTAAATCTCCATTTTCTCATAAAAATTTTGTTCATAAGAACTAGTATTTCCTCAGGTTAATTTCATATGAATTTCTGGGGATCTCACTTTTTGCATATGGCAACGCTAATTTCTAACAAGAAGCGTAACACGTCCATCGTGTTTGAGTGCCCGAGTGAGACTGATTTATGTTTTTTATTTCTCTGCAATACGTGTGCACATGTACACGATGTAAGAGCGTAAGCATTGGCGCCGCGCCCTTGTTTTGCCTATCGCTGGACAAAATTGTTTAACACTTGTGTTAGTGAGATAATTTGAAGGTACAGTGACAAGCAAAAGGGATCACAAAGATTTTCATATAAGGAACTAAATTAAACGAAATCGTCTACATTAATGCTGTCGTGACAGTTTCGTAAGAGCAGTATATGTTTCAAAGATGTGGAACTAATTTTATTACGTTGTTTACTGCAAATGAATTTTAAGTCCGAAAAAATTTTTTCACATAAGTAAGTGGTCGGAAAAAATGAAAGAATTTTTTTTTGAGTTAGGATAGGCCAATGCGTCCAAAGTTTTCCAAAATAATAACCTGTCTATTTCCGCAAAAGCTTTTAACTCGCTTCGTAATATTACAAGTTCTGATTGTATTTTGAATTCATATTTAGTAACATCAACATTAAAAGGGTTTTCAAAAAGTTCCAGAAGTTGTTTTATGTTATCTATATCCTCAAATCTATTTTCGAAATTGAAAAAAAGGTTTTCAAAAATATTAATATATTCCAGGGTTTCAACCTTTTCGTGCTTGTTCAAAATTAGGGATGTTTTAGGAAATTCTTTGAAGTCACCTAACTTAGTTTGTGATAACAACAAATTTAAATTAGTTTTGAAATTGTAAATTTTTTTGTCAAATGATATATATTATTTTCCTTGCCCTGTAATTCTAAATTAAAATCATTAAGAAAGCCAGTCGTATCTACCAAAAATGCTAAGTCTGTAATAAACTGATCATTTTTGAGATGATCTGATAAGCTGTTAGCAATTTTTTCCAACACTGTAATTGAAAAAAATGTATAAGCATCAAGCTAACATGTGCACTCGCCAAACTAAAAAACTAAAGAGCATAAGAAAACAAGGGGCGTGGTTTATAAACAATTGTTTGATGAAATGTCCATCAATGACTGTAGAACATTGATGGACATTTCTTGAAACAATTGTTTAAAAACCACGCCCCTTGTTTTCTTATGCTCTTTAGTTTTTTAGTTTGGCGAGTGCACATGTTAGCTTGATGCTTATACATTTTTTTCAATTACAGTGTTGGAAAAAATTGAAACAGCTTATGAGATCATCTCAGAAATGATCAGTTTATTACAGACTTAGCATTTTTGGTAGATACGACTGCCTTTCTTAATGATTTTAATTTAGAATTACAGGGCAAGAAAAATAATATATACGATTCGCCAAAAAAAATTTACAATTTCAAAACTAATTTATATTTGTTGTTATCACAAATTAGGTTTTTTGCTTGTCACTGTACCTTCAAATTATCTCACTAACACAAGTGTAAAACAATTTTGTCCATCAATGCTGTAGAACATTGATGGACAAAATTGTTTTACACTTGTGTTAGTGAGCTAATTTGAAGGTACAGTGACAAGCAAAAGGAATCACAAAGATTTTCATATAAGGAACTAAATTAAACGAAATCGTCTACATTAATGCTGTCATGACAGTTTCATAAGAGCAGTATATGTTTCAAAGACGTGGAACTAATTTTATTACGTTGTTTACTGCAAATGAATTTTAAGTCCGAAAAAATTTTTTCACATAAGTGGTCGGAAAAAATTAAAGAATTTTTTTTGAGTTAGGATAGGCCAATGCGTCCAAAGATTTCCAAAACAATAACCTGTCTATTTCCGCAAAAGCTTTTAACTCGCTTCGTAATATTACAAGTTCTGATTGTATTTTGAATTCATATTTAGTAACATCACCAAATAGGAATTCAAAATACAATCAGAACTTGTAATATTACGAAGCGAGTTAAAAGCTTCTCCGGAAATAGACAGGTTATTATTTTGGAAAACTTTGGACGCCTTGGCCTATCCTGAACTTTCTGAAATTCTTTCAAAATTCTTTAATTTTTTCCGACCACTTATGTGAAAAAATTTTTTCGGACTTAAAATTAATTTTTAATAAACAATGTAATAAAATTAGTTCCACGTCTTTGAAACATATACTGCTCTTACGAAACTGTCATGACAGCATTAATGTAGACGATTTCGTTTAATTTAGTTCCTTTTACGAAAATCTTTGTGGTTCATTTTGCTTGTCATATGCTATTAACCCTGGGATAGGCAAAAAAACATATAAACATTTTGTTTGCCCTCACAAACACACATAAAGAATCACTGTTGCCTGATCTGACATTTTCATATCATACCTAAATTTGAAATCCTAAATCTCCATTCCCTCATAAAAATTTTGTTCATAAGAACTAGTATTTCCTCAGGTTAATTTCATATGAATATCTGGGGATCTCACTTTTTGCATATGGCAACGCTAATTTCTAACACAACTGTAACACATCCACAGTGTTTTAGTGCTCGAGTGAGACTGATTTATGCTTTTTAATTCTCTGCAATACGTGTGCACATCAGTGTTGCCAGTGAAATTTCGAGAAAGATACATTTTAGTTTCCAAAAAGATACAATTTTTCCCAAAAAGATACATTTTGAAAAAAAAAAATTGAAAATCCATGTTTAACGTTTAACATTTGTTAACATAACATTCTTATTTCATATTTAATATTTTTTCATTAACCATCCATTGTAATCCTTTATTAACAGACGTTTATCATTAAAATTGTACATTGCCTTTTTTGGAGAATGACCTGTAAATTATAATGAAATGCCAATAATTCCATATAGAAACATACATATGTACATAAGTATGTACATAAAATTTTTTAACAATTTAAATTTCACTCTCATTTTGTTTATATGTACATAAATATATAATATATTATATATAATATTTGCAGTCAGCTGCTTTAGTTTTCTTCTTTTAATTTTGGGGATTAAAATTGTTTTATTTTATAAAACTATTATACGGTCTGAAATTATTAACTGTAAAGATCGTTGTTGTTTTCTTCTAAAAGTTCCTCTTAACATATGTACATATGTATATACATCTATATATGTACACAAGAATAAGCAGACGACAGAAGAACTTAGCAAACCTAACAACAAAATACATGTAATTTTTCTATTTAGTTGTCACTGTTTTTTTTAATATTCATAACGAAGTGATAATTTAAAAAAACTTTGTCTGGGACGGAAAGCTTAATATTTTATTTCTGTACATTTTGCGTACAGATTCAAAAGATACGAAAAATGTCAGGATTATACATGGTACCTGAAGTCATCAAAAGATACGAAAAATGTATCTTTCGTATCCTACTGGCAACACTGGTGCACATGTATACGATGTAAGAGCGTAAGCATTGGCGCGGCGTCTTGTTTTGCCTATCACTGTATTAACCCTACTTATTCTCAGCACATTCCGATTGGATGAACGGAAATACGCGTGCTCTGCGTATTATATTTGCTCTTTCATTGTATATGTATCTCTTAAAAGAAATATTTATGGAGTTAGTTTTGATTTTAGAAATGGCGAATGGTCAGCCAATTGGTTGTAAATCATTGATGGACATTTCTTGAAACAATTGTTTAAAATTGACGCCTCTTTTTTTCTTACTCTCTTTAAGGTGAACTCAGTGATGACGTAGTTTAACCCATGCAAGGGTTGCCTATTCTATGTATTTAAAAATCATTTAAGGCTGTATTTTTATCTTGTATGATTAATATCTTTATATTTTCTTACTAGTGTAATTGGATCAGTGTTCTTTTTAATAACCAAATAAATTTTAAAATTTCGATATTCGTAGACAAAAAAGCGTTTTTATAGATTTTTTTTTTATAATTTTGGTGGGAAAAGAATTTCTTGCGCGGCAACGCTGCTTTTAAATTCTGCCAATAGTTTTACTTTGTGGGAGCGTTAAACAATTTAAAGCAATTTTAAAGGGTTTAAACAATTTTAAAGGGTTTTTTTTGTAAACGAAATGTCTTAAAAAAATTGTTTGTAAAAGGTATTTAAAATATATTAAGCAGTCTTTACTCGTAATGTTTTATAATTTAAATTTATATGTGAACATCGATAATGAATTATAAGAGAATGACTTAATTAACTTTATTTGGTTTTAATGTTTCACAAGTTGATTTGTGTGGCCTTATAAAGTATATCAATTACTTCTCCAGTTGACCTGTAAGCCTTAAAAATATAAAAAATAATATAAAATTCCAATGTTTTCTTTTTCTTTTTGTCAGGAAAAAACCTTTAAAAAAACCAGCTGCAAAAAACTGCAATGTAGGTCTTTTTCATCATTGTAATCTTATTGTGGAAGTTACAAGGGCTTGATGTTTGAAACACTGTTTTTGAATGCACCCTCAATAAAACGATTTCGCAATTTCTTAATTCCTGGAAAAATAAATTTAAGCAATTTTTTTGCCTGCAAACCTTTAAAATATAAAAAAAAATAGTTGTAACTTTCCAATGTTTTCCTTTGTTTTTTTATTGCATGTACAGAGATTTTTAAAGGGTTTTTCTCCCTTTAAAAAACTACCTGCAATAAACTGCAATGTAGGAAATCTATTTCTGAATATACTCTCAATAAAACATTTTTGGTTTTTCCCAATTATTTATAAAAAAATAAATTTAAACACCCTCAGTCAGTTTTCATGGTTTGATATGAAAATAATTTTTTAAGTAATATCAGTCGTGTTGTGTCTTTCAAAGCGAATTGGTGAATTTTAATTGAAAAATAAAGATAATAATAAATAAAACAAACCGTTAATCTCAAAAAGTGAAAAAAAATCTAAATCTTAGTATATATAGTATACACAAATAAATAATTTTGCCCGAAACTTTGTTAAGTCTAATGTGAGACTTGGCAACCCTGGAGTTCAAGATTAGTTTTGATTGGTCGAAACAAATATATATTATATTTCGATAAAAATCAGGATTTTTTAATTAAATTTAGTTTTATTTTATAAAAAAAAATAATCTTTATTATAAAAACCGTGTATAAAGTGTTTAAAACAGCGGTGGACTTTTTATCAAACAATTGTTTATAAGACACGCCTCTTTTTTTCTTATGCTCTTTAGTTTAATCGTTCAAGAGGCTTTGGCGAGTACACATTTTTTTCTCAATTACAGTGTTTAATATAAATGGCAATGCATTTAAAAGATTTTTTTATGATAAACAATGCTTTTGGAAATGTACAATGCCTTTTATGTCACCAAATATTTAAAAGGTATAGAGAAAATGTTATTAAGAGGCATTATGATTCTTTCCACTCTGATATGAATAAATATAATGATGTGTTTCGTGATGTGTTTTAATGTGGTTCGTTTTGCTTGTCACTGTACCCTCAAATTATCTCACTAACACAAGTGCAAAACAATTTTGTCCATCACTGTTGTAAATACAAACGGTGGATGAGTTCGTACTAAAAGAAACCTTGGCAACATACATTTATTATGTTGATGTATGTACATCATTGATGGACAAAATTGTTTTACACTTGTGTTAGTGAGATAATTTGAAGGTACAGTGACAAGCAAAAAACCTAATTTGTGATAACAACAAATATAAATTAGTTTTGAAATTGTAAATTTTTTTTGGCGAATCGTATATATTATTTTTCTTGCCCTGTAATTCTAAATTAAAATCATTAAGAAAGGCAGTCGTATCTACCAAAAATGCTAAGTCTGTAATAAACTGATCATTTCTGAGATGATCTCATAAGCTGTTTCAATTTTTTCCAACACTGTAATTGAAAAAAATGTATAAGCATCAAGCTAACATGTGCACTCGCCAAACTAAAAAACTAAAGAGCATAAGAAAACAAGGGGCGTGGTTTTTAAACAATTGTTTCAAGAAATGTCCATCAATGATGTACATACATATGCATGTTGTTGAATAAGTATTATACCTATTCTTTAACAAATAATAGCTACTTATATACATACATACATATGTTTATCGTCTATTAATTGACTTTTGTCATAAAGTATTTTAGATAATTTAACCCTCTCGGCATGAAGTTTTATATTAAAAACAGAAATAAACAACACATTCTAAGACATTCTTTACAATTTTTCTGCATGAATAATTAAATCAATCGTTCTTTTGAATTAGAACACATATTGCCCATTATTGTATTTTGTGAGACACTTGATTACAATAAGCACTTTTGGGTGGATTAAAATACCGATAAGCGCTCTTCATATGCAATTCAACCTAAAAAATGAACGTATTTGAAAATTTAATAACAATTTTTATAATTTTATTTTACTAATTTATTGTTAAATAATGTTGTATTATAACTATTATTGAGCATACAATTCTAGTGGATTTTCGACATAAATTTGAGCTACATATGTGATCTACTGTCATGGGCGTAGCTAGGTATGGGCCTAGAGGGCCGTGGCACCCACCTAATTCTATAACAATTTTTTTTTACATGCATACAATATAAAATTATTAAAAAATGCACAGCGTATTGTGGACGGATTGCTTTTTTCTATTCAAAAAAACACAGCCAATTTAGGAATAGAGATGTCTGTTCCAAGGATAGTCTCTCGTCAAACGCACCGTTCAAATCCCCCGTTTTCATCACCTGCTGAATACTGGAAGCGATCTATATACATTCCTTATATAGATTCTTTAATTTCATCACTGGACAGAAGATTTAATGAAGAGAATAGGCTAGCGTTTGCAATTCATTGTTTGCACCCATCAAACATGCTTTCTTTGAGCTGGAGGAGCTTAAAGATGCCACAAAAACGTTTGAGCATTTTTATGAGTTGGATGATTTGGAAGGAGAAATTGAGCTTTGGTATAATTCTTGGCAACAAAAAAAGTGGGTAAAGACGAATTAGCCGACTTAGAGCTGGCAAGCATTTTGAAAAACGCTGGATTATTTTATCCATATATAAGAAGGCATTATTAATTTCATTGCCACAGCCGTGCACTACTTCAACTGTTGAGCGGTCATTTAGCACTTTAAGCCGAGTAAAAACATGGTTGCGCTCCACAATGACGCAAATGAAGCTCGTTTAAACGGTAAAATAATATGCAATTTTACTTATTATCAATATATATATTATCAATATATATATATATATATATATATACTTATTATCAATATATATATATATATATATATATATATATATATATATATATATATATATATATATATATATATATAATAAAATAATATATATATATATATATATATATATAAAATAATATATATATATATATATATATATATATATATATATATATATATATATATATATATATATGATTGAGGTCGAACGTGTTTTACCTGCTGAAAAAAAAAATAAAATAATATTCACAGAAAAATTATTCAAAAAATAAAAAATTAATATTTTTTTTTTTCAAATATAAAAAAAAAGAAAATTAAATAAACAATTTTATAATTCGTTTGAAAATGGATTCTAATCCATCTCCATGGGAGATTAACTTACCTCCTGATAAAATTCGGGAGATCTTAATATCAGACAAGCAACATTCAAGTAATGGAAATACTTTTTCAAATAAATCGGTGGAGAATAAGACCACATCCTATAATGGTGAAAAGCCTAGATCAAAAAATGAAAAGAAAGCTGACTCTAAACATTCAAGTGCAAGTTCAAGTGATAAAACTGTGGCATTTAAAGACGGTTTAATTAATGCTGATACCTCATACTTAAATCAAGATAACCTAAGTGATGTAGATTTGATTCAGGATAATGATCCCCTTGGCAAATCCATGAAGCTTGATGATTCGATTTTCTCCATTTCATCTGTGGATAAAGATTTTCAACGTGTACAAAAACGTAAACGTAGTAATAACGATAAGGTAGATATTTCAAAATTTAATTTAAACAATTACAATTGTAACACCCAAACATTGTTAGCTAATAATTCGCAAAATTCGCAAAACAGATTTGCTATCTTAGGTGAGCTAGATATTCAGGAAGATAAAAATAATGAAAGGAAAGTACATTTTTCAAAGGAATCTAAAAATACAACACCCAAAGAAAAACCATTTTGTCCTCCTATATTCCTCTTTAATGTTAATATTGAAGATTTACTTAACCAGCTCAGTGCTAAAAAAGTAGATTTCAAAATTATTAATAAAAATAGATATAAAAGCAAATTATTTCTAAGAGATGCATCAGTTCATGCTGAAATGATGCAATTACTTAGAAATAAAAATATAGAATCGTACTCTTACACACCGATTGAACAAAAACGTTTTAGCATTGTTTTGAGAGGTTTATATCACAAAACTGATACTGAAGTAATAAAAAATGAATTAGACAAACTTATTCCTAGTATCGTAGATACTGTTTCAAAATTTTCTACTGCTTTTTCAAGGAAAAATGGGTTCGATACAGGGTTATTTTTAATTTCTTTATTTCCGGGGAAATCTTGCAGTGAACTAACTAGTTTAAAATACATTTTAAACCAGAGAGTTACATGGGAATCTCCTAAGAGGAATTCAAGGGAAATACAGTGCTGGCGTTGCCAGCAATGGGGTCATATCTCTCGTAACTGTAATAGATCTTTTGCTTGTGTTAAATGTGATGAGAATCATGGACCTGGAGAATGCAAATTTGTTTCTAATAAAGATAATCCCCCATTCTGTGTTAATTGTAAGCAACATGGTCACCCCTCTAATTTTAGAGGGTGTTCTGCTTATAAAAAATATACTGATATGAAAAAAAGAATTTTACTTGACGCCAAGGAAAGAAATCGAAAGGCTACTGACAATGTTGCTTCTGCTTTGAGGAGTTCTAACTTCGTTAGCACAAGTAAAACTTTTTCCAGTCTTTTCCAAACTTCAAACTCAAATCTTCCGGTGGATTCTAGTTCTGTTTCTCCATTAATAAAAGAATTTTTAAAAATTGCAAAAATTCTTTGTGAGCCTGAAACTGTATCCTTAGAAGATAAGATTAGTAAATTTATTGTCAACTATAAGAAACTCTCATTGGAGGAGGCTAAGCATCAATGTCGGGGTCTCCTAGCTGAAGTTAAAAAAGCTTATGATCCATAATGTTTTAAACTTACTTTCTTTTAATGTTAGATCGCTCATCGAGGTAAGTCGAAGACTAGATCTATTAAATACTTTAGTTTCTAACAACATAGATATTGCCTTTGTGCAAGAAACCCATTTAAAAGATAAACATAAAGTATCTCTTGAAAACTACAATTTTTTTAGAGATTATAGTCAACAAGGTGTTGCGATAGTATTGAGAAAATCGTACAAATATACAAAAGTAGTTATACCTGGTCTAGAAATTCCAAATATTTTTTTAACTATCGAACTTTTAATCAACGGTTCGATCAAAAAGATTTTAATAGGATCAATTTATATCCCTTGCAATTGCATATCATCAAAATTAACAAATAGTTTATCGATCCTGAGTAACATTTCACAAAATTACGAAGGGTCATTCATAGGAGGAGATTTCAACTCTAAACATTTATCTTGGGGTGACACTATGTGCAATTCAAATGGAAACTTGGTTTTTAATTTTTTACAACAAAATACTTTATATTTTGAACGAATTTCTAATACCGAACCAACTTACCCTAATGGTTCTTCTTTTCTTGATCACTTTTTAATTAGTCCAAATTTTATAAACTTTTCTAATCCAAATTTCAAAGTATCTTGCTTGCCTACATTTTCGGATCATTTCCCTTTAAAACTTCAAATTAAATTACCAAGCTTTGAAATTATTCTGAATCCACCAGCTACTTTCATATCTTATAAGAGGACAAATTGGGATAAATTTAGAAGGGATATTATATATGGAATTTTAAATCATTATCCAGAGCCTGAAAGAAATCTCACAAACGAGGAAATTGATAAGTATATCTACAATTTTACAACCACTATACAATTGGTTAATAATAATAATTCGGACATTATTGCATGCAAGAACAAAAAATTTATAATTTCAAATGAAATTAAAAGTTTGTTTAAAATTAAGTACAGATGGCAAAAAGAGTTGAAAAGAATATATCATCGCAATTTATGTCGTATTAATTCAGATTACTTACTTATTTCAAAGCAAATTCAATTGTTAAATATAATCATTAAAAAACAGGTAGAACTTGAACACTCTGCCTTATTTAGCACAAAACTGCAGCAAATTAAACCAGGTCCTACTGCTCATCGACAAATTTATAACATAATCGGGTACAAAAAGAATAAAACTTTGAAAAACATAAGTATTAATGGAACTGTAGTTGAGGATAACTCTATAATATTAAGTGAATTAAAGACACACTTTTCTAATATTTACACAGGTTCTATTCCAGGTAGAGACATCTCGCAAATTTCTGATATTTTATATAACACAACTAATGAAGTCCCTCGTTTGCATGTTTTTTCTGAAAATTTCTTATCGACTAATACACAAAACTGTGAAAGCCTTACAACGTTAAATGAATTATTTTCGCATTATAAATCAATCAACAATAAAAAATCATGCGGTCTAGATAAAATTTCTAATTATATTTTAGCTAGGCTTCCTATAAAGGCTTTAGAATATCTTTTAATAATTTTCAATAATTGCTTGAATAACTCATACTTTCCAGACGCTTGGAAAATTTCGAAAATTGTTCCTTTACAAAAGAAAACGAATAATATTGATATTAATAACCTACGACCTATTTCTTTACTTTCCAATTTGGGAAAACTTTTTGAGAAAGTAATTAAGGAAAAAATGGAGACTTCATTTAATGAAAGCTATATCCCAGATTTTCAGTTTGGGTTTAAAAAAGGTCATTCTACTACTGATGCCTTATTGAAATTTCAGAATGATGTGATCTCTAATCTTTGTAATCGATTTTGTACAGTAGCAATTTCATTAGATGTCGAAAAGGCTTTCGACCATGCCTTTCATAATGGCATTCTTTTTAAGATGATTGAAATTGGATTTAATCCCTCTATAGTTAAACTCTTACAAAGCTTCTTCTCCAAAAGATTGTTTTGTGTTCAATTTAATAATGAGTTGTCAGATTTTGGTTATATTAATTGTGGCGTACCTCAAGGTTCCATTTTGGCACCTCACTTATACAACATTTTAATGTATGACTTCCCTCACATTTTACCTAATTCTACTGGCCTGCTTTATGCTGACGATTCTCTCCTATATTCCCATAGTGATTCTCCGATTGTTGCTTTAAGACAAGTTTCTGGTCACCTTCAATTAGTTAAGAAATTTTATGATGATTGGGGAATTGAAATAAATGCTTCCAAATGTAAGGCGATGTGTATCCGCAATGCTTCGGGAAAGTGTAAAAACTTTGTTGTTCCAGAGAGTAAAAGATTAAAACTATTTTTGGATGGTTTAGAGATCCCGTTTGTTAATAATTTAAAATATCTCGGAATCAATTTTAATAACCTTTTTAAATTTAATAGTCATGGGAGAATTGTTTTAAAAAAATCTTATAAGATTTTGGGTTCGTTCTCCAAGATTCTGTTCAATAAAAACTTATCTTCAAAAACAAAGCTTCTCTTATACAAAACTAGTATAAGACCAGTTTTCTTATATGGGTTCCCAATTTGGTTTAGTGTATCTCCTATTGTAATAAAAGAAATGGAAATTTTTGAAAGAAAAGTGTTACGATGCTGTATTGGGAAATACTTTAGATTATTGAATAAACGTTATTCAAACTCTTATATTTATTGTCATTCAAAAATGATGCCAATCGGTTTATATGTATGTGTGCGACATTTTGAAAAAGTTTTTAAATAGACTAGAAATGCATGAAAATGCTAACATTAAGGGAATATTTGATATTCAGAGGGCTTTTAATTGGAGAAATACAAACTACCTTTCACCTATCGGTTTTTTAAATGAAGATCCGGTTAACTTTGATTTTAGATCTAACTTAAGGCATGAGTTTTTTACAAAAACTACACCTGGTACTCACAGAGGATAGTATTCTGTTGGGGGAATTTTGTGAATTATTTTTTTTTTTTTATTACTATTATTAATATTATTCTATTTTTTTTTTATTATTATTTTTTTATTTATTTTTTTTCTTATTTTATTTGCTTTTAAGGTAGGTTTAAGTGTATTTTAAGAGTTTTCCTCTTTAGTCATGTTAGCCCCGGTAGCAAAGGCATATAAACTTTTATATTATTACACATTGTTAATTTATATTTTCCATTTTATTGTTAAAGCGTGGTGCTGTAAATTGCTTTTGTTTTTAAGACAATACATTATAGTCTTAAGTTATCTATGTTCCACATCCCTATGTTGTAAAAAAAATAATAATTCTTGTTAAAAAAAAAGGCTCAATAAATATTAACTTAACTTATATATATATATATATATATATATATATATATATATATATATATATATATATATATATATATATATATATATATATATCTATATATATATATATATATATATATATATATATATATATATATATATATATATATATATATATATATATATATAATTATTAGGCCCAACCAGTGTCAGACATAAACTTAGTGATAATAATTAATAATACATAAATGTCATGTTAAGCACAAAAAATATTTTCAAAGAATTTCATCTGCAGTGTTGCGTATTAATGCCGTAGTATCCCTCTTTTTTAAGCGGATGTGTCCAGTAAAGTTCAAGATGTTACGAGCAAGGGGATTAGGGTGGGACTCGAGTTTGTTAAATATTTGCTTGCATATTTTGCAATTTCAGCGGTCACAAGTGGCATATTTAAATCACGATGTAAAATTGAATTTTTCATGTACCATGGAGCCGATGTTATTAACCTTAAAATTTTATTTTGCATTCGTTGGATACTCTCTATATTGGAAGCTGAAGCAGTGCCCCATAGCTATATTCCGTAACACCAAATGGGTTTCAAAAGCGACTTGTATAATAAAAGTTTACAATCTAGACTGAGGGTAGAATTTCTACCAATCAGCCAATGTATCTGGGTTAACTTAAGTTTTATTTGTGTCAGTTTAGAGTAAATGGGGATTATCCATGTGAGGCGTCGGTCGAGGTGCATACCAAGGTATTTCACCTGTGAATGTTGAGGAACAACTTGATTGTTGATTCGAATGGGGGAACAAGTGTACCTTCGTAAGATAAATGTGACATGAACACACTTCTGTTCATTTACTTTTATTCTTCATAAGTTCAACCACAGTTCCAACAGGTTAATATGTTCCTGAAGATATCGGGATGCCTCGTGAGGGTTTTCATGCATACTAAGGCAAGCTGTATCATCAGCAAATGTAGAAGTGAGGATATTACTGCTCAAAGGCATATCACAGGTATAAATCAAATACAAAACTGGCCCCAGTATACTCCTCTGAGGCACACCGGATGAGATAGTTTCGGGCACACTCATGAAGTCTCCTTCCACAACAGTGAACTTCCGGGCAAGAATATAACTTTCTAAAAGATTTACTATGTTTATTGGTAGATATGTCTTCAATTTTAAAATAAGGCCTTCGTGCCACACTTTATCAAATGCCTGAGAAACATCAATAAAGAGGGAAGAGCAATACTTCTTTTCTTCAAATGTTCTTCTTATAAAATGTACCAATCTATGACATTGTTCAATGGTGTTATGCTGACTTCTAAAACCAAATTGATGGTCCGGTATGCACCCATTATCAGTTAGAATTGGTGGGGACAATTTTGTCATGAGAAGCTTTTCGAAGAGCTTTGAAATTGTTGACAGTAAACTTATTTCACAAAATTACGAAGGGTCATTCATAGGAGGAGATTTCAACTCTAAACATTTATCTTGGGGTGACACTATGTGCAATTCAAATGGAAACTTGGTTTTTAATTTTTTACAACAAAATACTTTATATTTTGAACGAATTTCTAATACCGAACCAACTTACCCTAATGGTTCTTCTTTTCTTGATCACTTTTTAATTAGTCCAAATTTTATAAACTTTTCTAATCCAAATTTCAAAGTATCTTGCTTGCCTACATTTTCGGATCATTTCCCTTTAAAACTTCAAATTAAATTACCAAGCTTTGAAATTATTCTGAATCCACCAGCTCCTTTCATATCTTATAAGAGGACAAATTGGGATAAATTTAGAAGGGATATTATATATGGAATTTTAAATCATTATCCAGAGCCTGAAAGAAATCTCACAAACGAGGAAATTGATAAGTATATCTACAATTTTACAACCACTATACAATTGGTTAATAATAATAATTCGGACATTATTGCATGCAAGAACAAAAAATTTATAATTTCAAATGAAATTAAAAGTTTGTTTAAAATTAAGTACAGATGGCAAAAAGAGTTGAAAAGAATATATCATCGCAATTTATGTCGTATTAATTCAGATTACTTACTTATTTCAAAGCAAATTCAATTGTTAAATATAATCATTAAAAAACAGGTAGAACTTGAACACTCTGCCTTATTTAGCACAAAACTGCAGCAAATTAAACCAGGTCCTACTGCTCATCGACAAATTTATAACATAATCGGGTACAAAAAGAATAAAACTTTGAAAAACATAAGTATTAATGGAACTGTAGTTGAGGATAACTCTATAATATTAAGTGAATTAAAGACACACTTTTCTAATATTTACACAGGTTCTATTCCAGGTAGAGACATCTCGCAAATTTCTGATATTTTATATAACACAACTAATGAAGTCCCTCGTTTGCATGTTTTTTCTGAAAATTTCTTATCGACTAATACACAAAACTGTGAAAGCCTTACAACGTTAAATGAATTATTTTCGCATTATAAATCAATCAACAATAAAAAATCATGCGGTCTAGATAAAATTTCTAATTATATTTTAGCTAGGCTTCCTATAAAGGCTTTAGAATATCTTTTAATAATTTTCAATAATTGCTTGAATAACTCATACTTTCCAGACGCTTGGAAAATTTCGAAAATTGTTCCTTTACAAAAGAAAACGAATAATATTGATATTAATAACCTACGACCTATTTCTTTACTTTCCAATTTGGGAAAACTTTTTGAGAAAGTAATTAAGGAAAAAATGGAGACTTCATTTAATGAAAGCTATATCCCAGATTTTCAGTTTGGGTTTAAAAAAGGTCATTCTACTACTGATGCCTTATTGAAATTTCAGAATGATGTGATCTCTAATCTTCGTAATCGATTTTGTACAGTAGCAATTTCATTAGATGTCGAAAAGGCTTTCGACCATGCCTTTCATAATGGCATTCTTTTTAAGATGATTGAAATTGGATTTAATCCTTCTATAGTTAAACTCTTACAAAGCTTCTTCTCCAAAAGATTGTTTTGTGTTCAATTTAATAATGAGTTGTCAGATTTTGGTTATATTAATTGTGGCGTACCTCAAGGTTCCATTTTGGCACCTCACTTATACAACATTTTAATGTATGACTTCCCTCACATTTTACCTAATTCTACTGGCCTGCTTTATGCTGACGATTCTCTCCTATATTCCCATAGTGATTCTCCGATTGTTGCTTTAAGACAAGTTTCTGGTCACCTTCAATTAGTTAAGAAATTTTATGATGATTGGGGAATTGAAATAAATGCTTCCAAATGTAAGGCGATGTGTATCCGCAATGCTTCGGGAAAGTGTAAAAACTTTGTTGTTCCAGAGAGTAAAAGATTAAAACTATTTTTGGATGGTTTAGAGATCCCGTTTGTTAATAATTTAAAATATCTCGGAATCAATTTTAATAACCTTTTTAAATTTAATAGTCATGGGAGAATTGTTTTAAAAAAATCTTATAAGATTTTGGGTTCGTTCTCCAAGATTCTGTTCAATAAAAACTTATCTTCAAAAACAAAGCTTCTCTTATACAAAACTAGTATAAGACCAGTTTTCTTATATGGGTTCCCAATTTGGTTTAGTGTATCTCCTATTGTAATAAAAGAAATGGAAATTTTTGAAAGAAAAGTGTTACGATGCTGTATTGGGAAATACTTTAGATTATTGAATAAACGTTATTCAAACTCTTATATTTATTGTCATTCAAAAATGATGCCAATCGGTTTATATGTATGTGTGCGACATTTTGAAAAAGTTTTTAAATAGACTAGAAATGCATGAAAATGCTAACATTAAGGGAATATTTGATATTCAGAGGGCTTTTAATTGGAGAAATACAAACTACCTTTCACCTATCGGTTTTTTAAATGAAGATCCGGTTAACTTTGATTTTAGATCTAACTTAAGGCATGAGTTTTTTACAAAAACTACACCTGGTACTCACAGAGGATAGTATTCTGTTGGGGGAATTTTGTGAATTATTTTTTTTTTTTTATTACTATTATTAATATTATTCTATTTTTTTTTTATTATTATTTTTTTATTTATTTTTTTTTCTTATTTTATTTGCTTTTAAGGTAGGTTTAAGTGTATTTTAAGAGTTTTCCTCTTTAGTCATGTTAGCCCCGGTAGCAAAGGCATATAAACTTTTATATTATTACACATTGTTAATTTATATTTTCCATTTTATTGTTAAAGCGTGGTGCTGTAAATTGCTTTTGTTTTTAAGACAATACATTATAGTCTTAAGTTATCTATGTTCCACATCCCTATGTTGTAAAAAAAATAATAATTCTTGTTAAAAAAAAAGGCTCAATAAATATTAACTTAACTTATATATATATATATATATATATATATATATATATATATATATATATCTATATATATATATATATATATATATATATATATATATATATATATATATATATATATAATTATTAGGCCCAACCAGTGTCAGACATAAACTTAGTGATAATAATTAATAATACATAAATGTCATGTTAAGCACAAAAAATATTTTCAAAGAATTTCATCTGCAGTGTTGCGTATTAATGCCGTAGTATCCCTCTTTTTTAAGCGGATGTGTCCAGTAAAGTTCAAGATGTTACGAGCAAGGGGATTAGGGTGGGACTCGAGTTTGTTAAATATTTGCTTGCATATTTTGCAATTTCAGCGGTCACAAGTGGCATATTTAAATCACGATGTAAAATTGAATTTTTCATGTACCATGGAGCCGATGTTATTAACCTTAAAATTTTATTTTGCATTCGTTGGATACTCTCTATATTGGAAGCTGAAGCAGTGCCCCATAGCTATATTCCGTAACACCAAATGGGTTTCAAAAGCGACTTGTATAATAAAAGTTTACAATCTAGACTGAGGGTAGAATTTCTACCAATCAGCCAATGTATCTGGGTTAACTTAAGTTTTATTTGTGTCAGTTTAGAGTAAATGGGGATTATCCATGTGAGGCGTCGGTCGAGGTGCATACCAAGGTATTTCACCTGTGAATGTTGAGGAACAACTTGATTGTTGATTCGAATGGGGGAACAAGTGTACCTTCGTAAGATAAATGTGACATGAACACACTTCTGTTCATTTACTTTTATTCTTCATAAGTTCAACCACAGTTCCAACAGGTTAATATGTTCCTGAAGATATCGGGATGCCTCGTGAGGGTTTTCATGCATACTAAGGCAAGCTGTATCATCAGCAAATGTAGAAGTGAGGATATTACTGCTCAAAGGCATATCACAGGTATAAATCAAATACAAAACTGGCCCCAGTATACTCCTCTGAGGCACACCGGATGAGATAGTTTCGGGCACACTCATGAAGTCTCCTTCCACAACAGTGAACTTCCGGGCAAGAATATAACTTTCTAAAAGATTTACTATGTTTATTGGTAGATATGTCTTCAATTTTAAAATAAGGCCTTCGTGCCACACTTTATCAAATGCCTGAGAAACATCAATAAAGAGGGAAGAGCAATACTTCTTTTCTTCAAATGTTCTTCTTATAAAATGTACCAATCTATGACATTGTTCAATGGTGTTATGCTGACTTCTAAAACCAAATTGATGGTCCGGTATGCACCCATTATCAGTTAGAATTGGTGGGGACAATTTTGTCATGAGAAGCTTTTCGAAGAGCTTTGAAATTGTTGACAGTAAACTTATTTCACAAAATTACGAAGGGTCATTCATAGGAGGAGATTTCAACTCTAAACATTTATCTTGGGGTGACACTATGTGCAATTCAAATGGAAACTTGGTTTTTAATTTTTTACAACAAAATACTTTATATTTTGAACGAATTTCTAATACCGAACCAACTTACCCTAATGGTTCTTCTTTTCTTGATCACTTTTTAATTAGTCCAAATTTTATAAACTTTTCTAATCCAAATTTCAAAGTATCTTGCTTGCCTACATTTTCGGATCATTTCCCTTTAAAACTTCAAATTAAATTACCAAGCTTTGAAATTATTCTGAATCCACCAGCTACTTTCATATCTTATAAGAGGACAAATTGGGATAAATTTAGAAGGGATATTATATATGGAATTTTAAATCATTATCCAGAGCCTGAAAGAAATCTCACAAACGAGGAAATTGATAAGTATATCTACAATTTTACAACCACTATACAATTGGTTAATAATAATAATTCGGACATTATTGCATGCAAGAACAAAAAATTTATAATTTCAAATGAAATTAAAAGTTTGTTTAAAATTAAGTACAGATGGCAAAAAGAGTTGAAAAGAATATATCATCGCAATTTATGTCGTATTAATTCAGATTACTTACTTATTTCAAAGCAAATTCAATTGTTAAATATAATCATTAAAAAACAGGTAGAACTTGAACACTCTGCCTTATTTAGCACAAAACTGCAGCAAATTAAACCAGGTCCTACTGCTCATCGACAAATTTATAACATAATCGGGTACAAAAAGAATAAAACTTTGAAAAACATAAGTATTAATGGAACTGTAGTTGAGGATAACTCTATAATATTAAGTGAATTAAAGACACACTTTTCTAATATTTACACAGGTTCTATTCCAGGTAGAGACATCTCGCAAATTTCTGATATTTTATATAACACAACTAATGAAGTCCCTCGTTTGCATGTTTTTTCTGAAAATTTCTTATCGACTAATACACAAAACTGTGAAAGCCTTACAACGTTAAATGAATTATTTTCGCATTATAAATCAATCAACAATAAAAAATCATGCGGTCTAGATAAAATTTCTAATTATATTTTAGCTAGGCTTCCTATAAAGGCTTTAGAATATCTTTTAATAATTTTCAATAATTGCTTGAATAACTCATACTTTCCAGACGCTTGGAAAATTTCGAAAATTGTTCCTTTACAAAAGAAAACGAATAATATTGATATTAATAACCTACGACCTATTTCTTTACTTTCCAATTTGGGAAAACTTTTTGAGAAAGTAATTAAGGAAAAAATGGAGACTTCATTTAATGAAAGCTATATCCCAGATTTTCAGTTTGGGTTTAAAAAAGGTCATTCTACTACTGATGCCTTATTGAAATTTCAGAATGATGTGATCTCTAATCTTCGTAATCGATTTTGTACAGTAGCAATTTCATTAGATGTCGAAAAGGCTTTCGACCATGCCTTTCATAATGGCATTCTTTTTAAGATGATTGAAATTGGATTTAATCCTTCTATAGTTAAACTCTTACAAAGCTTCTTCTCCAAAAGATTGTTTTGTGTTCAATTTAATAATGAGTTGTCAGATTTTGGTTATATTAATTGTGGCGTACCTCAAGGTTCCATTTTGGCACCTCACTTATACAACATTTTAATGTATGACTTCCCTCACATTTTACCTAATTCTACTGGCCTGCTTTATGCTGACGATTCTCTCCTATATTCCCATAGTGATTCTCCGATTGTTGCTTTAAGACAAGTTTCTGGTCACCTTCAATTAGTTAAGAAATTTTATGATGATTGGGGAATTGAAATAAATGCTTCCAAATGTAAGGCGATGTGTATCCGCAATGCTTCGGGAAAGTGTAAAAACTTTGTTGTTCCAGAGAGTAAAAGATTAAAACTATTTTTGGATGGTTTAGAGATCCCGTTTGTTAATAATTTAAAATATCTCGGAATCAATTTTAATAACCTTTTTAAATTTAATAGTCATGGGAGAATTGTTTTAAAAAAATCTTATAAGATTTTGGGTTCGTTCTCCAAGATTCTGTTCAATAAAAACTTATCTTCAAAAACAAAGCTTCTCTTATACAAAACTAGTATAAGACCAGTTTTCTTATATGGGTTCCCAATTTGGTTTAGTGTATCTCCTATTGTAATAAAAGAAATGGAAATCTTTGAAAGAAAAGTGTTACGATGCTGTATTGGGAAATACTTTAGATTATTGAATAAACGTTATTCAAACTCTTATATTTATTGTCATTCAAAAATGATGCCAATCGGTTTATATGTATGTGTGCGACATTTTGAAAAAGTTTTTAAATAGACTAGAAATGCATGAAAATGCTAACATTAAGGGAATATTTGATATTCAGAGGGCTTTTAATTGGAGAAATACAAACTACCTTTCACCTATCGGTTTTTTAAATGAAGATCCGGTTAACTTTGATTTTAGATCTAACTTAAGGCATGAGTTTTTTACAAAAACTACACCTGGTACTCACAGAGGATAGTATTCTGTTGGGGGAATTTTGTGAATTATTTTTTTTTTTTTATTACTATTATTAATATTATTCTATTTTTTTATTATTATTATTTTTTTATTTATTTTTTTTTCTTATTTTATTTGCTTTTAAGGTAGGTTTAAGTGTATTTTAAGAGTTTTCCTCTTTAGTCATGTTAGCCCCGGTAGCAAAGGCATATAAACTTTTATATTATTACACATTGTTAATTTATATTTTCCATTTTATTGTTAAAGCGTGGTGCTGTAAATTGCTTTTGTTTTTAAGACAATACATTATAGTCTTAAGTTATCTATGTTCCACATCCCTATGTTGTAAAAAAAAATAATAATTCTTGTTAAAAAAAAAGGCTCAATAAATATTAACTTAACTTAACTTATATATATATATATATATATATATATATATATATATATATATATATATATATATATATATATATATATATATATATATATATATATATATATATATATATATATATATATATATATATATATATATATATATATATATATATATATAATTATTAGGCCCAACCAGTGTCAGACATAAACTTAGTGATAATAATTAGTAATACATAAATGTCATGTTAAGCACAAAAAATATTTTCAAAGAATTTCATCTGCAGTGTTGCGTATTAATGCCGTAGTATCCCTCTTTTTTAAGCGGATGTGTCCAGTAAAGTTCAAGATGTTACGAGCAAGGGGATTAGGGTGGGACTCGAGTTTGTTAAATATTTGCTTGCATATTTTGCAATTTCAGCGGTCACAAGTGGCATATTTAAATCACGATGTAAAATTGAATTTTTCATGTACCATGGAGCCGATGTTATTAACCTTAAAATTTTGTTTTGCATTCGTTGGATACTCTCTATATTGGAAGCTGAAGCAGTGCCCCATAGCTATATTCCGTAACACCAAATGGGTTTCAAAAGCGACTTGTATAATAAAAGTTTACAATCTAGACTGAGGGTAGAATTTCTACCAATCAGCCAATGTATCTGGGTTAACTTAAGTTTTATTTGTGTCAGTTTAGAGTAAATGGGGATTCTCCATGTGAGGCGTCGGTCGAGGTGCATACCAAGGTATTTCACCTGTGAATGTTGAGGAACAACTTGATTGTTGATTCGAATGGGGGAACAAGTGTACCTTCGTAAGATAAATGTGACATGAACACACTTCTGTTCATTTACTTTTATTCTTCATAAGTTCAACCACAGTTCCAACAGGTTAATATGTTCCTGAAGATATCGGGATGCCTCGTGAGGGTTTTCATGCATACTAAGGCAAGCTGTATCATCAGCAAATGTAGAAGTGAGGATATTACTGCTCAAAGGCATATCACAGGTATAAATCAAATACAAAACTGGCCCCAGTATACTCCTCTGAGGCACACCGGATGAGATAGTTTCGGGCACACTCATGAAGTCTCCTTCCACAACAGTGAACTTCCGGGCAAGAATATAACTTTCTAAAAGATTTACTATGTTTATTGGTAGATATGTCTTCAATTTTAAAATAAGGCCTTCGTGCCACACTTTATCAAATGCCTGAGAAACATCAATAAAGAGGGAAGAGCAATACTTCTTTTCTTCAAATGTTCTTCTTATAAAATGTACCAATCTATGACATTGTTCAATGGTGTTATGCTGACTTCTAAAACCAAATTGATGGTCCGGTATGCACCCATTATCAGTTAGAATTGGTGGGGACAATTTTGTCATGAGAAGCTTTTCGAAGAGCTTTGAAATTGTTGACAGTAAACTTATTGGCCTATATGACTCAGCCTTGGTAAGATCTTTGCCCGCCTTTGGAATCATTTTGACCATGGCAAGTTTCCAGCTGTGTGGATAAAACTCCAGTCGTAAAATGCCATTAAAAATAAATAACAGGATTCTAGTAGCAATACGAGGCAAATTCATCAGCATCTTGTTACTAATTCCATCAATACCCGGGGCCTTCTTTGGATTGGTTTCAGCAATTAGTTTTTGTACATCACACATCTTAAACTTTATGGGTCGAGGGGGTAGAGCAACTACACTCGGCAAATCAACAGCACCAGTACATGTGTTTGGGGTAAATACGTGTTTTAAATGCCCAGCAAATATGTTACCTTTTTCAGTATTGTTTCTTGCCCAACCTCCGGTAGAAGTGCGCAGGGGTGGTTTAAACTCAACTGGTGTTTTAAGTTTTCTAGCAGCGCGCCACAAGGAGTAATTAGATGCTGTTGTAACATCGAGACCTTCCAGATAGTTCTTAAGAGAAGCAGATTTTTCAGATGCAAGCAACTCTTGGAGTCGTTTAGTGCATTCTCTAAGTCTAATTTTAAGTTGGGGTGATCTGTGCTGTTGCCATTCCCTTCTAGCTCTTCTTTTTTCACATACGAGACGTTCAATATCCGCAGAATAAATTCTATTAAACCCAGTCTGCGGATAGGAAGTAGTGGCATGTTTAGCAGCCTGTTTAATATTCTCGGTAAGATTGGCAATGTTAAATTCAATATCATCGGGAGTTCTTAGCTTGATGTTTCCCGTACAATGACTACTGAGATATTTTTTGAACCCCAACCAATTAGCATGATTTATCATCTTCACATATGGGTGAGGTAAGTCACTTCTTAGTGGGCTACAAATTGTAACGATCGTGGGAGAGTGATCGGAGGACAGATCATGAGAAGCTTCAACATGAATTAAATCCCTAGAGATATTTTTCATGACGCCAAAATCTATAACATCCGGAATTTTTTGTGTGTCAGTAGGCCAGTAAGTGGGCTCCCCGCTCGAAATGACATCCAAACCCATTTTTGAAATTGCGTTGAACAATGCTCGACCTCTAGGTGTAATAAGACGCGATCCCCAGAACGCATGTTTCGCATTGTAGTCGCCAGCTGCTATAAAACAAGGGCCAAGAGTTTTATAAAAATCCTCGTATTGATCCTCAGTGATTGAAAATCTGGGAGGGGAGTAAATGGATGATATCACAAGATTTAAACAAAAATTTTCGATGCAAATATTCGTTGCTTGTAGATGGTCTGCACAAATGTTCTCAAGAATATAGTGCTTGAGTCTTGACTTTATTAGAACTGCTGATCCTCCGCACGTTCTTCCTCTCGGGTCCTTTGTATCATATAAGGTATAGCCACTAATTTTAAAAAGGCTTCTCGAAGTCAAATGAGTCTCAGATACCAACATTATATCAATATTTTTTACCGAGAGGAAGTGCTCAAGTTCATATTTGTGTTGGCGAATGCCGTTTGCGTTCCAGAAACATAATTTTAACGTGTTCATGGTTTGTTAACTAATGCTAGAAGCTGTGTGTTCTGCATTCGCAGCATTTCTTGCATCATGCTAGTCATATTACTTGTAAAGTTGTTTATAGTTTGCACCAGATTATCAATAGTAGCTTCAAGGCGATTAAAATTAAGGCTTGCGTTTGTATTTGTTGTGTTATTTGGTGGGACACTTTTTGCATGGGAACGGAGTTGATCTTCACAGCGTCAGCATACGATACTTGTGTAGAGATTGGTTGGGCCATAGGAGGATAAGTAGCGGAGTACGTATTCCTGTTTGAGCTGGGGTTACTTTAGGCTTTTGACTCATAGCCTGTTTTACGAAAGAGTATACAGGACATCCTCTGTAGTTAGCGGTGTGAATACCTCCACAATTACTGCACTTTTTTTCCTTTTGATCCTTTGGCTTATTGCAAATAGCAGTGTTGTGTAATTCACCACACACAACACAAACAGTAGGTAATTTACAATACGTTTTTGTATGGCCATATTCTTGACAATTATGGCATTGTACGGGTCCTGAACGCTTGTGTGGTTCTTCAACTGTGATTTTCCGGTATAACAGATATTTCAAATTATAAATGGGACGGGTCTGATTTTTCTTCCATAATATATCATTTGGCTCAAGTTCAACGCGAAATAAAGGTTGGGGGATCTTCTCCCTGTTTATTATGTTGGATACATTTTTTACCTTGAATCCTTGGAGGGTGAGAGCATCTTTTATTTCAGCAGGGACAACGTAAGAATCTATGCCCTTCAAAACGACCTGTAAGCCTTTAGCGCTCTTAAGCTGGAATGTGTAAAAACTTGTTTTATTTTTTTCTAATTCATTAACCATTTTGCGGAAATCCTTTTCTTCATATATTTGAATTTTAGTTTCATCAATGTTACCACGTTTAATTGGAACAATGTGAAATGCCTTTTCACCAATGACCGAGATTAACTTCTTAATAAGTGTGTTAGAATTTTTTTGTCTAAGATAGATTGGTGGTGGTTTTGAGGTTTTTTTTCGAGGATGCTTCGGGTTTGTCATTGTCATCCTGCAATATTTTAAAACGATTTTGACGGTTAACTGTTGCGGCGTCGTTATCCCTGGATATCTTGGGAACCGATGAGATTTTAGATGAATTTGGGCTTCGCCCGCGCTTTACTACTGTGATATATCTGTCCATTGCGACAGGCACTTTAGGTTTCTCAATATTATTGTCTGTAGTTATAACTGGGTTAAGTGATGAACACGAGCCCGGAGCGGATAATGGCGCTGATTTAAATAGAGAAGTACTAGGCAGCGGTAATGTTATAGAATCACTACTTGGCATCGGAGTAAGCGAAGTTGATCGCTCACGTAAAATTGGCTTTGCCGTTAGAAAAAGACTATCATCAAATTTTTTATTTTTATTGTTTGCATTAAGAGCTTCAGAACTCACAGTAAAATAGGCATTTCTACCGTTAGAACTCACTTCACAATCTTTTGTTTTTGAGGTACTCATACAGAGTATTCCTCAGTCACTTTGTTTGTGGTTTTTTGTTTGTTTTTGTTGGTTCAGTTTATACGAAAAATAATATTGATGCAAGTAAAGCAAATTTAACAAAAACTGTACTTATTACGAATCAGTACTTATTACGAATATTTTTTTTGTTTGTATTTTTGTTTGTTTAGTATGTAAAAAAAAAACTCCGCTAACACGTCTGTTCACACGAAGGTTCAACAAGACTCTGACCCACCAAAATTATTAAAAAAATCTACCAAAACGCTTTTTTGTCTACGAAAATCGAAATTTTAAAATTTAGGTATGTTGTTATTAACAAGAACACTGATCCGATTACACTAGTAAGTAAATATAAAAATATTAATCATGCAAGATAAAAACACAGCCCTAAAAAATATTGTGGAATGAATGGATTGGCAAACCTTTCTTAGGGGAATATATGTACGTCATATAGCGGGAAATCATTCACATGTAGTAATCTGTTGTTCTATCATTCTTGGTAATCTGTTTTTCTATCATTCTTGGTAACTATAGAGTTAGAAAGTAAACCTACTTAATGCGTTCTATGCGTTTTGCTTTGTAACTTGTTACATACAATTACACAGAATCTACTTTTTTGACAGACGCATAAAACGCATTGAAGCATAGAACGGATGGTATGGACTTTCAGCTTTATTCCATGACAAGAGAGTGCAAATCAAATCGTTTCATTCATATGATACCAGCGGTGGACATTTCATCAAACAATTGTTTATAAACAACGCCCCTTTTTTTCTTATGCTCTTATGAACAGACTTTGGCGAGAGCACATGTTAGCTTGATTCCATTGATCAGCGATAGGCAAAACAAGGGCGCGGCGCCAATGCTTACGCTCTTACATCGTGTACATGTGCACACGTATTGCAAAGAAATAAAAAACATAAATCAGTCTCACTCGAGCACTCAAACACGATGGACGTGTTACGCTTCTTGTTAGAAATTAGCGTTGCCATATGCAAAAAGTGAGATCCCCAGAAATTCATATGAAATTAACCTGAGGAAATACTAGTTCTTATGAACAAAATTTTTATGAGAAAATGGAGATTTAAGATTTCAAATTTAGGTATGACATGAAAACGTCAGATCTGGCAATAGTGATTCTTTATGTGTGTTTGTGAGGGCAAACAAAATGTTTATATGTGTTTTTGCCTATCGCTGCCATTGATGGACAAAATCATTACATTGCAATGTAATAAATCTTTGCTGGAAGAATATACATTGCACATTGGATATACATACTTAGTTGTATTGTTATCCAATGTACAAATGTGTTACTTACATATGTACCTAACGTATACATGTGGTGGTAATATTTCATATAAATATAAAGTTGTTAAGGGATGATTATTTCTTAAATGAAATTTGTGAAAAAAAACAATTGATTTAAGTTTGCAGTAGTTAAAGACGATGTACAAGTTTCATTTGAAAAATAATCATCATCAGTTTATATTTGTGGTATGTTTTTCATGTTTGTTCGTATTATATTTTATATGTTTGTTCGTATTGTACTGCAGCTTACATACATAAAATATGTAATAATATAAATATATTTCTTTCCTTACAGGTCTTGTTTTTCGTCCTTTACAGACTACCACAAACTAGGTAATTAATTAAGAAACCTAATCTATTACGATATCCATGTGAAACAACAACAACTGGTAGCAATCTAATAACACAGTATATTATAACTATATTTTTCAAATTAATTACAAACACATTATTGTTTTTTAATATAATTATAGTTTCTTTTTAATTTTTCATATTTTCTTTTTACCTTTTCAATGTATAGATAATAATATAAATTAACAAAAGTAATAAAAATAAACAATATTTTTGTATTATACACTATACACTAATTATTTTAAATAAATGCATTCTTTAAGACTTATTTGATATGGAAATGAAAATTTAAAAATAAAATTCAATTAGTCTTTAATAGAAATAAACAATATTTTTGGATTATACACTAATTATTTTAAATAAATGCATTAACATAAATTTCTCTTAAGACTTTTATTTGATATGGAATAAATAGGAGTTATTATACACACAGTTTAGCCCTTGCCATAGTTTGCTCTAGCTGTTGACGATGAAGAAAATACACCTTACAATACTACGATGAGATAAGAAAAATTATGGTTAACAAAGTTATCAATATATCAATTCATATTTGTCTTACCTTGAGTTAAATAATTTGCCATCTTTGTGCCAGTCACAGAGTAATAGCTGCAAATGTCCACATCCGCTGCAACGAGTTTCCATGCAAAACATCTTCGTTTTTTCAATACCGCCGTAATTGCTGTAATTATAGAATGGCAATCAACGAAACATAAATGAATATTAAATTTTATTATACATATATGTATCAAGTTTATAAGACTAATTTAACTTCGTGTACATTTTCATTATTGATTGCTTTTTTTCACTGCCTATTGTTTTACGCAAACAGATATTGCTGAATTTATTGTTTCCAACTATTGCATTAACATTGTACACTATTGCTATAGTTGGAAACATTTTCACTATTGCAGTTTTTCACTGCCTATTGTTTTACGCAAAGAGATATTCCTGAATTTATTGTTTCCAACTATTGCATTAACATTGTACACTATTGCTATAGTTGGAAACATTTTCACTATTGCAGTTTTTCACTGCCTATTGTTTTACGCAAACAAATATTCCTGAATTTATTGTTTCTAACTATTGCATTAACATTGTACACTATTGCTATAGTTGGAAACATTTTCATTTTCACTATTGCAGTTTTTCACTGCCTATTGTTTTACGCAAACAGATATTCCCGAATTTATTGTTTCCAACTATTGCATTAACATTGTACACTATTGCTATAGTTGGAAACATATTTACACCACTTTGCACATAAATTTTTTTGCACTTATATTTTATATTATTTATTTAATTACATTTTTAATGTAATTTTATAAATTTCCACCCCACAAAAAACAAAAAAAAATCTTAAAATTTTTCAAACATATGTTCGCAATTGTGATGTATATCTGTTGCCTTTAGTACATTGTATCACCCTTATTAATTTTATTTCCTATCTCACTTTTCCCTGACTGTTAAAAGTCTGATTTGGACCCTTTTTAAACGTCAAAGTTGGGTATTCTGTATAATATTCTGTGGTGTGAAGCAAGAATAGAGAGCGAAGCAGGTGCCGTGGAAACATGCTATTACCATCAATAGCTTATACACAAGTTTCTTCCACCATTTTGTAGATAAAGAAGACTTGGTAAACGTCGGTGGGATTTTTATAGCTAATAAAATATTGTTTTGGTAACAATAATAGAACACGATTTCGTTATATACAGCTTTTCTGGCTCTATTGCCCATTCAAACTCTCTGTGCCAATACTCCTTCATGGAGGGCAGATTGTTATAATGCATAATCAATTATGCATTATCATATCAATTACATATGATAAGTTTCGTTTTGATTACGCACTATGGTTCAATATTGTTAGACCCTGATCACTGCATTCAACAATTTGAATCGGCACTCTATGAAATTATTTATGTATTTTGAATGAAGCAGTGAACATGTACATATCAGCTTAATGTTTACATATTCTTTGAGAAGAGAAATACTTTAACATTTCGCTTTCAGTTTTTGGGAAATTTTCTTAAAATCCAGTGACTCACAAACTGAGAAATACCTTTGAGAATTTTTTTCGTAATGCTAGGAATGTTTTAATAAAGAACAGGAAGGTACGAACTTAAATTCAACACAAGCATTTACAGCTTTAATGCTAGTAAAATTTTATTATTTTCTAAACTAAGTTACTTTTAAATTAAAGTTTCTCAACATTGTGGCACAAATTACTGAAGTTTAATAAAGTTTAAAAAATTTTTGGAACATATTGTTACGAATTTGGTCGTGAGTCCTATTATAGTTGTTCGAGAACATACTGAATTATTGTTAATCTTATTTGCTTGTATTATTCATCATAATTACTCTAGAACAGCGATAGGCAAAAATACATATAAACATTTTGTTTGCCCTCACAAACACACATAAAGAATCACTATTGCCAGATCTGACATTTTCATGTCATACCTAAATTTGAAATCTTAAATCTCCATTTTCTCATAAAAATTTTGTTCATAAGAACTAGTATTTCCTCAGGTTAATTTCATATGAATTTCTGGGGATCTCACTTTTTGCATATGGCAACGCTAATTTCTAACAACAAGCGTAACACGTCCATCGTGTTTGAATGCTCGAGTGAGACTGATTTATGTTTTTTATTTCTCTGCAATACGTGTGCACATGTACACAAAAAAAGAGCGTAAGCATTGGCGCGGCGCCCTTGTTTTGCGTATCCCTGCTCTAGAACAGGGATACGCAAAACAAGGGCGACGCGCCAATGCTTACCCTCTTTTATCGTGTACATGTGCACACGTATTGCAGAGAAATAAAAAGCATAAATCAGTCTCACTCGAGCATTAAAACACGATGGACGTGTTACGCTTGTTGTTAGAAATTAGCGTTGCCATATGCAAAAAGTGAGATCCCCAGAAATTCATATGAAATTAACCTGAGGAAATACTAGTTCTTATGAACAAAATTTTTATGAGATAATGGAGATTTAAGATTTCAAATTTAGGTATGACATAAAAATGTCAGATCTGGTGACACTGATTCTTTATGTGTGTATGTGAGCGCAAACAAAATGTTTATGCTCTAGAACAGGGATACGCAAAACAAGGGCGACGCGCCAATGCTTACCCTCTTTTATCGTGTACATGTGCACACGTATTGCAGAGAAATAAAAAGCATAAATCAGTCTCACTCGAGCATTAAAACACGATGGACGTGTTACGCTTGTTGTTAGAAATTAGCGTTGCCATATGCAAAAAGTGAGATCCCCAGAAATTCATATGAAATTAACCTGAGGAAATACTAGTTCTTATGAACAAAATTTTTATGAGATAATGGAGATTTAAGATTTCAAATTTAGGTATGACATAAAAATGTCAGATCTGGTGACACTGATTCTTTATGTGTGTATGTGAGCGCAAACAAAATGTTTATATGTATTTTTGCCTATCGCTGCTCTAGAACAGCGATAGGCAAAAATACATATAAACATTTTGTTTGCCCTCACAAACACACATAAAGAATCACTATTGCCAGATCTGACATTTTCATGTCATACCTAAATTTGAAATCTTAAATCTCCATTTTCTCATAAAAATTTTGTTCATAAGAACTAGTATTTCCTCAGGTTAATTTCATATGAATTTCTGGGGATCTCACTTTTTGCATATGGCAACGCTAATTTCTAACAAGAAGCGTAACACGTCCATCGTGTTTGAGTGCTCGAGTGAGACTGATTTATGTTTTTTATTTCTCTGCAATACGTGTGCACATGTACACGATGTAAGAGCGTAAGCATTGGCGCCGCGCCCTTGTTTTGCCTATCGCTGCTCTAGAAGATGCTGAATTGTTGTTATTGTTATTTGATTGTAAATGAGCGCATGACAACTATGCATACAAAGATAATTGTTAAGCCACGGTGGAGGGAATGTACACAGCCACACAACACACACGTTAAATACGTGTGGCTGCTAAGTGATTGAAACAGCGAATACGTTCATGATTATTGTTGTTGTTGTCCGTCGGCATTTGTATGTCTGATTGGAGCGTGTGTCTATGTGTGTGTGTCTTGTGCTCACGTTTAATTTAAGTGTGCGATGATGTGCGCAGCTTCTACAAACATTATGAATGTTCGAGAAATTATCATTGAGAGTATATAAGCTGCGCACATCAACGTTCAGCGAGTCAGTCTAAGTTCAGCCAGAGTTCAGTCAGCAGACACACAGTGTTGAGTCAGTAATTTGTGAGTGACTTTACCGTGATCGTGTAAGGTGTATTAAGTGCTTACTATTGCTTTTGAGCATAGTACAGTGGTATTAAATTAAATAAAGTAGTAGCTGTTAAGTGCTGAAAATCAAGGAATTGTGCGTTTAATAGAAAAATTCAAGGTGTTTTGCATTTTGAAAAAAAAAAATTATTATTTTTTTTAATCACTAATCTTTATTGAATCAAAGTTTATGACTCGTCTTTATTGAATTAAAGTATATGACTGATCTTTATTGAATCAAGATTTATGACTGAATTTACATTGTTAATTTAAATTTATATTTAAATACATAATAAATGCTTAGTCGACAATAACAAAAATGAAAGAATTAATTTTTAAAGAATTAATGCTTATTTGATAAATGACAAAAAAATGAAAGAATTAAAATAATTCTTAAAAATTATTTCCCAATGATCTAAAAGGTTTTACATTTATTTTATTAATGCTTAATTATTACAAAACGACTTAAAATTGATTTCCAGAAATTCTGTTTTTAATGGTTCGTTGCTCTAAATATTTATTAATTATTACAAAACAATTTAAAATTGATTTCCAAGAATTGTTTGCAAAATAATTCTGTTTTTAATGGTTCGTTGCTCTAAATATTTATTAATTATTACAAAACAATTTAAAATTGATTTCCAAGAATTGTTTGCAAAATAATTCTGTTTTTGTTTTAATGGTTCGTTCATTGATCTAAATAACTATTCTTGGAATTTTGTTATTTGGGTGTCAATGGATTTGTGTAAGAAATGTGTCTGCTGAAAAGTGAAAGTATTAAATGTAAAGTATTAAATATTTAGGTATGTTATGTGTATTCTCAAAACAGAATTATTTAATGATGAAAACCTTTGGCTAAGTCCAAAGTAGTGAAGTATTGACATCTTCCAAGTTTTTCCAATATTTCATCAATATTTGGGATTTGATATCTGTCATCAATAGTTTCTTCATTTAACTTCCTATAGTCTACGACTAATCGCCATTTCTTTTTGCCACTAGCATACATTTGTTTTTGGCACTATCCAGACTGGTGCTGAATATGGTGAGTGACTCTGTCGTATAATTTTTTTATTTAACATTTCTTTTATTTGTTTATTTACCCCTTCCTTATGGATATAGGGGTATCTGTAATTTTTCGCTGCGATTGGAACGTTCGTTTTTGTACGTATCTCGTGTTTAATGGCATTAGTAAATGAAAGATCATTATCCTCTGTAAAGAATATTTTATTATATCTTTTTATAATAGGAAGTAATTTCTCTTTTTCTTCCTCGTTGAGGTGTTCTATACGGATTTGGTCCATTATTGGTCTTTTTTCTTCTTTTTCTTGGATAGTATTAATATAAAAATTTTCTGTATTTACTTCAATGGTATCCTTAGGTTTCCAAACTACTCTTTTTGGTAGGTTTCCTGACATATTAACAAGGGCTTGTATCTTTGAATCATCAGCTTCGTAAATCCCTTCCATAATTTCTATATTCCCATTTTGTAAAAAAGTTTGAGGATTATATATTAGACCTTTTTTCTGTTCGACGGGTAAGAAAACTTTATGCAACCCACGTTTTTCAAAATACAATTCAATGTTGTCATTGTCATATTTTATTGGAATATGTTTTCCATCAATATCCAAAAATTTGTCTCTTAAATTTATTATTGTTTTAAATTCTTTCAATATATCATTTCCTATCAAACCATTGTACTGGTCATGGAAAGGACAAACTAATTAATTCTCCTTTCAGAATTTTCACTAAACTCTTTAAAGACTGGAATAGAAACTTCTTCTTTAATTTTTATATGATGTGGTAAAGTTTTTAAGTTAATTTCGTTACAAGGTATTTGCCATTTTGGATTACAAATCCCAGGGTTTATTATTGAATGTGTGGCACCTGTATCGATAATGAATTTTAATTTTTTTGTTTTAGTTTTAATTTCTATATAGGGTAATTTGCCGTGGAGGCTGTTAACTGAAAATTTCGTATGTTTGAGTGTTTTGGATCATATTAATATCCATAGGTTCTGGGTTTGTTTGCTCAGGTTGTTGATAGTTAGCACCTGAATTATATTGAAGGTTATTAAATGTCCTATTTTGATTATTTTGGTAATAGTTAGGGATAGTGTTTGGTCTATTAGTGTATGTTCTTTGTTGATTGTTTTGGGGGTAGTTGGAGTGGAAGTTGGATCTCTGTGGCTTTTGTTGGTTATGTTGGGAATTGTTGTTGCGTCTATAATGACTGTTTGTTTGTGGTCTTTGTTTATCATTTTGGTAATGGTGAGAGTTTCTTGGTTTATTGGTTTGTGTCTTTCCAAGTTTGTTACCTAAATAGGCGTATCCTGATTTAATAAGGATTTCATAGGCGTCTTCAAGGGTACTAGGGTTCCTACAAGCTAAAATTGTTCTCATGGGTTCCGGAATTTTTTCTTTAAAAATATTGAGGGCAGATTTCATGCTAGTTTTATTGTTTAAGCTTCTTAATCGGTCTTTTATTTCATTGTAAAAATCTGTAGTAGTTGTCTTGAATACTACTGATCTTAACCTGTCATACAATTCCTCAATACTAAGCATTTCGCCAAAATTATTAAACAATACGTTTTTTAAGTCTGTCCATGACTGTACGTGTAAGTTTATTTCGATTATTTTCCTTGCTTTGCCTTGTAAACGGCTTTTAATCAAGTCAGAAAATACTAATTGTGACATTGTGTCATATTGTGTTAGAACAGGATAGATTCGGTCAACTTAATTTATGAAATTATAAAGATCTTTTTTGTTTCCATAAAATTCTGGTAAAGATTTCAGATATTTTAAAGGATTTATGGTAATTGAAGGAGCAACAGGTTGCAACATTTTTTATAAGTATTTAAATGAGAGATTCGTAAATTATTCGCTTATGCGTTCTTCTCCTACGTCTTCTAATAATTTGAGGTCTATCAATCTGTCTGATGGGTATGTATTCAGCCGTACTGTAACTGTCGTTCGAGTCGAACCCTGAATCGGGAAGGTATCTAGTTGTATTTACTACTTCTATTTCTGAATCGGAAAAATAGTCTGACTCTGAGTCGCTCATATGTAATATATATAACTTAATCTAATCTTACTTCTTATTTTTATTTGGTGTTATTGGTGCTCCAACGATGTTTTGTTGTGGTTGTATCTGGTCCTTCTCTTTTTTTTCACTTGGTGTTACTGCTGCTCCAACGATGTTTTGTTATAGTTGTATCTTGTCCTTAACTTTGTGTTACTGTTGCTCCAACGATGTTTTATTATAGTTGTATCTTGTCCTTCACTTTGTGTTGTGTATCTTTGTGCAGTTGGGAGTTGTAGTTGGTAAGGGTTATATGAATGTTTCTTCGTTGGGGATTATTTCTTAAAATCCCTTTTTGTTATTAAGGATTATTCCTTAATCTTTATTGTTTTTCGTTGGGGATTATTCCTTATAATCCCTATTGGTGATATATATGTTGTATTCTTTTATTGGGGATTGTTCCTCAATCCTTTGAATAATGTTGTTTTCTTATTGGGGATTATTCCTCAATGTTGTTTTTCTTATTGGGGATTATTCCCCAATCTTGTTTTTCTTATTGGGGATTATTGATCAATATTGTTTTTCTTATTGGGGATTCTTCCTCCAATGTTGTTTTTCTTCTCTTTTTTTATTGGGGATTATTCCTCCAATCCTATCCTCGTCGCCAGAAAAATTCAAGGTGTTTTGGATTTTGAAAAATCCAAATCACTAATCTTTATCGAATCAAAGTTTATGACTCGTCTTTATTGAATTAAAGTATATGACTGATCTTTATTGAATCAAAGTTTATGACTGAATTTACATTGTTAATTTATTCTACATATTTAAATACATAATAAATGCTTATTCGATAATAGCAAAAATGAAAGAATTAATTTTTAAAGAATTAATGCTTATTTGATAAATGATAAAAAAATGAAAGAATTAAAATAATTCTTAAAAATTATTGCCCAATGATCTAAAAGGTTTTACATTTATTTTATTAATGTTTAATTATTACAAAACGACTTAAAATTGATTTCCAGAAATTCTGTTTTTAATGGTTCGTTGCTCTAAATATTTATTAATTATTACAAAACAATTTAAAATTGATTTCCAAGAATTGTTTGCAAAATAATTCTGTTTTTAATGGTTCGTTGCTCTAAATATTTATTAATTATTACAAAACAATTTAAAATTGATTTCCAAGAATTGTTTGCAAAATAATTCTGTTTTAACGTAGAATACGTTATACGGTAAGGTAGGGGTGTTGATCTTAAGAACAAAATTTTGAGAAAATGTTTGTCAACTTTCACCCACTTTTACTTATATGTTTTGTTTGGAATTACATTAAAAAAATTATATGTCTGTATACAAAAGTTTTATATAGTTAAGGAAATAAATATTTTAGAGCATGATATTTTAGACTTTTTTGTACATGCCGCTGTTGTTGTTGGTTTGTAAATGCCGCTGTTGTTTTTGTTATTGTTGTGGAATCAAATGATTTTGGCTTTGCTGTGCTTTGTTTATTTATCGAGCAGCGTGTAAATGTGTGTGTGTGTACATTTCGTTTTGTTGGATCGGTCGGTTGTTATTTCGTTTGGAGGGGAACATAAAATGAAGGGAGGGGAGCGTGGGCACTTGTGTGTGCTTGAAAGTTTACAGATCTTTGCTGTCGTTTGTTTACTTCTGCGAGCAGCGTGTAAATGTGTGTGTATGTACATTAATACAAAGGATTCATTAATCAAAAATTATATTTAATTCATATATTTTAATTGCAAAATGACTAACGTATTCTACGTCTGACCTATGCGCCCGTGTTATCTAACACAGGCTTGTATTATTATTTTTGTTTGTTTTAATGGTTCGTTCATTGATCTAAATAACTATTCTTAGAATTTTGTTATTTGGGTGTCAGTGGATTTGTGTAAGAAATGTGTCTGCTGAAAAGTGAAAGTATTAAATGTAAAGTATTAAATATTTAGGTATGTTATGTGTATTCTCAAAACAGAATTATTTAAATTATGATTTTATTAGGGGTTACTATAACTTTTAATTTCACTGCAATAAAAGAACCCACATAAAACGTTTTTAAAAAGTAAAAACATAACAATTGGTGTCAGAATTGGGATTGCAAAATGAAGTTCGACGAGCTTGAGGTGGAACAGCTAAAAGAAGAGTTGACCAAACTGCACCTGCCCACAACTGGTAACAAAGTAGAGCTGCGAGAGAGGCTAGCGGGGGAGTTTATTCGGCTTGGCCTGGACATCAAGACCCATGCGTTCGAAGCGAAGGAAGAACTGGAGATGGGTACACGTTCAGCTACAAGCAACATGGACATAAACTCTATGCTTGCCGTGATTATGCAGTCTCTCCAGAAAATGGAAGAAAGCTAAAAAAAATGGTAGAAAGCTCTAAAAAAATGGTAGAAAGCTCTAAGAAAATGATAGAAAGCTCTAAGGCCCAACATGAAATGATGATGCAGTCTATCAATGAGGTCAAACAAAGCATTATGGACAATAATGAAATGATGTTCCAGAGAATCGAAGAAAGCTCTGGTGCTACAAAAGAGATGCTGGAAGCAACGAACAAAAAGCTAGAAGATATCTATGTGGCCCTGAATGTGAGGATTAACATCACTAAAGATAAATCGACTGACATGGAGGGAGAAGTTCCCAGCGTCAATATGCCAGAAGAAGATGTTTATGAGGGGCCTGATATTCTGGAGAATGGTGTAGATCAGAAGCTACAATCGCAGGAGGAGAAATACACTGAGACAAGCCAGGCATTAAAAGACACTGATGCACAAGTCCTGGAAACTGTGCCCGCTACAGCCAGAAACAACTATGAGGACATTATGGCGGCTCTGCGGCATAAGTATAGTAGAGAGCATAACGGGCAGATCCGCAGAATGGAGCTAAAGCCGCAAAAGCCAAGGAAAAATATGAGGATACCATTAAAGAATTTGAAGCGAATGGCGGCAGTATAGCGAACGGTGTTGGCAAGAATCGCGGCTATGCAGCGTAAGTGTGGTGGAGAGCATTAGGGGCAGATCCACAGAATGGAGCTAAAGCCGCAAAAGCCAAGGAAAAATATGAGGATGCCATCAAAGAATTTGAAGCCAATGGTGGCAGTACAGCGAACGGTGTTGGCAAGAATCGCGGCTCTGCAGCGTAAGTGTGGTGGAGAGCAAAAAGGGCAGATCCACGGAATGGAGCTAAAGCCGCAAAAGCCGAGGAAAAATATGAGGATGCCGTCAAAGAATTTGAAGCGAATGGCGGCAGTACAGCGAACGGTGTTGGCAAGAATCGCGGCTATGCAGCGTAAGTGTGGTGGAGAGCATAAGGGGCAGATCCACAGAATGGAGTTAAAACCGCAAAAGCCAAAGAAGAATATGAGGATGCTGTCAAAGAATTTGAAACCAATGGCGGCAGTACAGCGAACGCTAGTAGCTAGAATCGAGGAAAGGCTGGCAAAAAGAAGGCGAAAAAGAGCAAGAGAGCTGATTCCGAGGAAGAAGAAGAAAATGAAAGCCAGGTGCGATGGAGTTGCGGATTCTGATGGATTCCGCGAGGGACAACTGGTCCTACTGTTTAACTCACAGAGGAAGAAAGGACTGTCTCTCAAACTAGAAACACAGTGGGATGGACCATACAAGGTGATAAAGAGATCAAAGGATGTAGTGTATGGGATACAGAAGCACAACAGCTTCCGATCGAAAATGAAGGTGGTACACTTGGAGCGACTCGCAAAATGCGGAAGCAGTGGTTCTGTGCCTGTTCGGGACGAACAGGCTTAAGCGGGCGGCAGTGTTACGAATTTGGTCGTGAACAGTCCTATTATAGTTGTTCGAGAACATACTTAATTATTGTTAATCTTATTTGCTTGTATTATTCATCATAATTACTCTAGAAGATGCTGAATTGTTGTTATTGTTATTTGATTGTAACAGTACGACCACACGGGCAATCTGTTGTGTCTTAATACTAGCAATAACGCCGGCAGAATTACGTCATCAAATTGCTTACTTTCAACATTGTTGTGTTGCTGGCGAACATGTAAATATCTTAGAATATAAATTTGCAGATTTTGGTAAAGAAGGTTGTGCGTGTTTTATAATATTGTGAGTGTTATATTTTTTACTGTCTTAAAAATGAGTACCACAATGAGTATTTTATTTTAAACACGTCCACCTCAGACTACTCCATTTGTTTTTTTAACGAACTGAAAAATGTAAATGCAAATAACAGTTTCATTTTTTTATATATTCACCTTTTTATAATTATATGCACTTTTCTTGTAAAAATTTTTACGTTTGTAGCGTAGTTTTTAATTATTTTTTCCCTCCAAATATAAGTTTGTACATAAACGTTAATAATAACAACTGAATTTGACAGATTGTGTTCAGAGATAATTGCTCAGCAATATCTTCAAGCAATTATTGCCAAACATGTGTTTAAACACATATTTGTGCGGTCTACACGCAAATATCTTGTGTCGGCAATCGATTTTGGCAGTTGCCACGGCAATAATTGCCAATCAGATTGCTCGTGTGGTCGGGTAGTAAATGAGCGCATGACAACTATACATACATGCATACATAGATAATTGTTAAGCCACGGTGGAGGGAATGTACAACACACATGTTAAATACGTGTGGCTGCTAAGTGATTGAAACAGCGAATACGCTCATGATTATTGTTGTTGTTGTCCATCGGCATTTGTATGTCTGACTGGAGCGTGTGTATGTGTGTGTGTGTCTTGTGCTCATGTTTAATTTAAGTGTGCGGTGATGTGCGCAGCTTCTACAAACATTATGAATGTTCGAGAAATGATCATTGAGAGTATATAAGCTGCGCACATCAACGTTCAGCGAGTCAGTCCATGTTCAGTCAGAGTTCAGTCAGCAGACAGACAGTGTTGAGTCAGTAATTTGTGAGTGACTTTACCGTGATCGTGTAAGGTGAATTAAGTGCTTACTATTGCTTTTGAGCATAGTACAGTGGTATTAAATTAAATAAAGTAGTAGCTGAAAATCAAGGAATTGTGCGTTTAATTTCATTGCAATAAAAGAACCCATGGAAAACGTTTTTAAAAAGGTAAAAACGTAACAATATGTATGTCCTAAAAGTCACTTAATTTTTCGTTAAATTTTACAAATTCATTGAATGAAACTATGAACTATTTCTACGTCAAATTTTTATTATATTTAAGTATATTGCTTGCTAGTTTTAAAGGGTGATAGATTTAAGGAAATTTTTTAAATAATTTTTAGGAAAATTTAGTATACCGTTTTGTCAGTGCCTTAAACATACAAATTTGCATATAAATATGTCACATTTCGAAAAAGTGTTAGTAAAAACTAGTCCGATTTCACCGAAAATCTATGCATCGAGCGAATTGATATTTGATATTTTATTCAAATAAGTATTTTTACTCTATTACAACAAAAACGTTCATATTTGGGCCATATATTTTTTGCTCATACAAGGCGCATAAGTGATGCTATGATTTAATTAGTGAATAAAGTTTTTGTTTACATTTTTTTTTATAAACTTTAAAACTTTATAATAGAAACAGCACAGGACACAAAACCTATGCTGCTCAATTTTATTTTGAAAGTCACCATTTGACCCTTCGCGTGTTGGAAGTATTGAGCAAGAAATACACCCACTAAGATGGACAACATGGCCTGGAATCACTTCAGAAAGGATATTTGAATCATACTTTTTTCGATAATGGTTGTGGTTAATGTCAATGGCATTTAATTCCGAACAACGATTGAACATTCTTGAGGGTAGAGGTAGAGGATATTCAGAATTTTGGTTCTTATATTATAGATCCATAGCTCACATAGCTAGTTTTTGGCGATCGGATAATATCGTGTTTTTTAAGTTTAATTGGCCACCACGTGCGCCCTATTTTTTTCGTTGGGGGTACCTAAAATGCTAGGTAAGTTATGATAATAAGCCAAAAGCCATTCAAAAGATTAAGATCTACATCCGAAAAAAAGTGAGGGTATGGGACCTGGAACTCTTAGAAAATTTTTAGGAAATGCTGTGGAAAGAGCACGTCTAATCGAAGCACTGAATGGGCACCGTTTGTAAAAAAAATTCAAAACTAAATTGTAAGTAATGCCAGAAAGAAAACAGTTATTTATAAAATAAATCATAACGTTACTTCTTCGCCACTCTCTGCTATACATATATTATAAGTGTAAAAAAAATGTCTCTTTAACCCAAGCTTTTTTATTACTGATATCAATTTAATAATGTTTTTAAAACTTGCTATTCATATATTTTTGGTTTTTGCTCTCTTCCATTCTAATGGAAGGGAGGATGTATTGCGTATTGCATCTTAACTGGAGATAACCAGGCCATCAAGAAAACCCAGAAGTGAGACGAGATTTTTAGTTTTACTGCTATTTACGAAAAATTGTGCACTTTTGATCTAAATGAATACTGTCAATACAATATACAAATATAACTATAGTAATGTAATTTTTATTATAAGAAATAGTTATGTATGTGTGTGCTACGTATTGATATAAGCTTAATTTAACCAAAAATTTCTTTACATAATGGCTCCCAATAATTATTAATGAATTAGAAATTACATTTGATCTTATATAGCAATTATTTATCTTTTTATTAATATATTTTCAATGTTAATTTAATTTTTATTTTAATCAATATTATATGTATGTACGTATGTATACATTACAAGTGACATACACACCATTAATATACCCTAGAATAATAAAAATTAAACACACTTAGTGATAAGAATATGTAAACTGTATTTTGTGGAAAAGAACTCATGTAACAAATAAATAAAAAAAACACGAAACAAAGAAATATAGTTCTGGGGGGTTACTCTCTATTGCGATCCGTAAGAAAAATGGTACCTAATCGGATAATTGCTACCCTTTATTGCGCTTACCAATTTTCCTTTCGCATCCAATTTTTTCACTTTCGCAAATCTGGCATCAGTCCACTCTGTAATACAAAAGCGTAAGTTAAAATCCTTCGTTAAAACTAAATATCTTGCGCTAACGAAATATCAAACGGATCGAAATAGCTTACGCATCGCAATAGAGAGTAACCTCTCTGATTTAGTTTTATGATGCTCATGTTCAGTATCTACACAAGATCAATATTTTTCTAATAAAGGAAGTTTATGAAGAAATCTCAACTGCAGCTTTGAATGTTATTGGCACAACAGGTAAGATCTGCGAAAAAGATGAGCAAAAGTACCTAAAGCATTTATAATACCAAATCCTGCGAATCCGAAGAGATACTCTAGGATTACAAAAACATATTAAAAAAATTTATTAAATTTGTTTGAAAGAAGTTGATCAGCGTTAATTTTAAAATAGTTTTGTTTAGTCTTGAGAATTATACTGGACCTTCTAAGATTATAAACCAATAAACACATACACAAATTTATTTATTTTTCCAGAAACTCCCATTGATGCAATCACCAAGATCTCGGAATAAATTTCATTTCAATAATAAAAATAATCATAATAATAATAATAATAATAATAATAATAATAATAATAATAATAATAATAATAATAATAATAATAATAATAATAATAATAATAATAATAATAATAATAATAATAATAATAATAATAATAATAATAATAATAAATACGCAAGGGCATACCAAATGAAAGGTATGACGAGAGTGACGACCTCGCGGACCCTAGTTAATAAATCCAGGCGCGACGGTACCCATATTGGGCGGCTTCCTGGTCAGTGATGACCCATAGTGGGCAGCTGTTATCCTCCACGTACCCTGCGGGATCGTGGGCCCTCCCAGGGGATAAATGGAACCCATCTCTCATGGTGAAAACAAACGAAAATGAACATAAATAATAGTGAAATGCGATTGCCCGAGGAGGGCGCCCCTACTGGAGCTGGTCCTGGAATGGGGGACAATGCGAGCGGCCAGCGGCCGGGGAGCGGTCGACGACCCGGTCGGGGAAACCCCGAATTACAGTCGATGATACAAAGGAGTCAAAATACAACTGGAACTCTATCTACTGAAAGTTCTACTCAGAATCTTACTGAGCTCACCCAAGTAGGGCTGCCAAGGCGTAGAATTAAGTGGACCCAAGAAATGAACGTGTCCGTCCTAAGAGCCTACTATATGGCAACACGCGACGATAGTTTAATAAACTACAGGCAGCAAATGTATGAAATTTTTATCCAACAAAACCCTCACCTGAATCAACTAACGCAACAAAATCTAGCGGATAGAAGAGCTACAATAATTAGAACCAATTTGATTCCCCCAACACTACGGGAAGAAATACGATTGAGCGTAATTAATCAGCAATCACCACAACACACACAAATAGCAACAGATCAAGAACATATACCGACAACACCACCAATATCAAATCAAACAATACCCAGCCACGACGGAATATATGTACAGAGCGACGCAACCATCCCTCCCATAAACACCCCAACACAAGAAAATGAAAGTACGCTAACAACAATCAGGACAATCTTCAATGAAGCAAAAATTAAATTTCTTGAAATGGAAGCAAAATATAGGCCCTACCTTCCAAAACACAAACCCAGCAGGAAAATGATCCAAATAACAGAAATGATTAATAAAGAAATATTACCTGCAGAAATACCAACAGAAAGCAACTACAGACATATAGTGGGACTAGCCTACTGCAGTGCATATACAGTAACACAGTTAATGAAACCACCAAAACATGGTCCAGGAGAAAGGGACAACAATCAAAGCACACGCGAACGAAACTTAAAAAGTAAATCCAAGGGAAAACAACAGGATATACGGCCACGATGGCAAAGACGACTACAAGGAAAAATAGACGACCTAAGAAAAGACTTAGGCTTCCTCACCGGCTACAAAACCAACAAAACTGGCAGAAAAACCAAAACAAAACTTCAAAAAATTAAACGAAGACATCTAATGCACACGCAGTATGATCCACCTAACTACACTATGGAACAAATACGTGATACCGTCAGGCAAAAACTCGCAAAATACACGGAAAGAATGCGTAATTACACAAAAAGTTATAACAGAGCAAAACACAACAGACTCTTTCAAATGGAAGAAAAACGTTTCTACAACTTGATCGCAAAACCGCCCGAAAGTCAAACAACCCAGGTTAATAATGTTGATATAAACGATATCGAAAATTTTTGGAAAGAAATCTGGAATAAAGAAGAGACACACAACCTATCACCAATATGGATCGACACTATCCGTGAAAATATAGCCACTAACACACCAATGACCTCTAGTGGAATTACTAACGATATCTTCAAAAATGCGATCAGAAAACTCCATAACTGGAAACAACCAGGATGTGATAAAATACATAATTACTATTATAAGTATCTAACGTCACTTCACAGCCAAATGATCACGATATTTAATGATCTTATAGCTCACCCAGATCATATATCACCAGACATGTGTGTAGGAGTGACTTATCTGAAGCCCAAAGTTGACCAACCAACATCAGCTTCCCAGTATAGACCAATAACGTGTCTAAACACAGGATATAAAATTTTCACCTCCTGTATGGCCATATTAATCAGCAACTTCTGTGAAAGTAACAATATACTCGCAGAAGAACAGAAAGGATGTCGTCAAGGAACAAAAGGCTGCAAGGACCAACTAGTAATCGATAGCATAACAACCAAACAAGCTATACGAAACAAAAAGAACCTTTACACAGCATTTGTCGATTACCAAAAGGCATTCGATTCAGTGCCGCACTCCTGGCTCCTAGATATATTAAGAATATATAAGATCGATGGTACCTTAATAAACTGTATTAAATGGCTAATGAAGTTCTGGGAAACCACACTGCACATCCGAGACAGAAGCAATAACGTCATATCCAAGCCAATCAAAATACAGCGTGGTATATATCAAGGAGATTCCCTCAGCCCTTTACTTTTCTGCATAGCACTAAATCCGCTATCCACACTACTCCAACAAAGCCAATACGGATACAAACTCGGCCCAGATACCAACAAAATCTCACATTGCTTCTATATGGACGACCTAAAAATTTACGCTAGCACAAAACCAAACCGAGACAGCCTCCTAAAAATAGTTGAGATGTTCTCAGTTGACATAAAAATGAAATTTGGAATAGACAAATGTAGAACACAAAATATCACAAGAGGAAAATATACATCAACTGCGAACTTCACAACAACAGAGAATGAGCAAATAACTCCACTTTTAGCAGGCGAGCACTACAAGTATCTTGGTATATTACAGAATACCACCATTGATCATAAAAAACACAAAGAAAACGTCAGCAAGGAGTTCGTAAATAGACTCAATAAAATATGCAAAAGCAAGTTAAATGGACGAAATCTAGTAAAAGCAATAAATACCTACGCTATTCCATTGCTCACGTACACATTCGGTATTATATCATGGTCGGATACGGATTTAAATAATATGGATATGAAAATTAGAACAACCCTAACCAGAAATAAATATCACCATCCAAAAGCATCGTTGGAAAGAATTAATATCCCCAGAAAATTAGGAGGCAGGGGTGTAATAAGTATAAAATTACTAAGTAGTCGTCAACTATATAACCTCAAAAAATACTTCATAACCAAAGCAACTATATCCCAACTATATAGGGACATAATAAATTCGGATGACAATCTTACACCGCTCAACCTAAAAAATAGTACTAACAACCAACCAACCACAATAGAAACCCTTATACAGAACTGGAAGTCAAAACCACTACACGGAAAGTACCCAAACATGATAAACCAACCATATGTAGATAAGACGAAAACCAACAATTGGCTCGTATACAGCAATATCTTTGCTGAAACAGAAGGGTTTATAACAGCTATCCAGGACGGAGTAATACCCACAAGAAATTACAGAAAATATATAATCCAAGACCGAACGATAACAAACGACAATTGCCGTAGATGTGGTAACAGTCCGGAGACCATCCCACACCTGCTCAACAGCTGTCCAACATTGCTCCAAAATCACTATAAGCAGAGACACGATAATGTTGGGAAAATAATACATACAAATGTAATAAAACAACTCCAGATCAACGAAATAACAACATTCTACTATAAATACAACCCCAAACCAATCATAGAAAATAGCCACTATATCATCTATTGGGATAGATCAATCCTAGTCAATAACCCCACCGGAACTACTATTGCCAATAGACCAGATATGATAATCATAGACAAACAAAACAAAATAGCCCAAATAATAGATTTTGCAATACCATACGATAATAACATACGGGAAACAATAGCCACAAAAAAAAAAATAAGTACATACCACTAGCTCAATATATCCAAAACACACAAAATTTGGTTCAAATAAACATACTTCCAATTATAATAAGTTCAATTGGAACAATTCCTGAGGAAACAACCAGTGCAATAAAAAGGTTAAACCTGGATTTAAAGATACTCACGGAAATGCAAAAGGCAATCCTTATTAACGCAGCAACTATAATGAGGGAAACAATAGAATAACGGATATAGAACGTGGACTATATCCCAACAGAGCGTAACCTTTGGTCTAAGACCCGGTACGTGAATTCCAGCTCAAGCTGAGAATGTAAAATTCTATAATAATAATAATAATAATAATAATAATACCTGAAACAATACAACACATAACAGGCGCTTGTCAATGCTTAGCAGGTACTGAATACTTACATAGGCACAATCTTGTGGCAAAAATTATTCACCAAGCCATAGGATTAAAAAGTGAACTCGTAAATGACGAAAAGCCATACTATAGATACACTCCAGAGGTGATTCTAGAAAATAGTACCTATAAGATGTACTGGGATCGAACAATCTTTACAGATAGAACTGTCACATGCAACAGACCAGACATCATATATATAGACAAGAGAAATTTTAAAGCATTTCTTGTAGACATAGGAGTACCTAATGACCACAACATGCTGCAATATTACGCAGAAAAGAAAAGAAAGTACCAGCAGTTGGCTGAAGAAGTGAAGCGTATGTGGCATCTTGATAAAGTGGATATAGTCCCGATAATTGTCTCGACCATTGGAACTATACCGAAATCGTTGCACGAAAGCCTGGCAATTCTGGGTATAGAAAATAAAGTGGCAACTATTCAGAAAGCAGTAATCCTGGCGACAACAACTATAGTACGCGCATTTATGGGTGCCTCGATATAGTGGGAATATTGTAGGCTGCGATTTTGCTAAAATTCTGAAAATTATACGATATAGTATATAATTTATACTTGCATATACTAGTTCTAAGTATACTAGAAAATATATTATGTATATATTGTTGACTAATGTTAAGTCCTGTTACGTAGTAACCGACTGATATTATTGTACAAACCCTCAAAGGAGATAAATAAAATATTAATAATAATAATAATAATAATAATAATAATAATAATAATAATAATAATAATAATAATAATAATAATAATAATAATAATAATAATAATAATAATAATAATAATAATAATAATAATAATAATAACAATAATGATAAGCCAAATCGTAATTCAGAACTTGAAGATGATTCATCCTTTCTCAGGACAAAAGGAATGACTAAAGTTTATATCAACAGTATAGAAAGCATACTTCCCAATATCACAAGTATGCCAACAGATGACCGACTACTATTCTTCAACTATGCAATGAAAACATTAGACGGAGAACCATTTGACTTATTTGGACAAGAACTACCTAATGACTGGATCTCTATGAAGAACGTTTGGTGAGAACCAGAGTATATCTCATTTTATTTTAAGTTTAAGTAATATTACATTTAAAGACAGTATTAAACAATTTTGTGAAGAAATCAATATTTTGAGGTTTAGAATTAAGTACGCGATAAACTTGTGTGATATATACCCTGAAAGAAAAACATATAGTGTTTAATTACTATAGTTCGATGGAATACTTTACTCACTTTACTATGAAGACTTAAACGTATCTATGTTAAGACGGCTACGAGGAATTTAAATACCGATGAAACCCAGGAAATATATAGTCCTCTGAAAACACTAGTTTGGTATTTTATAAACTTAACTTATGCTGATTTCTTGGGCTTCGATAATTTAAAGTAATTGAAAGCTAAGTTGAGTAAACCTAAGGGACTTGTAATTCTGAATGATATTATATCTTGAATCAAAGAGCAACCGAGCACAATAAAGAATTTATTTTATGCGAAAACAATGCACCATACTAATATAAGTATATGACAATAAAAATAATTGAAATCATAGAGATATGCATAACATTTAAAATACGCAACATAATTTGAGCTCAAATCAGAGTTACCATCATTACCAGCAATGAAAACTCAATATCAATTAGAACAACTGCCGAAAATAAAAATTTTGCATTTCGACTTTAACAAGACGGAATGTAAAGAAATTAAAACAATTAAGAAATATAAAAATGTTCTTTACCAAGAAAGTTTTTACTGACCTTCGTAGACTAGTAGGTAGTGTACTAGACTCGTAGTGCGAAGGTCCCAGGTTCGAATCCTGCCGCAGAACTCTGGCAGTTTGTGTCTGATAATTAAAAGGGAGCGCACAACAAGCCTTCACTGGCTTAAGTGTATGTCGTATGACATGGGCTATCACACCCCTCCAATCAACCTAACCTAACCTAACCTAAGAAAGTTAAAATGTAAGTTTTACGCATAAAGCAAAACGTAAGATAACTAGTACACAAGAGGACCCAGTTTATGTAAAATCTTATAAATAGCCAGAACCACACAAAAAAGAGGTTGATATGATAATAAAAGTGATGTGAGAACTTACTCTGCACCAATTTGGGTAATACCCTCAGGCATACAAAAATGAAGAATCGTGATAGATTATCGAAAATTAAATAGTGTCACAGTATACTTATTTTCAAACACATTGAATTACGAAATTTTGGACAAGTTGGGTAGATACATACATATACTTCACTACACTTGATCTTACTAAAGAGTTTTACCAAGTAGAAGTGAAAGCTATCTTCACTTTCAAAACGCCAAACGGTGAATAAAAATAGAAACAGACAATATCCTGAGATTCTATGCTTATAATAATTTGGTTAATATAATATTTAAGCTTGGGGTCTTTTATCGTTTAACAAATTTTATTAAAGAATTATCGATACATATTTCGATACTCATTGAGTATCAAAATATCGATTATTTTTTAATAAAATTTGTTAAACGATAGAACACCTCAAGATTAAATATTATATTAACCAAATTATTGTAGGCATATAATCTCAGGACATTGTCTTGAGATCTTTTATCGTTGTAATAAACTCGGCTGTTTAAATAATAAGACACAGAGTTTATTATAATCGGATTCCAATAAATATTTATTTCAATTGTTCTTAAGCGCGAATTGATGTTAGTTCTTATATGACTATTTAGTGAGTGACTTAACTAGAAAAAGTACAATTTATGTAGACAGTAAAATATTTGTTACAGTTATCCATTTGTTCCTAAAAATGCATACACTCTATATACTCCATATCTACTGAGTAACAACAATATTGCAAGAGAGTAATGATAACCTTGACATTAATAATGATCTTTAATAACAGTAATGATAATCATAATATTCATATTGATCTTCACTAAGTCAATGCCCTTGACATTAATAATGATCTTTAATAAGAGTAAAGATAATAAATAATAAGAGTAAAGATAATAAATAATAATCATATGGATCTTTACTAAGTCAATACCCTACAACTACCCCCATCGTAAATTTGTCCCTCAGCTGATAGAATACGTATTTTCAAATAAACTTCAGTATATCTTATTTATTATTATTATTATTTAAACATGGTATATACTTTTGTACGTATTTGGAGAAAAACTATATACTATATATTCTACTGTCTAATTATTTATTGTTAAATTTAATGTTATTTATAATTTATTGCTTTTCTTTCCCTTAAATTATATTTGACAATTTCATTTTCTTTTTGTATTTCTTCATTAGTTACAATCTTTTCTTGTTTTTTATTTTTAATATGATTTGGCAAAATCCTATCTTCAATACTTTGTTGGACGGTTGGATGTATTTTTTGTAATGGATCTGCTACGGTTGTTGGTATTGCGATATTTTTCCTGAGAGGTTCAGCACATAAGACAATTTGGTTCGCATGCCTTTTCCAAGTCTTATTGTTTTCAGTTTTTATTAAATATGTTTGCTTCCCAAGCTTCTCGAATCCAAGAAACTTTACCCGGAATCGAATAATCTTTACATATTACATTATCATCTTCATTAAAAAGGATGTTTTTATGGCCTTTATGATATTTAATCTGACTGTTTTGTTTATTTTTTGCATATACGTTTACTTCGGTTTTATTCATTTTGACAACTTGTCGATTGGGATTAATTAAATCCAGTCTTGTTCTTAATTTGCGTTTATTAAACATTAATTGAACAGGTGAAACACCAGTGCTAACATGTACTGTGTTCCTGTAGTCAAATAAAAATCTACAAAGCGCACTGTTAAATTCAGCTATTGGTACATTACTTAAACTTCGCTTAAGTGCGTTTTTAATGGTTTTCACTGAATTTTCAGCCTGGCCATTAGTCGCAGGATGTCCTACAGGAGTTGTAATGTGTTCAATGCCATTAAGTTGTAAAAAAACTTTTAAATTCTTTGGACACAAATGATGTTCCATTATCAGAAACAATGCATTTCGGTTAACCAAAACGAGCAAACAAATCTCTTAAGACTGAGACTGTCGCGCCGCTAGTTGTATTAGTACCCATATCCACACACTCAACCCATTTACTGCTACTGTCCACCACCACTAAACACCAACGTTTAAAAATTGGGCCAAAAAAGTCTAAATGTAGCCGTCCACACTTGATCTGGTCTAGGCCAAGGAATTAGCTCTTGCTGAGGTGGATTGGGTCGCGTCTTTAAACATGGTTCATACCCCTTAACAATCTCCTCTAAATCTTTGCCCTGATTTGGCCACCAACAACATTCACGAGCCATAGCCTTCATTTTTACTATGCCCATATGCGATGCATGCAAAAAACTCACAATATCACTTCTTAGTTTTGAAGGTATAATCACCCTATATCCCCAAAATAGACTGTTAGATTCAATAGACATTTCGTTTCTTTTTAAGAAATATGGCAATAATTCGGATGATGGGCACTTAGTAGGCCAGCCTGATTCAATGTATTTACGTACTTTTTGCAAAATCTCATCTTTTCCAGTTTCTGACCTAATAAGTGCAAAATTTAATATTTTTCTATCAGTAAGAACCTCGTTCACGTAATTTATATATAAATCATTTGGTAAGTTCTTCGATTGCACGTCTGATTTCCCAGGGTATCTTGAAAAGTAGTCAGCTATATTACCTTTTGATTTAATATGAGAAATATTAAATTGATAACCTGATAAGGTTAATTCTATACGTTGCAATCTATTTGATGCCATTACGGGGATTCCTTTTTTGGGGTTAAAAATGTGCTGCAACGGCTTGTTGTCAGTGACTAACGTGAACGGACGCCCGTACAAATACTGGTGAAACTTCTTTACACCATACAAAATTGACACGGCTTCGCGATCTAATTGTGAGTATCTCCTTTCTGTATCTGTTAACGCCCTGGAAGCGAACTCAATGGGTCTTTCTTCGTTATTCGCGTCCACCTGTGACAACACCGCTCCTACCCCTACCGGACTGGCATCCACAGTTAATTTTGTTTCAAAATTGGCATTAAAATGTGCTAAGCAGTTTTTCTCTACTAGCCTACTTTTTAACTTTTCCACAGCCACAGAACATTCTCGTGTCCATTTGAATTCTGTGCTGGCCCTAAGTAACTGATGTAAAGGGTGCAGTAATGTAGATACATCTGGCAAAAACCGTCTGTAAAAATTCACAACGCCTAAAAATGCTTGTAGGTCTTTTACATTATTCGGATTTGAAATTTCAGAAATCGCTCTAATTTTCTCAGGATTCATATGCAAGCCCTTTTTGTTAATGACATGGCCTAAATATTTAATTTCTTTGCAGAAAAATTCACATTTATCTAGAGACAACTTAAAACCGACCTTGTTCAAAATATCTAGTACCCGTTCCAGACGTTCGTTATGCAACTTACGATTAGGCGCGCTTATTAAAATGTCATCTAAAAACACCACAACGCCTTCTAAGCCTGCCAACAACGAATCCATAATTCGTTGAAAAATCGCGGGCGCTGAAGCTAAGCCATATATAAGTCTGTTGTACTGAAATAATCCTTTTGAAGTAGATATAGTTGTATACTTGCGAGAATCCTCATCTAATTCTATCTGCTGGTATGCCATACTTAGATCTAGTTTTGTAAATTCCTCCCCACCATACAGTTTAGAAAAAATTTCTTCAATTCGAGGCAAAGGATATTTTTCTACCTGTAAATATGGGTTCAACGTTACCTTAAAATCTCCACAAATCCTTACACTACCATTTTTCTTTAGTATTGGAACTATGGGTGTTCCCCATTCACTATATTTGACCGGCTTTAAAATTTTCATTTTTCCTAACTCATCTAGTGCTAATTCAACTTTTTCCTTCATTGCTAAAGGTAAAGGTCTATGTCTACAAAATTTCGGCACGGCCTCCTCTTTTACCTTCAATACGGCCTTACTCATCTTGAAAAGCCCCAAGCCACCATCAAATAATTTTTAAAATTTTTCTGTAATTGGATTGTTTTTTACCGTTGGAATTTCATATGAATAATTTATATTAAAAATTTCTATTCCAAACGCCTTTATAAAGTTTCTACCTAAAAGTGGTGGTCCGCCATTATTTTATTAAAAAATGATCGATATTTCGATACTCATTGAGTATCAAAATATCAGTTATTTTTTAATAAAATTTGTTAAACGATAAAAGACCTCAAGCTTAAATATTATATTAACCAAATTATTATAAAAAAAGGTAAAAAAATATAGATATATTATTCTATGCCTATTTTAATATCCTATTGTTTGTTGTTGTGCTAGTGACCGATTGTAGATGCTCAGGCCGTATATATCTATGTGCTGTTGCTATTCGACAGAGCTGCACTGGTGGTTGCGGTGGGTGAATGCCCATTAAGATAGGGGGCATCTTACTGCTGGGCCATTGGGGTGGTAGGAGGTTAGATAGCCTGTACAGAATTTGCTACCATGTTCGTCCCTATTAGGGGCACATGTAGATCCTCACCCTGTATGTGCCTCTGGAAAGGACGACGGGGACGGTGTTGAACGGCTTTATTCACTCAGTTTAAGTTTATGATAGGTACTGACGTAAAATCTTTGACATATTTGTTTGTTGTTGGCTTAGCTAGGTATATGCCTGCATTTCATTGGCGCTAACCAAATCATCAGTACCCTTTTAGCCAACAACAAACAATAGGATATTAAGATAGTTATTTTGGAGAATATCTCGAATAACAATTTTGATAAATATTGTTATTATAAATTTTCTTTTTTCATTGCCTTATAAATACTTTCATTATCACCCAAAGGGCGATTAATAGTATAAAGGCGTAAAAAGAAAAAACAAAACGACGCAAGTCAATTATAATAGTTTGATGTGTTGTGATTGTACAAAAGCTTTCTAAAGCTATTTATACTTTTGTGTGTTTGTTGATTACAAATAGAAAAATATGATTGAGTTCTGTTCTAGTTAAGCCAAAAACAAACTATAGGATATTAAAATAGTTATTTTGGAGAATATCTCGAATAACAAATTTGATAAATATTCTATGTCTATGTTAAAATCTTTGAAAGTCATATAAATTGCACTACTTCTGGTTCCTTTGATGACTTCGTTGGAAGATATTTTTTTTAGCGATTTGCATTTGAAAAGACAATGGCTATTTCAGCCAGTACCTATCGCTGATCTAAAAGAACATACAATTTATGCGGAAATAAGCTAGGTAGAAGCAAAGACTATATATTATAAAGATGTTGCACTGCTATACATTGTTCTGCCGATGATAAATTTTTTTATGGGATTTTCCGAAAATCCCTTTGTGATTATAAAATTAAAAAGAGAGCATATTTTCAGAGAATTTCTTGTTCTCTGAGAACAATTGCAGAATTATCTCAGCAATTCATTCTTACATACATACATATATGCATGAGTGAGTACGTGTGTGCATCTACAACATTGATGGACAAAATTGTTTTACACTTGTGTTAGTGAGATAATTTGAAGGTACAGTGACAAGCAAAATGAACCACAAAGATTTTCGTATAAGGAACTAAACTAAACGAAATCGTCTACATTAATGCTGTCATGACAGTTTCGTAAGGGCAGTATATGTTTCAAAGAAGTGGAACTAATTTTATTACGTTGTTTATTAAAAATTAATTTTAAGTCCGAAAAAATTTTTTCACATAAGTGGTCGGAAAGAATTAAAGCATTTTGAAAGGATTTCAGAAAGTTCAGGATAGGCCAAGGCGTCCAAAGTTTTCCAAAATAATAACCTGTCTATTTCCGGAGAAGCTTTTAACTCGCTTCGTAATATTACAAGTTCTGATTGTATTTTGAATTCATATTTGGTAACATCAACATTAAAAGGGTTTTCGTAAAGTTCAAGACGTTGTTTTATGTTATCTATATCCTCAAATCTATCTTTGAAATTGAAAAAAATGTTTTCAAAAATATTAATATATTCGAGGGTTTCAACCTTTTCGTGCTTGTTCAAAATTAGGGATGTTTTAGGAAATTCTTTGAAGTCACCTAACTTAATTTGTGATAACAAATATAATTTAGTTTTGAATTGTAAATTTTTTCGTATATATTAATTTCCTTGCCTTGTAATTCTAAATTAAAATCATTAAGAAAGCCAGTCGTATCTACCAAAAATGCTAAGTCTGTAATTAACTGATAATTTTTGAGATGATCTGATAAGATGTTAGCAATTTTTTTCAACACTGTAATTGGAAAAAATGTTTAAGCATCAAGCTAACATGTGCTCTCGCCAAAGTCTGTTCATAAGAGCATAAGAAAAAAAGGGGCGTTGTTTATAAACAATTGTTTGATGAAATGTCCACCGCTGATATAGATTCTACATATAAACATCTAAAATAAAAAAAATAAAAGAAGTCTTCTTTTCATACACATTATGCGCAAATAAGCTAAAGAAAAGCCATAGTTACCGATTCTTTAATTGTAGGGTAAGAATATGTACATAAGTGTTTTATTGTTGTACAATTGTAGCTATATCGATTCATACCGAACTCAAATTGCCTTACTAAATAAATAAATAATTTAAATAATTTTCAGAAAATAAATAAATAAATAAATAATTTTTCTCAAAATACTAACGGCCTTATTAATAAAATGGCCTTTTTAGCTACAGTGCACTCGCGGTAACATGAACACCGCTTAACGTGAACACGCTTTTTTTACATTACCTACTCTGTAACGTGAACAAACTTGAAAGCTCTACAACATGAACAAATTTTTTCATTGCATTTGCTGTCATAAAGTGTTAGGCAATACTGAAATCCATGAAATTGTATTTTAAATGTTTGGGGAATCCCCTTTGAACAGGGTCCGTTAAACTCATTCAACCACAATATGTGTTTGTGTGTGAGATTTACATTTATTCTCTCCTTAAGTTAGAGAAAGAGTTGCCTTGATTGGTAAACACTGAGCGTAAGAGTAAACTACTTGCTATGCTCTCAGTCTATGTGAGATCCCATGTAGGGTTTTGAGCAAAACTTTAAAAATACGGGGAGTCCCCTTACTTGGAAAAATGCGTGTCTATGATCTACAAATTCTTAATGTCTGTCTTCAATTGAGTTCATTTAACGTTTTCTTCTCGCGAGGTGTAGTCATTTTATCGGCATGAGTGTTAAAAAACCAGTTTGTTTGCAGTTAAAAGATAAAGCAGACATTTTAGACAGCTTACAAAAAGGAACAAGTGTAACTAGCTTAGCAAAAAAATACAATGTCGCAAAATCAACGATATGCAGTATCAAAAAAAAAAAAAGAATCGATTTTGACATGTGTAAATAACACATACCAAGGACCGGGGAAAAGACGAACTCCTAAATCGTCAGAATTTTCTGTTATGGAAAAAAGTTTATATCGATGGTTCATCCGTATGCGTAATAAGAATTGGCCTGTAAGTGGATTGATGATCAAAGAAAAAGCTAAGGAATTGCATTCCCAACTTAAAGAAAATGAAACAAGCTTTAATGCTAGTGACGGTTGGCCCCAGCGATTTAAGAGAAGGTACGGAGTTCGTTTGCCGAAAGTAACTGGAGAGAAACTCTCGTCACAGCTTAATTAGTAGATCCTATGATCCTAGGGTACTATGTTTGCTTTTGAATTTCAAACCTATGGATATTTTTATGATCTCTTTTCTTTTCGTGAATTTTAGTCATTAATTTAAACTACTTTACAATTCCATACATGATACAAACATTTGTTATCTGTTTATTTTTTTTTTTTCTTGAAGAAATTGAATTTATTATTTAAGATTTTAATATTACTAATGACAATAAAAAAAGACTATCACGCTTAAACTTGTAAAACTCCTGAATACAGTTATACATATGTGTAAGGTTATTTTTTGTTCTGAAATTAAACGTTCGCGAACGTGAACATTTTCGCTAGCGTGAACTCTCTTAGTTTTAATTGGTTCACGTTACCGCGAGTGCACTGTATTAATCAAGAGTTACAATATTTTTTAACAAAATTTCAAAGTAAAATTTTAACAATATTTATCAAATTTGTTATTCAAGATATTCTCCAAAATAACTATTTAATATTTTATTGTTTGTTGTTGGCTTAGCTAGGTATATGCCTGCATTTCAAATCATTCCAAATCATCAGTACCCTTTTAGCCAAATCATGGTTGAAAAGCATTCAATCCGTTTAGCAGGCGGCTGTGGATCAGCATCACTGCTATCTCTAATATCTTGGTCATCGTTATCATCATCAGAAAGGTCAATAATTTCGTCCAAAACAGATACTCCGGAATTTGATCTTTCTCTTCCCTTCTTCCTCTTTTTCCTCGTCTTCCTCTTCTTCAAAGGTGTTTTTATACCACCAACAAATTTCAGGAATTATTCCATGTGGAGATTTCTTTCCTTTGTACCTGAAACGAAAATAGTTTTCAATCATTAACATGTTTAAATTGTGCCTCTGACAAAGATCTAGAAAAATCTAGGAATTCGAAATATGCACACTCTATAGTTACCTCATTCAGTTGGCAACTGTTGACCGAGTTGATCAAGATGCTGATGCAAGAGATGAATTTTGTGCGACATATTAACCCCAATTTCACCGAAAGCTGCCAACATGTTTACAATAGATTGCCTGTAGTTGTCTTTGCGTTCTTTACCCAAAAGTCCTTTAACGACTGCTTTCAATGCGAGCCATGCATTTAATTATCGGTCTGTCAGAACTTGGTCAAAATCTTGACGACTCATTAGTTTAATTTTTTGTTGAACCTACGTAGTGAACAGACGTGTTAGCGGATTTTTTTTTTACATACTAAACAAACAAAAATACGAACAAAAAAATATTCGTAATAAGTACTGATATTGTTAAATTTGCTTTATTTGCATTAATAATATTTTTCGTATAATCTGAAACAACAAAAAAAAAAACAAAATCCGCAAACAAGGTGACTGAGGAATATTCTGCATGAGTATCTCAAAACAAAAAATTGTGAAGTGAGTTCTAACGGCAAAAATGCCTATCTTACTGTAAGTTCTTTCTGAAGCCCTTAACGCAAACAATAACATAAAAAATCTGATAATTTTTTCTAACGGCAAAGCCAATTTTACGCGAGCGATCAACTTCGCTTACTTCGATGCCAAGTAGTGATTCGATAACATTACCGTTACCTAGTACTTCTATATTTAAGTCAACGCCATTATCCGCTCCGGGCTCGTGTTCATCACTTAAGCAAGTTATCACAATAGGCAATAGTATTCAGAAACCTAAGGTGCCTGTCGCAGTGGACAGATATATTACAGTAGTAAAGCGCGGGCGAAGCCCAAATTCATCTAAAATCTCATCGGTTCCGAAGATATCCAGGGATAACGACGCTGCCGCAGTTAACCGTTAAAACCGTTTTAAAATATTGCAGGATTACAATGAAAAACCCGAAGCATCCTCAAACAAAAAACTCCAAACCAGCAGCCATCTATTTGAGAGAAAAAGATTCAAACACCCTTCTCAAAAAAAAAAAATAATATCGGTCATTGGTGAAAAGGCATTTCACATTGTTCCACTAAAACGTGGTAACATTGGTGAAACTAAAATTCAAATATATGAAGAAAAAGATATCCGCAAAATTATTAATGAATTGGAAAAAATAAAACAAGTTTTTACACATTCCAGCTTAAGAGCGCTAAAGGTCGCATTGAAGGGCATAGATTCTTACGTTGTCCCTGCTGAAATAAAAGATGCTCTCACCCTCCAAGGATTCAATTTATTATATTTTACACTATTTACATTATTCTTTAACAATTAATTTTCCGTACCTGTAACCAAAGAAACGACAATTAATGTTTATTATTCTTAAAATTTAAGTTCCCGAATAACAATTTATTAACTTTTTATAATAATCTTTTTAATGACGTTGTATAAAATATGAGTCGTTTTGCTACTGAAAAACGTGTTTTCAAAATAAATATAATAAGCGAAATGAGCGAAATGCCTACGCTTTTAAGAGCGTGAGCGAATTCAAAATAAGTTAAGGAGTGTATAGTTTCTGTACATCTGTATAGTTTCTTTACAACCAACTACCTATGGAGAAATATGTCTGCAACAGTTCACAAAATCCTTTATCATGGAGAAGATATCATCAAATATCATTTGGTGCCACTTGGAGATCTATCAGAGGAGGCTCAGGAAAAAGGAACAAGGATTACAGATTTTAAGTAGAGCACAATACTAGAAAAATTTCACGAAATTCCACAAATGAAGATCTATTTAATATATTACTGGCAACGTCAGATCCGTTCATCTCCAATATTCGAAATAAATGGAAAGTGGAACATCGGGATTTAGATGAAGAAGCCAAAAAACTACTAAAGAACAGAAATAGCACAGAGCAAAATATAGAATATTTGCAATCAATGTTTGTGTCAAATGAATAATAACTATAATTGCCTTTCATTGCTATTTAAGTACGAAAAACATAGTATTAGTAAAAAATAATAATAAATAGAACCTACTTTGACAGCAAAAAATAAAAAATTTTTCTGTGGTAACAGCAAAATCTCCAGTTAATTTTACTATTTTTTTTGAGTGTAAAAATTTTTTTGAGCGTAAAAATTTTTTTGAGTGTAACATTAAAAAAATTCCATTGTCACAAAAAATAATTACAATTATTATTAAGTTCCAAATATAAAATTTTTTAATATGCAAATAAAAAAATAAACCCATATTTCACTCCAAAAGTTAAAAAAAACAAAAGTTCAACTTTGACCTAGAAGTCCTTAAGAAGTACTCAATCAATTTTAATGTAATTAAAACTGAGTCAAGCTGAACTAAATATCTATCCATTAAAAAAAATATACTTCAATATTTTGATCGGTTCAAAAGTTACAGAATTTTGGTCAATGAAAAACGATTTTCAGCCACTGTGGGGCGCCTAGTTCCTCATCTGTTCGAGACTTTATATTTAAATTTTCCAACGGTTTATGATCTGTGAATATAAGAAATTTTTTTCCTATAAGCCAATATTGCCAGTACTGAACTGCTTCTTTGATTGCTAAACATTCTAAATAGACGGCTTTTTTCTTTTTTTGTGCTTCATTTAATTTCTTTGAGAAGTACGCCACAGCTTTTTCGTTTCCATTAGCTGTGGCTGCTTCAGTACAGCACCAACACCTTTTATCGATGCATCTGTAAAAATATGTATATTTTTATTATCAAAAATTTCTAAAATAGGTTCCGAGATCAAAAGTTCTTTAATATTTTCAAAAGATTCCTGGCATTCTTTAGTCCAGTTTAGTCCTTTTCTCAAAAGATTATGCAAAGGTTCCAAAATAATTGCTCTTCTTGGTATATATTCCTTATTAAAATTTATTTTACCCAAAAATTTACTAACATTGTTTCGTATTTTTGGTATTGGAAAGTTTACTGGTCCTTTACTGGTTTTATCGTATTATTTTCTATTACGTGACTCAAATATTTTGCAGAATTTTTTGCAAACGAACACCATTTAGGTAGCGCGTCACTTTTTTCACTTTTGCGGCTACCTAAGCGCTACCTAAACGGTGTTCAGAATTATTCCCAGGAAGTTTATATGTTGTAGAAATTTGTTTATTGAGATCTTAGGTAAATTTTTGTAGTTAATTGTTTCCTTGAATTTTGAACGGTTTGCTACCTATGGACCTGAACAAGAGAAAAAGTTAAAAAAATCGAATTTTTTTAAGTTTTTTGCGATTTTTACCTGGAAGGTGAAGTTTTTTTGATTTTATATGTTCGCAATTTTTGTTCTTTATGACAAGAGCTACAAGTTTGCCCCAGAGAGTAAATCGAAATTCGGAACGGTTTGCAAGATATGAGCCCGAGAAAATTATCACTTTTTTGCGAAAATGATACCGAGGCCCCAAATCTTTGGCGGCCCATAAAAAAAGTGCATTACTTTAGGAAAAATTGGGAGACACGGGTCTTTTTTTTAGTCTTTTATCACGTAGTGGTGTCCGTATATGGTTATTTTGCCACGAGTTAAAAAATTACACACAGTGTAATTATGTCTTTCATTATTACATTATTTCTGTAAAATAGATTGCAAATTAGATTGTACAAAAAATATTGGAATATATTTGGGGGATTCAAGCGGTGTGCTATTAAGTCATATTGTCATAATGTCTTAATATTTTAGTATGGTTTAAAAAATTGTTGTTGTGCTGCAAACAAAAAAGTCATAAAGTAATAAGACTTTTTGAGCTACGTTTATTGTTTTGTCATACAATAATGGAAAAAATTCGAGCCGAACGGCCGAAACTCTTCAGATGAGAGGCGTTAAACGTGTGCGCACACATCCAACTAAAAAATCTGCTGGAATAAAAGTCAATAATAGAGATTTTGGAACCCCAAGGTGAACGCTTCTGCAGCTAGTGAGCAAACTAGCAACGTTTATTAAAAACCCTTCCTCAGTTTGTTCTTCTATTATTCTATGATTTTATAACTACAGTTTGAATCCCCCTTTTTCCAAATTCATTTAAATTTTATTAAACTTATATTATTTTTATTGTGTATTTTTATTGTAAAACTTTAAATAGCTGTTTTTGTTGTGGGCCGTTTTGCGAATTAGGATGGTTGTGTTTTATTAAGGAATATACACATACAGAATGCGGATTTCATAGGCTTTTCCTAGAGAAGATGATCTATGATGGCACGATGATACCACGGCTCAATGACTAGTCTAGTCAGAAGGAAGGGCTCGGCGTTGATTTTGTCTAAACTTATCTTTTAAAATCAGCAAGTCACTCTTCGGAAGAGCCACATATCTTAGCAAAACTGCGCAAAAAATTAAAAAGGATGTGGCTGCTTTTCATCAAACATACAAGAGAATAACCTACTATTTGCTATTAGTGGATATTGTACAAATCAATGAGCAATAGGGCAACCATCGCTCTGATGATAAAATAGGGGTAAATATCATATTGTTTTAATCCGAGACCCCATTTTTCCCAGATCACACTAGTTTACCTTCATGGACTTCCAGCGGTTATTTATTAACTCTCCTCCTACTTAGCCAGCTAAAAAAATATTTGCAATTAACAAAAGTGCACTTTTCTTAAAACCTTATGATGCTTTATTGCGGTCACTTCATTTGGGTGAATTTTCCACTTATTTTGTGACTTCCGACATTGAATTTCTGAAGGCTATATTTATATTTTAATTCTCCTTCATTCTTACTACAAAATCACCTATAAATTATTTACTCTTACTATTTACAGTTAATTTTTCAATTAATTCTCAATTCCGTACATATATACACACAGTTACTAAAATATACATACGGTGTGTTATTTTTATGTTTTGGTGAAAAAACTTAAATACATATATTTGTTTTAATTAAACAGTTTCATTTTTCATATTAATAAAAACAAAATAACATAAAATTAACAAAAAATTTATTTAAATATCTTTCAAAACTTAAATTATACCACATTTCACATTTTAACAAAGTTAGTATACATACGCACTTATAAATAATTTTAAAAACAAACATTTCAATATCTTGTGTGGCATCCTTTGGCTTCCACGACAGCTGACAATCTAGCAGGCATTGACAATGCTAATTTTTTAGTCGTTTCTGTTGAAATTAAATTCCATTCTTCTATCAAAGCCTGTTTTAATGTCGGGATAGACGTTACATTTCTCTTTCTAACGGCTCGTTTCAGGTGATCTCATAAATGTTCTATAACATTCAAATCTGGCGATTGAGGTGGGTGATCTAATTGCTTTTTCACGTTATACAACAACCATTCTTTCACTATCTTTGAAGAATGCTTAGGGTCATTGTCGTGCATAAATATGGCATTTCCTTCGAGTCCCAGCTTTTCCAAGCTTGGAAGGTAGCTGTCCTTTAAAATTTCAATATACATGGCCTTATCCATAGCTCCCTTAATAAACCTTAAACATCCAACACTACCTGCGGCCATACATCCCCAGACCATTAAAGAGCCTCCACCATGTTTGACTGTTGGGTTAACATTTTGGGGTAAGAATTCCTCATTGGGTTTTTTCCAAACTTTGGCACGTCCATCTCCCCTAAAAATCATAAATTTACACTCGTCCGTAAATATAACACGTTCCCAAAATGTGGGATCACTTATGTGGGTCTGTTGATATTTTTTTGCGTATTCCAAGCGTTTCACTATATGTACGGCTCTCAGCTAAGGTTTTTTCCTAGCAACTCTACTAACGAAGCCTCTTTTTTTATTGCAACGACGAACAGTTTGGGTGGAAATTTTTATTCCGTGGCAGGAATTCATTTGGTTGTTAATTTTGACCGCACTTTGCTTCGGATTTTCTTTAAGTGATCTAATAATAATCCTTTGCTTTCCCTCAATTAGCACAGAAGGACGACCAGAGCGTGGTTTACTTGCATAATTTCCGCATCTTTCAAATTTTTTTTATTATTGTTGGCACAGTCGACTTCTTAAAATTTAATATTTCACCTATTTGTTGTAGGGATTTGCCTTCATTTCTACATTTTACAACCATTTTTCGAATAAAAAACTTATAAAAAATGCAATCTTTTATTTAATAGTACAACATTCAGTGAATTGTTCAACCGATAGTTTATTTTATTTGCTTTTATGTTAATTCCAATTCTCTGATCTCAAATATTCCTATGAATTTTTAAAGGCCCACGACCTTCATCCACTAGGTTTTGTAAACCTATTCGATTTCAGTTTGCTAAAGAAACAAAAGATCTTTCTGTGCAAGAGAAAGCCTATTTTAAAAATAAATTAAACAACTAACAACCATCCATTTTTAACAACAACGAAATTAAAGTTGTACATTCATTGCAATTAACCATGGCGGATGGTAAAGTCTGTAGTGCTTTAAGTAACACAGCGTGTAGTAGATGCTATATTTGTGGTGCAACACCCAATGAAATAAATGATATTGACATGTGTTTAAGTAAACCCGTTATTAATACTGCTAGATATCAGTTTGGGTTATCTCCTCTGCATTCATGGATAATTTTTTTTTCGAATATTTTATACATTTGACCTACCGATTAGATTTTAACCCTATGGTCTATAACCAGCTGGATGAACGGGAGTCCATAACCAGGGTACCCGGGTACCCAGTGCAGTTTTTTCGTTTATATACGAATAAAATATTATATATCTGCACAGATTATTAGAAACGCTTAGTTTTTACATCTCAACTGTACAAATTTCATGTTTGTAATATATTACTGGTTTTTATAGGCATTTTGTACCTAACAGGCACACAAAAGTAAACAGAAACTGGTTTTATAAGGGTTGGGTTTCGCTTGTTTTTGGTACCTGCTTATCAATTGTTCGTGTTTTTAGGTAGCGAATGTTCAGCTACGCTACAAAAAGAATATATTTCAATGATTTCGTCATTATAAGTTGAACAGTTGAACAGTCAAGTTGAAGAAAAATGAACTGCAAAAAAGAATTTTTAACTGAAAGAGAATATCTGCGTTTGAGTGAAGATGTCAGATGCAGATATATTGAGTCTATACTTGATGACTTCACTGAGGATGACGACGCTTTAGTGCCAATTGAGGAAGAAGAAGAGGTATTTACTGGAGGAGTGCAAGACTCAGAGAGTGAAGAATGGAACAATGACAATGAAATTCCAGCCGCTATTGACATGCCAATGCAAATTGAGCGAGATGTATTCGAAGATGAAAGTGACAGTAAAACTGATATGGTTGAAGAAAATGCACCAACACCAAACACAACAGAAAGTATGATTGCACGTGATGGTACTCAATGGCAACCAACACCACCTGTTTGTCAACAAATAAGGAGTCACAACATTATTAGAACTCGCAGTGGTCCATTACGAATGACGGAAAATATGACTGGAATGCAATGCTTCAAGAGATATTTTACAATAGAAATGGTTGATATAATCGTGCGTCATACCAACAAGAAAGCCAATTCAACTTATGATGCCTACAATGCAGCAAATCCATCAAAGCGTCAATTGAAGTGGACGCAATTGTCTCATCCTCTATTCCGTGCAACAATGGGATTAAGCCGCTTCTGGAATCTAATTCGTTTTATACGTTTTGATGACGCGAGGACAAGAAACGAGAGACAGCGCACAGACAAAGCTGCCCCAATACGAGATATTTGGATAATGTTGAACGCGAATCTCGCAAAATATTATATACCTACAGAAAATTTAACAATCGACAAACAATTGTATCCGTACCGCGGCAGAACGAAATTTACCCAGTATATTCCATCGAAGCCTGCGAAATACGGTATCAAGGTATGGTGGATATGCGATGCTAAAAATTCATATCCTCTTCATAGCCAAATATAAACTGGCAAACAAGATACTGGTCGCGAAATTGGTGTAGGCGAAAGAGTAGTCAGAGATTTGGTTGGGCCATACCACGGTAGCGGACGTAATATCACCATGGACAATTTTTTTACGACGCTGCCACTGGCAAAGCAGCTGATATCCATCAAGCTTAGCATTGTCGGAACACTGCGGCGAAACAAAGCCTATATACCAACAGAAATGAAAGACGATAAGAGGTGGACTATTGGGACAAGCAAATTTGATTTCCACGAGAAGGTGACTATGGTTGCATACAAACAGAGAAAAACAAATTCCGTAATACTGTTGTCGACTATGCATGATGATGCAGCTGTAGATGAAAACGGCAAACCAGAAATCATCAATTTTTACAACAAAACTAAAGGTGGCGTGGATATTATGGACCAGACGCTTCGGGAGTATACCACGCAGAGACACACAAAAAGGTGGCCTTTGTCGTTTTTGTACAATATGCTCGATGTTAGTGCTTTCGCGGCATACACTATATTTTATGAGAATAACACAACCGTTCCATATCAAGCAACACGGAGAAAACGCTTTTTACGTAATAATAGAAGAAAGAGCATCCAATCGCCAAGTAACGCGCCACTTTTCCACCAAAACAGCAATTGAGAGCTTTTTGGGAAGACCAGTGGAGACGGTAATCTATACCGAGCAACCATCTACTTCTACGGCCGCTTCCACTGATGGCAGGAAGACAATAACAGGAACCTGTTATTTGTGCGCTTCTTTGCCAGAAAAAAGGAAAAGAAAGACGAGAAAAGTCTGCAGCGTTTGCAAGAAACCAGTTTGCGATCAACACACTAAAACAATATCAATATGTTTTCCATGTTTCAAAAATTACTCAACATAAGACATCAAATATTACAAATAAATTAAAATGAATAAAATATAAATAATTCAACTAAGAAACAATTACATTTCATATTTTACACATCAATAAACATTATAAAACAAAATAAAAATAAAACAAACGTTTTTTTAATTGAAATATAAGGTAATTTGCACCTGGTACCCTGGTTATGGACCCCCGTATGCAAAAACATTAAACTCATTTTTTGGTTAATTTATTTAACCAAATTTGATAAACTTTTTTCTAGTCTCTAAGTTTAGCCGAAATGTCTGATGATTCGGAGTTTCATGTTAATATCTTCAATATTATAGGAACAGCAGCACTTTAAAGTTTAAATCGGTACCCGGTTATGGACCGTAGGGTTAAAAAGTGGCACGCTCGTTCAACAGATGAAAAGGAGGTTCTTGCACAGAAAAAACTATATATGTTCAGCAGCACTTTAGGACACGATTAGGTTTAATTGTCGACAAAGTTCAAAGTGGCAGAATTGGCACATCCAATGACGGAAACACTGAAGGAACTTTTTTGAATTCAGCTATATCAGCTGAAATAACTGGCTTAGATCAAGCAGTTATTGATCGGTGTCATCATCTTTTGCAATGTCGTTCGTCGGGATACAAAATTAATAGTGTAGAATTTATAGATTACTCATTAGGAACCGCGCGAATGATTATTAGCACGTATCCATGGTATAATTTGCTTGCTTCAGTTAATTCATGGATCGGAAGTAGTTGATCACTGTCTAGTTTCCATAGGCGAGCTCTCTGAAGAAGCCGCTGAATCTTGTAATAAATATTTAAGCAATTCAGACGAGACAACACGCGAAAAATGTCTCGTGTTGTCACTAAAACTGATCTTTTGCATAGACTTCTTCTAAATTCCGACTCTTTGATTTCTTTTTTACGTAAATTACCATAAAAAAGAAGTCTATGCTATCACCTGAGGCTTTGCGTGTGTTAAGTTATTGAAAATAATGTACAAATGTTGTATTAAATTGCCGTTATAAAAGTTTTTATTTTTTATTTAATTAATAACTAAAATTTTTGGTAAATATATTATTATAATATTATATATAAAGACTTTTTTAAATCTTATTTTACCCTAATTGGCCCATAAATACCGTAAACATATTAATTTTGATAACTAAAGCTGAGTAACTTTAGTAACTTTATTTACAGACTGTTGAGTTGGTTAAAATTTTAACAGCAAATTTAAAGATTTTTCTATTCAGTAGCATTTTTAAAGACATTCACTTGCGTTATCTTAACCACAATCATTTTTGTGTGGTTACTGAAACGATTCAAGTCAGCTGTTCAGTAGAAGCACGTATTCTGTAGCAAACAGGGCAATTTGTTATTCTGCAGTAAATACGTAAAATTATATTTGAATATACAATATTATTCAATATTATTTTGTTATAGAACTTTACTTTTATTAATCATAATTAACCGTAGATTGAGCTTCAAAAAAAAATTCATAATTTTTCCTTTGTATCATATTTGACACACACTGAACAACGAAAGAAAACAACTCTTAAAAAAGTACAAATGTTTGTTTTTTTATTTGTTTTTATTGAGACTTTGTTTAAATTATACAATATTTAATAAAATTTTAATTTATGGACTACTAATGCAATCTGCGCAAATACTTTTAGAGTGCTTCTCATTGCAGCATGGCTTTTTGCACAAGCAGCAGAAATAAGACGTCCATTTATTTTTGTTTTCGCCCGAAGTGTAACACTTTTGGCATCTTGCACGTTTCTTTTTTGCAGAATCATCAACTTTTCTCTCCAGCTTCACTGTCATTTGACTCATTAAAATTTTGATTTGAAAGTTTTGAGTATATCATCAAAGAAAATTCACTTCGAGGAAGGTTTTTACGTTTTTCCATATATGGCTTTGCGAGTGAGATTGCCAACTCATGAAGAAAACACTTACGTTTTGTATGTTTCTGAGTAGTTTTCCAATTTGCGTCTACTTCGTTATAAATAATATAGGCGTTTAAAGCAGAAACATCAATTATGTTCGAAAAAACATCCATTGTCCAGCGATTGTTTTTACGTTTGCAGCTGTAACTACTTAACATTTAACATTTTGTCAACGGTGTCAACTCCTCCTTTAGTGGAGTTATAAAACGATATTATTTCGGGTAGTTTCTTTGGACCGTTCAAAACTTTTTGATCATGATGCATTGTGCTCATTGCAATTGTGCATTTGTCTTTGTGGCTGATATAACTAGCAAGAGTTGTATTGGGGGTAAAAGCGAATGATGACTCATATCTTGGTACTTTTTTGCATACTAACAACTTTGGAGGAATTGATCTTTTATTTTTCCGCATTGTTCCAACCATTGTTAAATTTCGTTGCAAAAGTTTTTGACCAAGACTGTGCGAAGAAAAAAGTTATCCATTGTAACGTTATCAGTCTTGTTGAACCTTCGTAGTGAACGGAACAAAAATTACAAAAAAAAAATATTCGTAATAAGTACTGATTTGTTAGGTTAGGTTAGGTTAGGTTGATTGGAGGGGTATGTCAGCCCATGTCACACGACATACACCTAAGCCAGTGAAGGCTTGTTGTGCGCTCCTTTGAATTTAACCATAATATATTGACCCAAAGGCCTAGAGAAACTCCGTGTCACTCACAAAGTTCCTTAGTTTCCTCCAGCATATTCCCCGTAATCGGCTTATGTCCGGTAAGATGTCACCCCCAAGATATCGGGATCTTATTTGTGAGAAGGCGGGGCATTGGCACAAATAGTGTTCCAATGTTTCGCTCTCCTCCCCACATGCTCTACATTCATCTCTTCCCGCTATTCCGACGCGTTTAAGATGTGCCAGTAGTTGAGAGTGCCCTGTGACAACTCCCATTATTCTACTTAGTTCGAGCTTTCTAAGTTTTAGCAGCTCCCTCGTTCTTCTCTCGTCTGGATCTCCCCATAGAATTTTTGTATTGATTCCCATGGTTTCGTTATTCCAGAGAGTTGAATGGGCCCTATGTGCCCAAGTCTTTAGCTCGGATTTAACTGCATCGAAAGGTTTCGCGCATTCCAAGCTTATATTACCTAACTCTATTGCCCTAGAAGCAAGTGAGTTTGCCCTTTCATTTCCAGTTATCCCCGCGTGCCCTGGCACCCATATGATGCGCACTTCACCATGTGTCGAGTAACTGTTAATAACGTTTTTGCAATCCCAAACTGTACGTGACTTAGTGCGTTCCTTTGAGATTGCTCTAATGGCCATCTGACTATCTGTGAATATATTCACAAATCCTGACCTCCCCATTACGTTGAGTTCCCTGATACACTCCGTTATCGCCCGAACTTCCGCCTGCAAAACTGTGCAATAGTCCGGCAGGCGGAAAAACAGTTCTGTGGTGTTTTCTATATAAACACCAAGTCCCGTTTTCCCTCTCGACCTTGATCCATCCGTGTAACAATGAAGCCCCATGGGGATCTGGTTCCAAGGGTCGGTCAACCAGGAATGGATGTCGGGGATCAATGTTCCGCAGTTGGCCTCTAGTCTAGTCGCCGGTATGCGGTCATTTGCAACATTATCCGGTATGGACTCTCCTATGGCTGTAAAGATTCGTTGATGATGCGCTTCGTGTTCCTGATCGATCCACTCACCCATCACCTTTAGTCGTTTTGCTGCAAGAGCCGCTTCGTATTTTATACGAATTTCGATTGGCTGGATAGATAATATTGTTTCCATCGCCCCTGTTGATGTCGTTCGGAAGGCCCCACTTATACCAAGACAGCAGGTTCTCTGAACTTTCTGTATTGTTTTGATGTTGCATTTATATTCCATCGACGTCCACCACACTATAGAAGCATAGGTCATAATCGGCCTGATAACGCTACTATAAATCCAGTGTGTCATCTCTGGATTCAGCCCCCATCTTGCGCCTATGTCCCGTTTACAGATTGACCAACATATATGAGCCTTTTTGACTCTTTCGTTTATGTGGTCTTTCCATTTTAATTTCCGATCGAGAATGACTCCTAGATACTTCACCCTGTCGGAAATATTTATTGTCCTTTCAAGAAAGCGCGGCTCATCATATGGAGCTATCTTCGTCTTTCTTGTAAATAGGCCAATTTCAGTTTTTTCTGGGTTAACGTTCAACCCTCTTGGTCGAGCCCAGTTGTGTGCCAGGGTTAATGCCTCCTCGGCCTTCCTGCACAAATGATTTGGATCTCTTCCCTTCAGAAGTATCATGACGTCATCTGCATAGCAGACTGTCTCGAATCCTTCATCGGTCAGAGTCCTAATAAGGGTGTATATTGTTGTGGTCTATAGAAGGGGTGATAAAATCCCCCCTTGTGGAGTTCCACATTGCACCCTTTTTCTTATACTTACATTGTGCGCCTCACAATTAATCCATCTGTCCCTTAGCATGCTGCCAATCCAGTCGCGTATCGCCCGGTTGACATTAAACTGGTCCAGGGAATGGATAAGTGTGTTGGTATGCACGTTGTTAAAAGCCCCCTCAATGTCAATGCAAACCGCGAGAGTGTACATCTTTTCATTAAGAGACCTTTCTATAAAGTACACCACATTATGCAATGCAGTGTCCACTGATCTACCTTTGACGTATGCGTGTTGCTTGAACCTCAGCATATGGCCTGCGATCCTGCCTTTAACCATGTCGTCGATTATGCTCTCCATGGTTTTCAGCAAGAAGGAAGTTAGGCTTATTGGTCTATAAGCCTTTGGTGAAGAATAATTTGGCTTGCCAGGCTTGGGGATAAACACTACCCTCGCTTCCTGCCAGCCTACTGGAATATATGCGTGTGTTAGGCATGCATTATAAATTCCTGCAAGAGGTGTCGAAACTAAATTCATTCCTTTCTGCAGGAGCGCCGGAAAGATACCATCCGGACCCGCAGCCTTAAACGGAGAGAAGATTTTTATCGCTTCCATAACCATCCTATCGCTGATAATAGGCACCTCATGTTCACCACTTCTCCCATCGTCCAGCATAGCCGAAAGTTCGGCCGGGCTGCATGGAAAATGTGTATCCATGAGGAGTTTAATGGTTTCCTCCACATTTTCAATTGTCTTGCCCGTTTCATCCACTAATGATTCAGCCTGAATGTGGGCTTTTGACAAAAATTTTTTAATTTTAGAAACATCGCTTACACTGTCCACCTATTCACAGAAAAGCCTCCAGGATGTACGTTTAGCAGTTCTTATTCTTTTGTTGTAATTTCGGAGTTTATCACGATAATCCTCCCAATATACTGGTAATCTTTTACGTTTCGCTCTATTATAGAGTCGGCGGACTTCCCTCCCCATTGCCCGAATCTCCCCTGTCATCCAGGATTTCTCGTATGGGGATTTTCTTTCCCGAAGTGGGCAACTCTCTTCAAACGACTCAACTAAAGCGTCCGTAATGATTTTGACTTTACTGTCTATGTCCTCTCTTTCTAGGCGATTGAAAGAAACCTGCCCTAAATGAGAATCAAGTGACCTTTCGAATTTTGCCCAATCAGTTCTAGCCCTGTTTCGAAAGGTTATAGGTTCTGGCGGTTGCCTTGCAATTTTAAACATAATATAACGATGATCTGAGAATGAGTGCTCGTTCAGAACCCTCCATTCAGCAATTTCATCGATTACGTTTTCAGAACATATGGTTACATCTAATACCTCCGCTCTAATTCTAATAATAAAGGTAGGCGTATTACCAGTATTAACAGTTAATAGATCGTTAGTATTCAGATATTCTAAAAGAGCCTGTCCCCTTTTATTAATATTAGTACTACCCCATGCAATATGATGCGAATTAGTATCGCATCCGATTAGTACTTTCCTACCTTTTGTTCTGCAATCTTCAACCAAGTGTTGTAATTCCGACGTTGGTGGTAGTGTCGGTGCATCATACGGCAAGTATACTGATGCTAGGCATATGTTTCCATTTCCCTGCTTCAGTACTGTTGCGTCTGCTGTTGACAACTCTGTGGATAAAAGAAAGCATAAATTTTCGTGACTAAGAATACAGGTCCTCGGACGATTCCCTGTTTTAGCATAAAATAATTGGTAGTTTACATGGTTTAATCCATTAACCCTGTTTTTTGTCGTCCAGGGTTCTTGTACTGTACTGATTTGTAATAAGTACTCATTTTGTGAAATTTGCTTTATTTGCACTAATAATATTTTTCATATCATCTGAAACAACAAAAAAAAAAAAACAAAAAACACAAACAAAGTGACTGAGGAATACTCTGCATGAGTACCTCAAAAACAAAAAATTGTGAAGTGAGTTCTAACGGCAGAAATGCCTATTTTACTGTGAGTTCTGAAGCTCTTAATGCGAACAATAAAAATAAAAAAATTGATGATAGTCTTTTTCTAACGGCAAAGCCAATCTTACGTGAGCGATCAAATTCGCGTACTCCGATGCCAAGTAGTGATTCTATAACATTACCGCTGCCTAGTACATTTTTATTTAAATCAGCGCCATTATCCGCTCCGGGCTCGTGTTCATCACTTAACCCAGTTATCACTATAGACGATAGTATTCAGAAACATAAAGTGCCTGTCGGAATGGACAGATATATAACAGTAATTAAGCGCGGGCGAAGCCCAAATTCGTCTAAAATCTCATCTGTTCCGAAGATATCCAGGGATAACGACGCTGCCTTAGCTAACCGACAAAACCGTTTTAAAATATTGCAAGAAGACAACGACAAACCCGAAGTGTCCTCGAAAAAAACCTCCAAACCACCACCAATCTATTTGAGGGAAAAGAATTCGAACAGACTTATTACAAAATTAATCTCGGCCATCGGTGAAAAGGCATTTCACATTGTTCCAATAAAACGTGGTAACATTGATGAGACAAAAGTTCAAATATACGATGAAAAAGACTTCCGCAAAATGGTCACTGAATTTGAGAAAAATAATACAAGTTTTTACACGTTCCAGCTTAAGAGCGCTAAAGGCCTACAGGTCGTACTGAAGGGCATAGATTCTTACGTTGTCCCTGCTGAAATTAAAGATGCTCTCACCCTCCAAGGATTCAAGGTAAAAAATGTATCCAACATAATAAACAGGGAAAAGATCTCCCAACCTTTATTTCGCGTTGAACTGGAGCCTAATGATATCAAATTGAAGAAAAATGAGACACATCCTATTTATAACTTAAAATATCTCTTATACCGGAAAATCAGAGTAGAAGAACCACACAAGCGTTCAGGACCCGAACAGTGCCATAACTGTCAAGAATATGGCCATACGAAAAGTTACTGCAAATTGCCTACTGTTTGTGTTGTGTGCGGTGAATTGCACGATACTGCTATTTGTAATAAGTCGAAAGATCAAAAAGAAAAAAGTGCAGCAATTGTGGAGGTAATCACATTGCTAACTACAGGGGATGTCCTGTATACTCTTTCGTTAAAAAGGCTATGAGTCAAAAGCCTAAAGTAGTCCCAGCGCAAACAGGAAATACGTTCTCCACCACTTATCCTGTAATGGCCCAACCAATCACTACTCAAGTATCGTATGCTGACGCTGTGAAGATCAACTCTGTTCCCATGCAAAAAGTGTCACCACCAAATAATTCAACGAATGCAAACGCAAGCTTTAATTTTAGTCGCCTCGAAAGTACTATTGATAATCTGGTGCAAACTACATGAACACGTTAAAGTTATATTTCTGGAACGCAAACGGCATTCGCCAACATAAAAATGAACTAGAGCACTTCCTCACGGTGAAGAATATTGATATAATGTTGGTATCTGAGACTCATTTGACTTCGAGAAGCCTTTTTAAAATGAGTGGCTACACGTTATATGATACAAAGGACCCGAGAGGAAGAGCATGCGGAGGATCAGCAATTCTAATAAAGTCAAGACTCAAGCACTATATTCTTGAGAACACTTGTGAAGACCATCTACAAGCAACAAATATTTGCATCGAAAATTTTTGTTCAAATCTTGTGATATCATCAGTTTACTCCCCTTCCAGATTTTTAATCAGTGAGGATCAATACGAGGATTTTTACAAAACTCTTGGCCCTTGTTTCGTAGCAGCTGGAGACTACAATGCAAAACATACGTTCTGGGGATCGCGTCTTATTACACCTAGAGGTCGAGCATTGTTCAACACAATTTCAAAAATGGGTTTGGATGTCATTTCTAGCGGGGAGCCCACTTACTGGCCTACTGACTTACAAAAAATTCCGGATGTTATAGATTTTGGGGTCATGAAAAATATCCCTAGGGATTTAATTCATGTTGAAGCTTCAGATGATCTGTCCTCCGATCACTCTTCCACGATCGTTACAATTTGTAGCCCACTAAGAAGTGACTTACCTCACCCATATGTGAAGATGATAAATCGTGTTAACTGGCTGGGGTTAAAAAAATATCTCAGTAGTCATTGTACGGAAAACATCAGGCTTAGAACTCCCGATGATATTGAACTTAACATTGCCAATCTTACCGAGAATATTAAACAGGCTGCTAAACATGCCACTACCTCGAATCCGCAGACTGGGTTTAATAGAATTTATTCTCCGGATATTGAACGTCTCGTATATGAAAAAAGAAGAGCTAGAAGGGAATGGCAACAGCACAGATCGCCCCAACATAAAATCAGACTTAGAGAATGCACTAAACGACTCCAAGAGTTGCTTGCATCTGAAAAATCTGCTTCTCTTAAGAACTATCTGGAAGGTCTCGATGTCACAGCAGCATCTAATTACTCCTTGTGGCGCGCTGCTATAAAACTTAAAACACCCGTTGAGTCAAAACCACCCCTGCGCACTTCTACCGGAGGTTGGGCAAGAACTAATACTGAAAAAGGTAACATATTAGCAGGTCATTTAAAAAACGTATTTACCCCAAACACATGCACTGGTGCTGTTGATTTGCCGAGCGTAGTTGCTATACCCCCTCGACCCATAAAGTTTAAGATGCTTGATGTACAAAAACTAATTGCTGAAACCAATCCAAAGAAGGCCCCGGGTATTGATGGAATTAGTAACAAGATGCTGATGCAGTTGCCTCGTATTGCTATTAGAATCCTGTTATTCATTTTTAATGGCATTTTACGACTGGAGTATTACCCACACAGCTGGAAACTTGCCATGGTCAAAATGATTCCAAAGGCGGGTAAAGATCTTACTAAGGCTGAGTCACATAGGCCAATAAGTTTGCTGTCAACAATTTCAAAGATCTTTGAAAAACTTCTCATGACAAAATTGTCCCCAATTCTAGCTGATAATGGATGCATACCGGACCATCAATTTGGTTTTAGAAGTCAGCATAGCACCATTGAACAAACTCATAGATTGGTTCATTTCATAAGAAGAACATTTCAAGAAAGAAAGTATTGTTCTTCCCTCTTTATTGATGTCTCTCAGGCATTTGATAAAGTGTGGCATGAAGGCCTAATTCTAAAATTGAAGACATATCTACCAATAAACATTGTAAATCTTTTGGAAATTTATATTCTTTCCCGGAAGTTCACTGTCGTGGAAGGAGACTTCATGAGTGTGCCCGAAACCATTTCATCTGGGGTGCCTCAGGGGAGTATACTGGGGCCAGTTTTGTATTTGATTTATACCTGTGATATGCCCTTGAGCAGTAATATCCTCACTTCTACTTTTGCCGATGATACAGCCTGCCTTAGTATGCATGAAAACCCTCACGAGGCATCCCGATATCTTCAGGAACATATTAACCTGTTGGAGCTGTGGTTGAACTTATGGAGAATAAAAATAAATGAACAAAAGTGTGTTCATGTCACATTTACCCTACGAAGAGACACTTGTTCCCCCATTCGAATCAACAATCAAGTTGTTCCTCAACATTCACAGGTGAAATACCTTGGTATACATCTTGACCGACGGCTTACATGGAAACACCACATTGACTCTAAGCTAACACAAATGAAGCTTAAATTAACCCAGATACACTGGCTGATTGGTAGAAATTCTACCCTCAGTTTAGACTGTAAACTTTTAATATACAAGTCGCTTTTGAAACCCATATGGTGTTACGGAATTCAGCTATGGGGCACTGCTTCAGCTTCCAATATAGAGCGAATACAACGTATGCAAAACAAAATTTTAAGGTTAATAACATCGGCTCCTTGGTACATGAAAAATTCAATTTTACATCGTGATTTAAATATGCCACTTGTGACCGCTGAAATTGCAAAATATGCAGGCAAATATTTAACGAAACTAGAGTCCCATCCTAATCCCCTTGCTCGTAACATCTTGAACTTTCCTGGACACATCCGCCTAAAAAAGAGGGATACTACGTCTTTAGTACGCAACACTCCAGATGAAACTTTTTAAAAATATATTTATGCTAAATACGATTCTAATGTATTATTAATTATTATCACTAAGTTTATGTCTGACACTGGTTGGGCCTAATAATTATTTATATATTTAAGATTTGAATACTTATTGTTAGTTCAGATGTGAAGATACAATAAATAAATATAAGCATGCAAAAAAAAAAATTATAACGTTATGCCCCTTAAGTCCATCAACTAAGTCAAGGACGACCCGTTCACCCTGATTTCGCTCTGGAACGTCAGATACATCTTTGCCCAAATACGGCTGTATTTTCCACACATAACATGAACGCGAATCAACAAGCAGCCAGAACTTTAGACCATACCGCTCTGGTTTTGATGGTATATACTGTCGAAACTTACAGCGCCCATGAAAACCTAAAAGTTGCTCATCTGCAGTCACACAGTCATTTGGGTTATAAAACTGTGATAGACTTTCAGACCATTTGTCCCAAAGGTTCCTTATTGGCGCAAACTTATCCGAACTTTTCTGAGCACGCCTGGCTAAAACGTTATCAAACCGTATGATTTTGTGAATGTTCAAGAATGATCTTTCAGACATTATTGAACGAAATATAGGCCGTCCATAATATTCATCAAACATATCATGTAAGGTCTCATTTTTGGATCTATAATGCAAAAGATATATTTACATTTTCTTTTGAAAAGCTATTATTTTTATTTACTTGTACACTCCGCCCAATAATAAAACAGCCAAATAAGCATAAAGCGATTCTTCATCTACATACATCAATATGGTTGACACCGTTGAGATGTTTTCCATAATTGTTAGTGTTTTCGATTATAATTTTTGTTACTTGTGACGAAAAATATAATAAAAAGGAGTCTTGAATATTACAAACACGACTTGAAGCAAATATTGTAACACCTAAAAGCATTGGTCTCATATTTGTTCTTTTTTCAAATTACTTTTTATTTACCTGGGCGCATATTGATGATATTTTCCGTTCCCAATCTTCCAGTTGAGCAAGGCTCTCTTTGCCAAGAAGTTCCATCTTTGGCTATATATGATGGATCAGAACTTGCGTTGTGAATTTCGTCATCATCAGAGCTACTTTCCTGATCTTCCAACTCGTCATCAGATATATTCGAAATATCAGAGACATCTGATAAATCTCCATCTTCTCCACCAGAACTCTCGTTAAGAACATTATTTACAAGTTCTTCCAAAGTCAAAAACCGTGAACTAGACATTCTAATAAATTAACACAATCAAATATCTTTTTTCAAATAATAAAAATGCACAAAATAGCACGAGCGGCAAAAAAATTACACTTGTTCTATACAAAATTCACAAAACTTTAGTATGTATCAAATGTGATACAAAGACAATATTATGAACTTTTTCAATTTCTCATAGCCTACTTACATTTATTTTTTCAAACGATGTTTTAAATACGGGAAATAACAATATTTACAAATTGTGAAAACAGGTGTGCCATATAGTGTTGCCATTCAGAAAAATTTTTGAAATAAAAACGAAATGTATCATTTTTGATACGAAGCTCGATTAACGGTTAAAGTAATTCATGAAATATATTATTATACACTGCTTGGTCGACACACATTCTTTTGTTTTTTTCTGTTCCTGTTTTTGTCTTATTTTAACAGAAATGCCACTTGATATCAAATTATAACAAAGATGTTAAAACGAGTTCAGTGAATCGCACAACCGTTAGTGCAAACCACAGCTATTGTTGTTAAATTTAGCTTCTGTCTATGCGTTAAAAGTTACTGAATCGCACCACAGCACTTAACTTTCCATTAGATATCCTGTCCCGTTCTTTTTATCATCTATATTAATTTTTTCCTCGCTGCTCCCCGATAATCCTACCATCAGTAATTCACATATCACTTTGTACCAATTTCTCTTAAAATTCATTTCTTTCTAGTATTTATGTATAGTAGTATTTTGACAGCCGGTAAAAAGAACAGACTGTTTCAGCTCTATATTTTATTTATTGAATCTTCAATTTAATTGAATTAAGAATAAGTATGTATTTAAATCTTAAATTAATATTAATTTGAGCCCAGGCAATGCCAGACATCTCTCGTATTCGGTTAAGAGCAAGAGTATCCCTCTCTAATGTTGAATGTTACAGGCTAGTGAATAATCATCTACATAGTTACTTTATACATATTGTCACGTGTTTTGAAATCATTGTTTTAACTACAGGAACATCTCGATATTGATGAATGTACGAATTTTTTACAGGGCTTATGCAATCGTACGCAAAGTTTTATTATGGCGCCTTTGAATTTTTTATATTGGATGCTGGATTCCGTAGCATCATATTGGTTTTGGGATCGCATTGTATAGAATAAGTTTGAAATCTATCCTTATTGTTGAATTTCTCCCCATAAGCCAATTGATTTGAGCAGCCTTTAATTTGATTCATTTCATTGTGCGGTATTGATTGACCATTGATTTGGATAGGGGATATGTTTGTCTTCGCAATGCAAAAGTGATGTGAACAAATTTTTGCTCGTTCACTTTTATTCTTTATGTTTTTAACCATTTCTCCAACATCAAAATGTATTTCTGCAACTCGAGGGAAGCTTTTTGCACGTTTTCATGAATGCTTAGAAAAACTGTAATATCGGCAAAAGTTGATATGTGAAAATTGCTACTTTTTGGTATGTCAGAGGAATATATGAAATACAAAATTGGACCTAATATACTGCCTTGAAAAACTCCTGATTCTATTGGCTATGTTTTCTTCTCTAATACTAAATTTGCGACCAGTTAAGTAGCTTACGAAAAGATTGTGAATTCTTACGGGTAACTTCGGCTTCATTCGAGTACAAACTTTCATCGAGTGCACATTGAAATTTTAATTAATAAAAATTAAATTTTTTCTGTCGATTTGAAGAAATTATTTTTGTGGCTATATTTCTTTTAAGAAATAAAAGACAATAAAACTCAACCACAACTTTTATAAATAAAATATATATTAAATAGGACATTACTTCATCTATTAAGTGAATATTAAATAAAATAAAACGTGGTAATAATTACATAATTAAAAAGAGTAAATTCAGAAGAAACATTAAACAATGAATAAACCACCAGACGACATATCAAAAAACAAATTATCTCCCACTCTCAATTGGGATAAAACAAAATCACTAAATTTCTCTCAACCTGGCCCCATTTACTTATTAATGAAGAGAACCAACAGTAATGATACTCTAGCTAATATATCTCCCTTCTTATTAAAAAAAGCTATTGACTATACGTCCAACGGCGAAGTAGAAGAATGCAAAAAACTAATAATTGGCGATATTTTAATTAAAGCAAAAAACTATGTACAAGCAAATAAATTATCAACGCTTACAGCACTCTCAGACTTAATAACAGTGGAAGTAATAGAGCTCAAAAAACTCAATCAATCAAAAGGAGTTATTTACAGCAACGACTTAAGAGGTATACCAGAAAACGAAATTACTATAGAATTACGTGATCAAAACGTATGTGAAGTTAAAAAAATTATGAAATACATACTTATATGAACAACCAAAACATTGAAACCGGTCTCCATATTCTCACGTTCACGTCGTCTACCTTGCCCAGTGATATTAAAGTCGGTTATCAAAAAATTAACATTCGGCCATATATTTCTCTCCCAATTAAATGTAATAATTGTCAAGTATTTGGTCATATTGCAAGATTTTGCAAAAATCAAAAAGTCTGTTTTCACTGTGCAAAAGAATTCCATCTTAATCCAGACGTCGAAGAAGATTGTACAAACGTAGCTAACTGTATAAACTGTATAAATAACAAAATGGACGATACAAAGCACTCTTCCAAAGATAAAAAAATGTCCAATATTTATTATACATAAAGAGCTCCAAGCTATTAAAACAATTGAAAAGGTAGACAACAAAACCGCTCACAAAATTTACAACGAACGACATCAACACGACGGTTCTCTATACTCCTCAGTAGCAAACATGAATAAAAACATACCTCTTAACAACCACAGTACCCCGGTACAAAACAAAGAATCTTCATCAACGCCAATATTTTTGCAACCAGCATCAACAGCTCAAACGATAACTCCAAAATTGATAACATACGATTCTTTGACCGACTCCGAACTAGATTTCATATCACTATCCACCCCTTCATCAGCCAGCAACAAATCAAAGATAAAAATCCTACCAAGAACAGCTTCTAAAAAGCTACAAGAAAAACTCAAAGCTACGGCAAAAGTTCCCAAAAATACATCAAAGAGCAGACAAAAAAAAAATGATACGGTGGATGAAGAAGACAAAATGGAATTCTGATAAGTTTTATCATATATATAATATAATGCATTTATTAAAACTTATACTAACATTTTTCTCTCTTATCAAATATTTTATCCTACTCTTCTCTCTTAACATAGAAAAACTTTTAAAAACTCTTAAAAAGCAAAAAATAGCCTATTTTTTAATTGTTATTTTAAATAGCAGCTACTCTTAGCAAACACAAAAATTTAATAACATATTACTCACTATAAAATGTATACTTAAGCTAGAATTTATATGTGGCTCTCATATCATTTTCCAAACCCAATACAACAAAACCTCATTTCATTTATTACATTTTAAATAACTTATGGCACTGACTATTATACAATGGAACATAAATGGTTATTTGAATAATTACAGTGAGCTACAAGTTTTAATAAAACATCATACCCCAAAGATTATATCATTACAAGAAACCCACATTCATACCTATCCCAATATTCCCGTACCAATCAATTATTCACTTTACCATACTAACTCGTCTACCACTAGATACGGAGGAGTAGCCTTCTTAATTCATAACTCACTTAATTATAGCCAGGTTAATATAAGCAATGATTTTGACGCCCTTTGTTTTTCTATTACATCCAAAATGAAATTTAATATCACAAACACCTACATACCTCCAAATGAAGACTTTAGTATTAGCAATCTGAGAAACATGTTTGATTATACTAATTTACCTACACTCATAACTGGAGATTTAAATGGTTCTCATATTAGTTGGGGGTCTCATTCGAACAATAGAAAAGGTAATACAATATTTAAATATATAACTGATTCCAACTGTTATTCTGAATGACAAGTCCCCTACCCTCTTGAACACACACGGCACATTCTCTTATATAGATATATCATTTTGCTCCCCAGTTTTAGCACCACATATTTTTTGGAAAACCGACAACAGTCTCCGCGGCAGTGATTATTTTCCTATTTTAATTTCTCTATTTCCATCTGCTGTACAACCCAACAATTCCAAACGAAAATTTATAGTAAAAGGAGCCAATTGGGAAAAATATCAAAATAACTGTCTTAAGTATGACATCTCTCGACCAATTAGCTCCAATATTAATAAAGAGAGCGCAAATATATCAAAAATTATTCTGCAATCAGCTAATTTATCTATATCACAGACAGGACCAATAAAAAATCATATAGTACCGTAGTGGAATAACAATTTAGAAGCTTTAAAGAAAGTAAAGAATAAAGCCTGGCATTTTTTCAAGAGAAATATGAGTCAGTTCAATCTTATACAATATAAGAAGTCAAATGCAGTTTACAAACGAGAAATAAAAATTTCGAAAAAACAGGCTATACGAAGTTTCACTTCTGCTATTAGTCCTTCATCACCAGTAGATAAAATTTGGAGTAATATCCGATCATTAACTGGATATAAAACGAGTCACAAAATACATAGTATCAGTTCCATCGATGACCCCAATATCAATATAATACAAGAAAATAAAATAGCATACGAATTTTCCAAATTTTGGACCAATAACTCCGCTGATAGCAACTTTAACAGTGATTTTCGCTTAAATAAAGATAGATATAAAGCAGGTCCACCAACATCGGTGGCAAACCTAGGTGCAGCCAGAATTGAAGAAGACATTACACTATTTGAATTGGATGCAGTTTTATATAAACTAAAAGGTAAAACACCTGGCATTGACAGAATTTCCTATCCAATGATTAAAATGCTTCCAATAAACACAAAAAATAGACTTCTAAATCATTATAACGATATTTTTTCAAGCTTCATTCCACAAAAATATAAAACCAGCGTCATTATACCTATCCTCAAGCCAAATTCTGAAAAATCATCGATTATATCCTACAGACCCATATCTCTCAACTCTTGTATTTCAAAAGTCCTTGACAAGATTATAGCCAACAGGTTATGGTGGTTTGTAACATCTCACAAACTACTCAATAACCACCAATTTGGCTTCAAGAGGGGAAAAGCGACAATCAATAGTTTACTTTATGTAGACTATCGAATTGCGAATGCCCTATCTTTGAGAAAGCATGTTACGATCATATCACTTGATTTTTTACAAGCGTTCGATAAAGTGGGTATTCATTCCGTTGTGGACCAATTAGTTGAGTGGAATATAGGACCTAAAGTTATAAATTACATATATAATTTTATGACCAATAGGAAAATAATGGTAAGGATATCAAATCAGTACAGTTTACCACTTTCTATACAGAATGGAATACCACAGGGCTCCCCCATTTCGGTGATTTTATTCTTAATTGCGTTTAACAAACTTTACGGCTTAGTCCCTTTACATAAGAACATTGGCATTTCTGCATACGCAGATGATATCAATATTTTAATTAAATCGGATAAAAAAAATCCAGTCTTAAATCCTAATAGTATTTTTAATGATATTAAAAACTGGTGCCAGTTTTCTGGAGCCACATTATCGCAAACAAAATGCAAACATTTACATATCTGCAGAAAGAAAAACTGCCATTGTACAGTTCAATGTGGCACTTTCAATATAACCGAAGTCAATACTTTAAAAATACTAGGTCTTTATTTTAATCGGCGATACAACTGGAATAATCACATTTCTTTTCTAAGTACTGCCTTATCTAGCAGACTCAATATTGTTAAATGCTTATCCAGCTTTAAGCTCAACTGTAATTCAAGAACACTAATATCAATTGTTAAATCAATACTTTTATCCAAGATAAATTATCTTTTACCTATTTACGGTCATTCGCCTAAATCCTCTTTAAGAAAAATAGAATCCATCATTAATTCCGCGATACGAAGTGCTTTAGGAGCTTTTCGAACAACGCCAACAAATAATCTTTTATTTGAATCTAACATCTTACCACTCATAACTCAGAGAGATATTTTAACAACGAAATTATTCCCCTCTTAGACAAATAGTTACAAAACTAACTCGAACAAAGAAAATTCCGAGAATTCAATCAACAATTTTTCGAATAATTCAGAAATGCACATCGTTAAACATACCACTAAAAGTGGTATTACCAAAAACGGCAAACCATCCACCATGGACATTGCAAACAGATATATTTGACGTCTCTATGACCAAATACACAAGATCACGCACCAACTCTTTTCAATATATTTCCCTCTTTAACGAAATAAAAAACTGATTTAGTTCATATAAATTTATTTTTACAGACGGTTCTAAAACCCAAGACTCAGTATCGTTTAGCATCACCACGGAGAGTGAAGTTATATCAAAATTGTTACTACCTCCATATAGCTCTATTTCTACAGCTGAATTAATTGCTATATATAAAGCCATGCAATTCATAAAGTCATATACAGGAAAATTTTTTATCTTCTCCGATTCCATTATTAATATCGAGCCTTTGGTGCGATACCGTAGTAACTCAAAATTTGAATTTTTTAAGGTTATATTATGAAATTATTCGCCTTGTCGTTTTTTATATTCTGCAAAAGTTTCATAAAAATATTTTGTATACTCAGCTCTTGAGAATAGAATCAAATTTTCTTTTACCATTAAGTTGTGTGTAAATTCAAAACTTTAAACTCAATTTCTGCAAAACAAGCTTTTTTGAATTACTGCGTTATTGCAGCAAAGGCTCGATATCAATAACAACAATATATATACAGCACATATAAGAAATATGTTATTACATAAATACCCGAATATTTTACTCCTGTGGGTACCAGGTCACAATAGTATAGTTGGAAATGAATTTGCAGACCAGGAAGCCAAGAGCGCTATAAGTTCTCCTCTGTACACTTGCGCAAACGTTAACCACAAGGATTTAAACAAATACATTTACACACACTACAATACCATAGACAGAGATCAAATATTTGAAAGGACTTCTCCATGGTATAAAAGTATCAACAACAGTCGCACAACAATAAATGATCTAACGTCATCTGATATTAATAGACTAGATACAATTAAGTTTACCCGTCTCAGACTAGGTCACACTAGACTGATACACGGACATTTACTTAAAATTGATAACACGATCACTTGTAACTCTTACATACCTCAACCAAACCTCCTTCATCACCTTATGGAATGTCCAGAACTTAATACCAGAACTTAATACCTATCCAATCCTACCCCAAACAATATAACATTAATATCCCAATTTTTAAAGAAATCAAATCTCTTCGATAAAATTTAAGAAATACTTTGTACAAAAAACATATAAAAATATTTTAATGTAGGCCTATGTTGCCATTGCTCCTTATATATTAACATATAATTTGTAATTATATTGTTAATAAAATATAAATAAATAAATAAATAACTTCGGCTTCAATTCATTTATTAAACCTTCATGACAAACTTTGTCAAAGGCCGACAACAAAGCTGAGCAATATTTTTTTCTTCAAACGCAGTTCTTACTATATTTAAAAGTTTGTGTGTTTGGTCGATGATGCTATGTTTTATCCTGGAATACATTCAGAGCTGTTCAGTATTGAGGGCAGCATGCTAGTAAGTAGTTTCTAAAACAGATTTAACAGGCTTATATTCATGTAAGATTCCATTTAGGGAACATAGTGATAATAAAAACCTTCTATTCAGCCGCATAGTGTTGAGACCACAAGATAGTATTAAAAATTAGAAGGATAATGTTCTTTGCTTTTCTTAGCCATTCCACGAGTATGTTGTTACTAATTTTATCCTGGGGCTTTCTTCAAGTTTAGACTAGCAATAGTTTTTCGAACTCCAGAATATCAAATCTTAATGTAGTAGAAGATACAGTATCATTTGTTGGCAAGTCGATTGTATCAGCGGATGTGTTTGGCACGAAAACTTTTTCTATTTGAGGAGGCTCACCTATTGTGGGCCTTTAAAACCCTCTAGCAGTTCGCCATAGTGAATAATCTGTTTTTGCGTCAAATTCTCGTAGGTATTCTTGTATCGATTCGGTTTTTTTATATTCTAGATGTTTTTTATGCTGTTGAGTACATTCAGTTAGCCTTGTTTTTGTTGAGGTGATCTGTTTCGTTGCCATACTCTTCTTACTCTTCTTTTTTCAGCAAGAAGCCTTTCTACGTCTCGGATATACTTCACATGGCGACGGGTGGAAGAAGCATGCAGAGTAAGTTATTTAAAAGTTGCCTCAAACTTTTTAATAGAGTCATCTACATATATCTTAATAGCAATGAGCACTGAGATATTTCCTGTATTTTAACCAGTTATTACACGTGGTTGTCATCGCTAAGTCGACTGTGAGTGATGCAGTTGAATTTGAGTATATGGTTACTGTATTGGGTGAGTGGTCTGATAATAAATCTAAATAAGCCTCCACTTGAATCATTTCCATGGCAACACCCTTCACTATTTCAAAATCAATAATATCAGGAATTTGTTATCGATCTGTTGGCCAGTACGTTGGTTGTCCACTGAGTAATCGTGATTTTCAGAACGTACTTATGTTTAACATTATAGTTACCAGCTGCCAGAAAACGTAACACTAGTGATTTATGAAAAGAGCTGAATTGAAAATTTGCGGGGCAATAAACTGAAAAAATCATGTCCTGATGGAAGCCTTTAATACATATGTATGTTTGTTGCTTGAAGGCAATCTTAACAGAGGTCATCCAATAAATAGTGTTTAAGGCGTGATTTTATTACTTTTGCCGAGCCATTATAAGAGCTTCCTTGGGGGGTCCTTTTTGTCCTATAAAGTATATCTGTTAATTTTAAAGCAACTGTCGCAGAGATAAGCATTACGTCAATTTGTTTATTTATCATGAAATATTTAATATAGCCCGCAACTCTCTAGACTGAATTTTTAGTGTTTGCTGAATTATGCTGGACATTTTGTTGGTAAAGGCATTTCCTTTCTATTGAAGCTTTCATTGCACAGTGGGCTGCTAACGCTGTTTTTTGTTGTGTTGTTCTAAGTTTTATTTTATTATCATACTTAAAGTATCTGTTATCTTTAATACAGAACTTTAGTAAGTCAATGACGCATGTCGTTGGTTTTTCGGAAAGAATAACGTATTCAAACATATATGACAGACAGAAGGTTAATATTGCTCTAAAAACTGACAATACACTCAATAAACTATTTACGAACACTAAAACAAAAATAGATATGTTGGATAAGTCAAATGTTGTATACAAAATACCATGTAGCGGAGACGGGTCCAACATATGTAATAAAATATATGTTGGAACGACAAAATCAAAACTTAAAAAAACAGAATCAAAACTTAAAAGCGCATTCTCCAAACATTAACAGTGTGGAAATATTACAACAAGAAAACAATTACAAAAAGAGATACACCTTAGAAATGCTTCACATAATAAATACTCCCATGGACATAAGAATAAACTACAAAACAGACACAGAAAATTGCGCGCATACGTATAGGCATATAATAACAAAATATAAACAAAAATAAACAAACAGACATTTAGTAAGCTTTTTGATTTTAAAAGATAAAAACGGCTTTACTCAAAGTAAGATAATGATTAAAATGTTTATGTAATTTTTATAATGTTAATTATGTTTCTCAATGTTTTTAATTATTAATTTTTTTTAATATTTTAAAATTATAGTTCCTGATGAAGAAAACCGATGGTGATCAAAATATTGAATAAAAAAGTAAAGTATAACATTTAATAAAACAAATTGGTTTTACTTAAATTAATATATGACCTAGAGCCTGAATAAAAATAACCATAAATTACATACCATAACGTCGATAAAATTAATAAATATCTATTTGATTTGTAAAATCTATATATAAATAGGCAAGTGGAAAAAATTAAGAACAATTTTAACTGACTTAAACTCAACGTATTCGCTTGATTTTTTTTGTTTGATATATTGTCAATAGGAGCAGTGCAGAATTTATTATTTATTTTACATTTTTATGCCTAAGATATTTAAAAACAGTTAGTAATAATAGCCAATCATAAGGCCATGATCTCTCTTTCTCTCTTAATTTGCTAAAAAAAACTAAAAATTACAACAAAAAACTTAACTCCGTAATCATACTGAATTGTTATTATTCTTATTGTGCCTTAACACACGAGAACAATTATGCAGGCATAACATCCTACTTTGTTGGCAAGAGAGACGAGGGGAATGGTTTTTCGTCGGCACAATTTTTCAACCAGTCATAATCCCGCATTATTAGCACAAAACCAATCCATATGCATTTATGAAAAAACAAGTTCGATGATTGTTTTGTTTTTTACGGAACGTATTTGTTTATTCCTCGACCGTCGTGGAGTAAACATGGATTTAAAAGAAGAAGGTGGCTTGGTCGCGCAAGAACATGGATATAAGTACATAAATAGTCTTAAGGCTTTGCATATATACATACAAACATAGATTCCTAAATAATAGGTAGCAAATTTATTTTGTTTGTTCGCTATTTTTGTGAAATCCTGTATGATTGGTTTTTACACTTTTCGTTACCTGCGAAAAAACATGTACAGTACGATCGCGAAATGTAATCATTAAAAAGTAATCCATATATAAATAGGCAAGTGGAAAAATTAAGAACCATTTTAACTGACCTAAAATCAACGTATTCGCTTGATTTTTTTTTGTTTGATAGACTGTCAATAGAAGCAGTGCAGAATGTATTTTTTATTCTACTCTATATATAAATAGGCAAATGGAAAAATTAAGAACCATTTTAACTGACCTAAAATCAACGTATTCGCTTGATTTTTTTTTTTTTTTTTTTTTTGATAGATTGTCAATAGGGGGAGTCCAGAATGTATTTTTTATTCTACTCTGTATATAAAAAGGCAAATGGAAAAATTAAGAACTATTTTAACTGATCTAAACTCAACGTATTCGCTTGATTTTTTGTTTGATAGATTGTCAGTAGGAGGAGTTCAGAATGTACTTTTTATTCTACTCTATATATAAATAGGCAAATGAAAAAATTAAGAACCATTTTTACTGACCTAAACTCAACGTATTGGCTTGATTTTTTGTTTGATAGATTGTCAATAGAAGCAGTGCAGAATGTATTTTTTATTCTACTCTATATATAAATAGGCAAATGGAGAAATTAAGAACCATTTTAACTGACCTAAACTCAACGTATTCGCTTGATTTTTTTTGTTTGATAGATTGTCAATAGAAGCAGTGCAGAATGTATTTTTTATTCTACATTTTTGTGCCTAAGATAGACAGTTAAGAACATTAGCCAATCATAAAGCCATGATCTCTCTTTCTCTCTTAATTCGCTAAAAAAAATTACAGCAAAAAACTCAAAATTAACAAAATTAAATTTGGCTTGGCAACTCCGTAAACACTCAGAAGGAAAAACTTATTTCATTTGTTCATTCTATTCCACCATTTGGTGGTAAAAGTATTCTACTAAGGTGCGATTTAATGCAATTTTACCTGTTGTTCCACACGGGACCCGATTTACTTTAATTGAAAATTGCATCATTAGTTGGAAGGAATTTAATTCTTTTCACAAAGTTACCATAACACAAAATATGAGAGCTAGACCAGAAGACGCAGAATTTGTAGAATTTCATAAATAAACTTTGTAATTGTAAATTAAGAAATTATCCAGGGTTAGGTGATGACATTATTGAATTGTCGCAACAAATAATTGGTTGTTTTGATAATTTAATTACTTATGGTAATATACGTGAGAATATATTATCGGATCAAATTCTTAATTCCGTAATTTTAGCTCCTACCAATGAAGAATTCGCTTCAATAAATAATGATATACTTAATCGTCTTTCAGGGGAGGAGAAGGTTTATTACAGTTTTGATAAAGTTTCTAATGATGTCAATGACGTAAATGAATATCGTTCTTAATTTTTAAATTCACTGAACGTAAGCGGAATGCCACCGCGTAAATTGAAATTGAAAATAAATTCCATTGTTTTGATTCCACAAATAAATTGATCATTTTCTGGAACAATTCTTCCATTTAAATTTCAGCGGACACAATTTCCAATTATACCCGTATTTGCTATGACCATTAACAAGTCACAGGGGAAAACATATGGAATACATCGTAAAGACCCTTTTTCCAACACACGACCTGCGAGAAGAGATGTATGACACGGAAGAAACTGCAGTCTACAACCCCTTCATCTTGGAAGAACTCAAATCTGCAGCACGTAGCCTAAAAAACAAAAAAGCTCCTGGTCCTGACGGTATACCAGCTGAGGTTCTTAAAGAAATAGCAATCAACCGACCAGAACTACTATTACAAATGTATAACAGATGCCTGAAAGAAGGGGTATTTCCCGAACCTTGGAGACAACAGAAGCTTGTTCTCATAAGTAAAGGAAAGGAAGATCCTCACTTGCCGTCCTCATATAGGCCACTTTGTATGCTGGACACGGGGGGAAAACTGTTGGAGAGACTGCTAAAGCCCCGCCTAACAGAAGCTATTAACAGAGCAGAAGACAGTATGGATTTCGCTTAGGAAGATCCACCTTAGGTGCCGTGAAAGAAATAACGGATGTCGCAAAAATTGCTCAGCAGAAGAACCATTTCAGTAGACCAATAGTGCTACTTGCAACCCTCGATATAAAGAATGCTTTCAACAGTCTGAGGTGGATAGATATATTGAAATCCTTAAAAGAAAAGTTTGATGTGCCAGTATACTTGACAAAGTTGATCGGAAATTATCTAAGGGACAGAGTGCTTATATATGACACAAGCGGAGGCCCAAAGCGGACTCAAATCACGGCGGGAGCAGCCCAAGGCTCCATTCTGGGACCTGACCTGTGGAACGCAAGCTATGATGATATTTTAAGGATTGACATGTCTGAAGACACCTTCCTTGTTGGTTACGCAGATGACATAGCAGCAGTCATCACAGCAAGGAGTACGGAAGACGCTCAGGGGAGACTACGACAGGTAATGATACGAACCAGAACTTGGCTTGATGAACATGGGCTGGAACTAGCCACACAAAAAACGGAGCTATTACTACTAACCAGGCGACAAATCCCCACGGAGATAAATATGCAATTCGACGACGTCGAAATGACCACTAAACGATGTGTAAAATACTTGGGAATAAGACTGGATTCCAAATTAACATACTCGCAGCAGATACATTATGCCACCACAAAAGCTGCAAAGATAACCGGGCAGCTGAGCAGGCTAATGGCAAACATTGGAGGACCGCTTCCATCAAAGAGGAAATTACTGATGGAGACTTGTAACAGTATCCTACTACACGGCAGCGAAATCTGGGCAGAAACGTTGAAAACTAAGAAGAGAGCAAAGGCGTTGCTCGCTGTGCAGAGGACTGCAGCGTTACGTGTAACATCAGCATACCGAACGGTATCGGCATCAGCTGTACTCCTAATAGCCTCAATGATACCAATAGATCTACACGCAGCAGAACGTATGAAAGATTTCACTGCAAAACAAGCTACAACTGCGGACGCATTACCCCTACCAGACGTCAGACGCGAAACAATCGAGAAGTGGCAGTCTAGATGGAACGAAGACAGAAACGGCAGGTGGACAGCTAAGCTTATCTCCAATATTCAAAACTGGATTTGTAGAAAACATGGAGAGGTGAATTATTACTTAACGCAGATGCTCTCTGGACTTGGCTATTTCAGAAAGTATCTGTACAAAATGAAAAAATGTAGCGCGCCATACTGCTTGTATGAGGATACGGAAGTTGTCGATGATGCTGAGCATACCTTTTTCTTCTGCACACGATGGTCCGCTAGGCGTGAACAGCTGGAAATGCAAATAGGTACGGTCACAGCTGATAACCTTATCGACAAAATGATAGATAACGAAAGAGCTTGGGAAGCGGTAGCCAAATACAGCGAACATGTGCTTCGTTTAAAGAAAAAGGATCTAGATAGAGCGCAAAGCTCATATGATGCAAATCCCATCAGTAATAGTACTGACAACAACGGAGCTCTGGACGCAGTCGATCAGTAGAGGGTGATTTGAAGACCCAGAGAGATCCACCTGGAAGTAATGCTTCAGCGGTGCCCAGCGGGAGTTATTCCAGTCTCCCATCGGACGCGTCTCCAGGTGGCGGATAGGGGAACTCTCGGCTGATCTTCAAATCTGCAGGGAAGGTGGCAATTAAAATACCACCCGCGGACCAAAATTCTGGACAGCTATTTCACCACGCCTGGTGCGGCTGAAGAAGACGGAAAATGGAACGTTTGTGGCTTACGAATATGTCTCACGATCCTGATCCGACTGCCATGGGCTGACGGCTGCAGTATTCCATCACCTTATTATGTAGGAGTGACATCCGCTGAAACGGCTGGTGGGCTAATGCTGCAGCCGCCCCCGTCCCGTTAAAACTGTAGCGAGGCTCTGAGTACGTTCTACATGCGTCGCCGCCGAGGTGGCTGTACAGGTGCAGTTGAGAATGACTCCTGCTTTTTTGCGCCGAGATCCTGGCTCTGAACACAGGTACTCATAAGGCCCTGTGTCAACCCTTGCGTGGACCTCACTGATTTCAAAGGGACCCACGGGGATCGTTTGAGGCGACTGTACAAACGCGTAAGGATAGCGGCTCAGAGCGGGGACCCAACAAAGATGAATACAAATAATAATAATAACAACAAATTTAGACAGACAGTTGAGAAGACGAACGAAAACGCGAGCGAAAAGACGAACGGAGAAAAAATCGAAGAGAGGATTAAGAAGATTAACGAGCGCGGCGCGACACCGGATGCAGCCTTTCGAAGAAGCAGCCTGTTGGCTAGATCGCCACCTGCTAAATGCGAAACGCCCGTAAACACGGCACCGGGCAATGCGACGCGTGCTATTAGTATGGATGCTGAGACTTCATCCAATGCACCTGCTCGACTCCGGACGAACACCGGCACCGATAAGGGAAGTACTCCCAATGCCAACTCCGGAGATCCCAAAGAGACGGTGCGAATCACACCGACCAGCACCTACGCAGCACGAGCGGCTCTAACTGCTGTCACTCCAGCAGGTGAGGACACCCTTCGCACAGCACGTGCAGTCCAAAAGGGGGGCGTGACAGGTAATTCAACAAGCAGCTCGCCTCGACTGGAGCTAATCCAGAAGATGCGAAAGATGGAAGAAGAAGCGATTATGCAATGCAAATCGTTAATAAGCAACATGCAACAAGTCTTCAACCGCCAGAAGAACATCAGCATTGATGTCAAGACCGGGGTTGCCAAAATGTCCTAGCTGCTGGATGTCACGCTAAATTATAGGCGCGCGTGGAAGAAGGCGGAAGAAGAACGGTCGTTTTCGAATCGACGCGATGTGGGCGTTACACGGCAGACTGAACGCGATTCAACCCCTGTGACGGCGAACCCTAAAAGAACAGCCACTAGCCCTGCAATGCCCGAAAAAAGCAAGAAGGCTAGATCGAAAGAGCCCAGTGGGGACACATTTGAGCTCCCTCAAGGGGGAGAAGAAAATTGGAGAACCATCACTAAAAGGGGGGGGGGAAATAAGACGAAAAAGAAACCGGTCGAACCGAACAGAAAGAAGAACGAGCGGCAACAGCGAGCGAAATCGGAAGCGGTAATAATTAAACCCGCAGCGGGTCACAGCTACGCGGAAGTTCTAAAAGATCTGCGCGATAAAATAAAGACGGACGACTCGGTTAGCATAAAGACGGTTAGGAAAACGCAGACCGGAGCCATCCTCCTTGAACTCGGAAAAGGGCAACAGGTTAGGCCGGATTTCGTTCAACAGCTGAGGAGTACCATAAGAGATACAGCCTCCGTCGTGGAACTAAAGCCAAAGGCGACTATCGAGATAAGAGATCTCGATTCGCTTACACTTAAGGAGGAGGTAAAAACAGCAGCCCAGAAGCTGCTCAGCAACCCACGGGAGCAGATCCAGACAAGGATCACCGCACCCAATGTGAAAGAGCAGGTACGAGCCTTCCTCACCCTGTCAGCTGAAAGCGCGGCAAAACTCCTTGAGGTTGGTTATATAAAGATTGGGTGGGTCCGAGCGAGGATGCGATTGTGCGATGACGTTAGGAGATGCTACCGATGTCTTGGAACGGGACAAGTACAGACAAATTGTTCAGGTTTAGACAGGAGGAACACTTGTATTAGGTGTGGGGGGTCGGGACACAAAATGAAGGACTGTAACGAAACCCCCAAATGTGTCCACTGCGCAGATGCAAAACGCGACCGGACTGACCATCTTCCGGGATCGAAAAGATGCCCACTGGTCAGGAAACGATTAATGTTCTTCAAGCAAATATGCACAGAAGTCGGACGGCAGATGCTCTGATCGAGCAAATTGCCGCTGAAAATAGGGTAGACGCCGTCATTATTTGCGAACAATATAGACGTATACCCCGAGGGTCCTGGTACGAAGATGAAACAGGCACGGCTGCTCTGTGGCTACCTAGCGGCAGTAAGCTCGCGGTCACGCAGCTCGGGGAGGCCACTGTTACACGTACGTTCGGACGAGACACGAGACAATACACGCTAATGAGCTGCTACCTTACCCCTAGTGATAGCATAGGCCAGTTCAGGACAAAACTAGACCTGATCGAGGATAGGGTTAGGGAAATAGGCGGACCGTTTATAGTAGCGGGTGATTTCAATGCCAGGGCTGTAGAATGGGGGGACCGCACAACGAACTCACGCGGAAGAAACATTTTAGACATGGCTGCGAGGTTAGGTTTGATAGTGGCAAATACTGGTAATGCCACTACTTGCAGGAGGCCGGGATGCGAACACACAACCCCAGACATCACTTTGGTGTCCGAGAGCTTGGCAACAAGCGTTGAAGGGTGGAAAGTGTTGGAAGACTTCACTGGTAGCGATCACCAGTATATTACCTTCCGGACCACGGAAAGGACGAACTCTGACCAGACGCCAAGAAGGAGAGGCACACGCAAGTGGAATGCAACTAAGCTGAACCACGAAAGATTTCTAAGCAATTTTGACGGGGTCTCAGCTGCGCACACCATGAGTGATGCTGACTCCATGGCAATGACATTGAGGCAGCGCATAGCTCAAAGCTGCGAGGCATCCATGCCATGTGTAACGCAGCAGACTAGAAGACAGGCTGCGTACTGGTGGACGCCAGAAATAGCTGAGCTCAGACGAACCTGCCTTCGTAACAGAAGAAGATACACCAGAGCCAGGCGAAATGGCGAGGCAACCATGGTGGCCGAAGAATTCAGACAAAGCCGAAAAGCATTGAAATGGGCGATTATTAGAAGCAAGAAGTCGAAATGGGAAGAACTTCGGAACGATCTGAACAGCAACCCCTGGGGACTCGGCTATAAGATCGTTACGAGGAAGCTAAACACTAACCATGCTGCTCCGCATATAGAGAACGATATCAACCACATCGTGGATAACTTGTTTCCCACGCACCCTCCACTGCACGATGAACGCGAAGTCCTTGCTGATGGGATGCCCACGCCCTTCACTGAAGAAGAGCTAAAAATCGCGGCTAGAAGCCTTAAGAGGGGTAAAGCCCCCGGGCCTGATGGAATACCAGCGGAGACACTCATACTTTTAGCCGAAAATCGGCCAGATGCTCTGCTCGAAGTGTACAACGCTTGTATAGCCCAAGGCACTTTTCCCAAAGAGTGGAAAAGACAAAAGCTCATGCTGATTAGCAAGGGAAGAGGCGACCCAACGCAACCATCAGCTTACCGACCTCTATGCATGCTAGATAGCACCGGCAAACTCTTGGAGAAGCTTCTGCAACGCAGATTAGCAGAATCCATAGAGGCAGCCGGAGGAATATCGGAGAGGCAGCACGGCTTTCGACCCGGAAGATCGACTCTTGGTGCTATTGAGGATGTAGTCAGAAGTTTCGAGAACGCACAGAACGGGCGCTCCTACCCGAAACATATAATCGTTCTCGCAACACTCGATGTACGTAACGCTTTTAATAGCTTACGATGGGCAAATGTTATCCAGGCATTGCGGGAAAGATTCCGCATACCTATATATCTTATGAGAATTCTCCAGAGTTATCTTAGGGACCGTACACTCATATACGACACACCAGACGGACAGAGAGTTAGAACAATCACATCGGGGGCAGCCCAGGGATCCGTTCTTGGTCCTGACCTCTGGAATCTAAGCTATGACGAGATATTAGGAATAGATATGCCAGAAGACACACACCTTGTAGGGTACGCGGACGACATAGCGGCGGTCATTTCGGCACGGGACGCGGACGACGCTAAGAGAAAATTAAACCAAGTTATGATAAGGACTCGAGCATGGCTCGAGGACCATGGGCTCGAACTTGCAGTAGACAAGACTGAAGTAATCATGATGACACGGGGGCATATGCCTCTAGAAATTAGCATGCCGGTAGATGACATGCTCGTAGTGACGAAAAGGGCGATAAAATATCTGGGCGTACAAATCGATAACAGGCTCACTTATTGGGCCCAGATTAAACATGCGGCTGCAAAGGCGGCAAAAGTTTCAGGCATGTTGAGCAGGCTAATGGCAAACATTGGCGGGCCCACACAGAGCAAGAGGAGGCTGATTATGGCAGCCACAAATTCTATACTGCTATATGGCAGCGAAATTTGGGGCAATGCACTGAGAGCAAAGTCTAAGAGTAAGGCTCTAGAAGAAGTCCAACGCACTGCCGCATTCAGAATCGCCTTAGCCTACCGTACAGTTTCAGGCGCGGCGGTTTTCGTAATAAGTGGTGAGATTCCGGTTGATCTCCAGGCGCGCGAAGGGAAAGAGGCATGGGAATCTAGGCGGGCGGAAATTAATATTAGTGCTGCAGAGCGGAGATCTGGAACCATCCAACGATGGCAAAGCAGATGGAACGCAGAACAGTCCGGTAGATGGACGAAAAGGCTCATTCCTAACATAGGAAAGTGGACTCAAAGGAAATTTGGGGAGATTAACTACTTCCTGACCCAGTTCCTTTCAGGTCATGGATACTTCCGGAAGTATCTACATCGTATGGGCAAAACAGGTAATTCCAGTTGCATCTACTGCGATGCAACAAACGACGATGCAGAACACACTTTTTTCAACTGCATCAGATGGAATACTGAGCGAATCGCATTAAGAGAGCAGATTGGCGTTTTCACCCCTGCCAACATAGTTGACAGAATGCTCGAATGCGAAAACACATGGAATGCTGTGAGTAAATACATCGAGTATGTCTTAAGAAGAAAGAAAAGAGACCTCGATGCACGGCAAAATGAGTCCCCATCAACGGAGACTCAGCAAGAATGAGCCAGCAGCATGAAAATGACGGACCCAGACGTGGGTGTTACGAGCAAAGTCCTTCTTAGGAGGATGAAGTTTCTGGGCCTTCTTGAAGTAATGTAGAAAACAGTCCCGGGAAGGCATCCCACCAGAAACGGAGGAGGGAGTTTTTTAGTGGAAAACACCACTCAACGCAGTCGACGACGGTCACTGTAAGTGCGAAAAAAAAAAAAAAAAAAAAAAAAAAAAAAAAAAAAACTATTACTATTACTATTACTATTACTATTACTATTACTATTACTATTACTATTACTATTACTATTACTATTACTATTACTATTACTATTACTATTACTATTACTATTACTATTACTATTACTATTACTATTACTATTACTATTACTATTACTATTACTATTACTATTACTATTACTATTACTATTACTATTACTATTACTATTACTATTACTATTACTATTACTATTACTATTACTATTACTATTACTATTACTATTACTATTACTATTACTATTACTATTACTATTACTATTACTATTACTATTACTATTACTATTACTATTACTATTACTATTACTATTACTATTACTATTACTATTACTATTACTATTACTATTACTATTACTATTACTATTACTATTACTATTACTATTACTATTACTATTACTATTACTATTACTATTACTATTACTATTACTATTACTATTACTATTACTATTACTATTACTATTACTATTACTATTACTATTACTATTACTATTACTATTACTATTACTATTACTATTACTATTACTATTACTATTACTATTACTATTACTATTACTATTACTATTACTATTACTATTACTATTACTATTACTATTACTATTACTATTACTATTACTATTACTATTACTATTACTATTACTATTACTATTACTATTACTATTACTATTACTATTACTATTACTATTACTATTACTATTACTATTACTATTACTATTACTATTACTATTACTATTACTATTACTATTACTATTACTATTACTATTACTATTACTATTACTATTACTATTACTATTACTATTACTATTACTATTACTATTACTATTACTATTACTATTACTATTACTATTACTATTACTATTACTATTACTATTACTATTACTATTACTATTACTATTACTATTACTATTACTATTACTATTACTATTACTATTACTATTACTATTACTATTACTATTACTATTACTATTACTATTACTATTACTATTACTATTACTATTACTATTACTATTACTATTACTATTACTATTACTATTACTATTACTATTACTATTACTATTACTATTACTATTACTATTACTATTACTATTACTATTACTATTACTATTACTATTACTATTACTATTACTATTACTATTACTATTACTATTACTATTACTATTACTATTACTATTACTATTACTATTACTATTACTATTACTATTACTATTACTATTACTATTACTATTACTATTACTATTACTATTACTATTACTATTACTATTACTATTACTATTACTATTACTATTACTATTACTATTACTATTACTATTACTATTACTATTACTATTACTATTACTATTACTATTACTATTACTATTACTATTACTATTACTATTACTATTACTATTACTATTACTATTACTATTACTATTACTATTACTATTACTATTACTATTACTATTACTATTACTATTACTATTACTATTACTATTACTATTACTATTACTATTACTATTACTATTACTATTACTATTACTATTACTATTACTATTACTATTACTATTACTATTACTATTACTATTACTATTACTATTACTATTACTATTACTATTACTATTACTATTACTATTACTATTACTATTACTATTACTATTACTATTACTATTACTATTACTATTACTATTACTATTACTATTACTATTACTATTACTATTACTATTACTATTACTATTACTATTACTATTACTATTACTATTACTATTACTATTACTATTACTATTACTATTACTATTACTATTACTATTACTATTACTATTACTATTACTATTACTATTACTATTACTATTACTATTACTATTACTATTACTATTACTATTACTATTACTATTACTATTACTATTACTATTACTATTACTATTACTATTACTATTACTATTACTATTACTATTACTATTACTATTACTATTACTATTACTATTTCCAGAGAAAACTGGACGATATAGAAGATTTTGGACGAGAGAATGCGAGACATCTCATAGTGGCAGGCGATTTTAATGCTAGGGCACAAGACTGGGGCATGCAAACCACTAACTCCAGAGGAAGATGCATAATTCAAATGATAGCCAGACTAGGCATGATAGCAGCGAACGTAGGAAACGTACCTACGTTCAGACGACCCGGATGTGAGGGCACGATACCAGATATCACTCTGGTCTCAGAGAGAATCGCACATAGGATACAGGATTGGAAGGTTCTTGAAACATACACGGGTAGCGATCACCAATACATATCGTTCTCAGCTGCAGCTGGGAACGCACACGGGGGAAATGCCGCGCAACAGAGGACGAACACACAAAGATGGAATGTCAAAAAACTGGACACGGTAGCACTAGTAGCAGAAATTGACAGCCGAATTGACAGTGTACAAGAGACTTTAGATGCCTCCACGACTGTAGGAAAAGTCATGCAAATAATCAGGAAAGGATGTGACAAATCGATGCCCAGGGTTAGAAGGGACAACCTCAGAAGGAAAGAAGTTTATTGGTGGAATGAAGATATTGCAAACGCGAGAAGCGACTGCTGCAGACGCAGAAGGCAATACACCAGGGCTAAGCGAAGGGGCCAAGCGGAACTCGAAAAAAACGCATATAAAGAAGCGAAGAAAAAACTGCAACGGGCGATTTTTGACAGTAAAAGAAAGCTATGGGAGGAACTTCGAGAAGACATAAACACGAACCCATGGGGCACGGGCTATAAAATAGTTAAAAAAAAGTTGAAGACCAGAACAACAACACAGCTGATGGACGAAGAAAAAATGGGAAACATCGTAGCGTCTCTCTTCCCGACGAATGAAATCCCCGTTGATAGAAGGGACATGGTGGCAGAGACAGAAATTCCATTGTTCACTAAACAAGAATTAAAAATAGCCGCGGAAAAACTAAAACCCAAGAAGGCACCTGGACCAGATGGTATACCAGCGGAGGTGATCAAGGATATAGCGCAAAAGCGGCCAGAGCTATTACTTGACATGTATAACAAATGCCTCATAGAAGGCATTTTCCCAAAGGCATGGAAGTTACAGCAGCTAGTGCTTATCAGCAAAGGGAAAGGCGACCCGAACTCACCATCAGCTTATCGACCACTATGTATGCTAGACACTGCAGGCAAACTTTTTGAAAGACTCCTGAAACCTAGGCTGACGGAAGCCATAACGAACAGAGGAGGACTATCAGAAAGGCAACACGGCTTCAGACCTGGAAGATTCAACGCCGCTCAACAAGGAAATCATTTTAGCAGGCGAATCATTCTCCTCGCCACACTAGATGTTAAAAACGCTTTCAATAGCTTAAGATGGCCCGATGTCCTCCAGGCCCTAGAGATGAGATTTAGCATACCGGTATATTTGTCGCGAATGATAAGAAGCTATTTCAAGGATAGGGAACTCGTGTACAATACGAAGGAGGGACAGAAAAGGATCCCGATAACATCCGGTGCAGCACAGGGATCAATTTTGGGCCCAGATTTATGGAACATTAGTTACGACGACATACTAAAGATTGAAATGCCGCAAGATACGTTCCTTGTGGGCTACGCTGATGACATAGCAGCTGTAATAAAAGCCAGAGATACGGAAGAAGCAACAAGAAAACTCAAGCAGGTAATGATCAGGACGAAGAGCTGGCTTGACGCACATGGTCTTCAACTGGCAGTGCAGAAAACCGAAGTGGTCCTCCTAACCAGAAGAAACATATCGCTGGAAATAAACATTAATATCGAAGAAACACAAATACGTACAAAGAGATTCGTAAACTATCTTGGCATACGACTTGACTCGAGGATGACATTCTCACACCAAGTCCAACATGCAGCAAGCAAGGCGGCAAAGGTGACGGCACAACTAAGCCGATTAATGGCTAATATAGGAGGGCCGCGGCAACACAAGAGGAAGCTACTGATAGAGACTACTAATAGCATCCTTCTTTATGGTAGTGAAATTTGGGGCATGAAGCTAAATAAAAGCAGGATAAACGCTCTGTTGGCAGTGCAAAGGATATCTGCCCTACGGATAGCTTCTGCTTACCGCACTGTCTCTACAGCAGCCATCCTCGTGCTAGCGGGAACGACCCCAATAGATCTACAAATACAGGAAAGAAGGAAAATATGGATGAAGAAACGGTCTAACACACTTGAACAAGAGGACAAGCAGATAATAAAACAAGAGACCCTCCAAAGATGGCAGGAAAGATGGAACCAGGAATCAGCGGCAAGATGGACCAAAAGACTTCTCCCAAACATAAGCAGATGGCTAGAACGGAGAGTCGGTGAAGTAAACTACTACCTGACACAGATGATGACCGGCCACGGATACTTCAGGAAATACCTAAACAACATAGGCAAGTGTAGTACACCATACTGCTTGTACGAAGAAAGAAATATAATCGATGACGCCGAACACACTTTCTTTGGATGCTGCAAATGGGAAGAGAAAAGAAGAGAACTCGAGGTCTTAGTAGGAGAAATAAATGCTGAGTCTATTGTGGATCGCATGACCCAGAACGAAAACAGCTGGCGAGCAGTATCAAAGTACTGCGAATACATACTAAAGAAGAAGAAACCTGATCTAGAGGCAGCAGACTAGGCGCAGATCAACTCAAGCAGAGACCTGGACGCAGGTCCAAAGGGGAAGAGAGCTGAAATCACAGCCAAGAGGAAACCACCCCGAAGTAATGCATCACAGCGGTTCCGGGGTGGAACCATTTTCCAAGAAGAGGACATAAGGAGGTTTTTTAGTCGGTATACCATTTTGGGGAGCCCGACATAACACGGACAGTGACGACTCCGTGTATGCAGTAATGCATTTTTACCTCCTTCCCGCCAAAAAAAAAAAAAAAAAAAAAAAAAAAAAAAAAAAAAAATTACTATTACTATTACTATTACTATTACTATTACTATTACTATTACTATTACTATTACTATTACTATTACTATTACTATTACTATTACTATTACTATTACTATTACTATTACTATTACTATTACTATTACTATTACTATTACTATTACTATTACTATTACTATTACTATTACTATTACTATTACTATTACTATTACTATTACTATTACTATTACTATTACTATTACTATTACTATTACTATTACTATTACTATTACTATTACTATTACTATTACTATTACTATTACTATTACTATTACTATTACTATTACTATTACTATTACTATTACTATTACTATTACTATTACTATTACTATTACTATTACTATTACTATTACTATTACTATTACTATTACTATTACTATTACTATTACTATTACTATTACTATTACTATTACTATTACTATTACTATTACTATTACTATTACTATTACTATTACTATTACTATTACTATTACTATTACTATTACTATTACTATTACTATTACTATTACTATTACTATTACTATTACTATTACTATTACTATAAATAATAAATTAGACACTTCTGCCCTCCTGACTGAAATCGATAGACAAACGGTAGCAACTGAAATCGTAGGAGATGCCAACACAATCGTAAGAAATGTTATGGATATTATCGTGAAGGGATGCAACAAAGCAATGCCGAAGATGAAACGACCTCGAAACAACAAAACCGCGGTTCACTGGTGGAACGACTCGATCGATGAAGCTAGATGAAACTGCATTCGGCAAAGACGAATATATACAAGAGCCAAACGCAGTGGCGCAGCGGAAATGGAACATAGGGACTATAAGGACGCAAAAAAGAGGCTTCGAAATGCTATAAATAAGAGTAAGAAGGAGAAATGGGAAGAACTGAGAGAGGATATAAATCGAGATCCCTGGGGTCTCAGTTACAAGATAGTTATGAAGAAGCTTGGCATGAAGAACTCTGTGCAGGATATGGACGACGAAACTATGCTAAACATAGTAAAGACGCTCTTTCCAAAGCACGACGCCAGGGAAGATGAGGCAGAAGTCGAACGAACTATCAACGTCCCTCCATTCACATATGAAGAAATTCAAATAGCCGCTCGCGGTCTAAAAAACAAAAAAGCGCCTGGGCCAGACGGCATCCCAGCCGAAGTAATAAAAGAGATAGCGGAAAACCGACCCAGACGGCATCCCAGCCGAAGTAATAAAAGAGATAGCGGAAAACCGACCTCAGCTACTACTGAAGATGTATAACAGCTGCTTAAGAGAAGGTATATTCCCAAATCCCTGGAAAGAACAAAGATTAGTACTTATCGATAAAGGGAAGGGAGATCCAGGGTTGCCATCCTCATACAGACCACTTTGTATGCTGGACACCGCTGGGAAGTTGCTTGAGCGACTCATAAAGCCCCGACTTAATGAATCCATTACTATCGCGGGAGGTCTATCAAGGAGGCAACACGGTTTCCAGCCAGGAAAATCTACAATAGGAGCTCTAAAAGACGTTGTAGAAGTTGTCGCAGCCGCCCAACAAAGGAACCACTTCAGCAGACCAGTGGTACTCCTAGCTACTCTGGACGTAAAAAATGCATTTAACAGCCTTAGATGGATAGATGTTCTACACGCTCTTGAGAGAAATTTTAATTTACCACAGTATCTCATGAGAATGATCAGGAACTACCTGAAGGATAGAGTACTTGTTTACAATACAAGCAGGGGCACTAGGAAAATGAGGGTCACCTCCGGAGCCGCTCAAGGAACCATACTAGGACCTGATCTCTGGAACGCTAGCTACGATGAAATATTCAAAATAGAAATGCCTGAGGACACTTTCCTTGTCGGATATGCAGACGACATTGCAGCCGTTATAAAAGCAAGAAGCACGGAAATTGCAGAACGCAGATTGCGGCAAGTAATGATAAGAACCAAGAGCTGGTTGGACTCACACGGTCTGCAACTGGCAATGCACAAAACAGAGTTGCTGTTACTCACTAAACGACAAATTCCCATCGAAATAGAAATGCGGATAGAAGACGTAACACTACTCACAAAAAGGTGGGTCAACTATCTGGGAGTAAGATTGGATTCAAAGCTGACATACTCCAGTCAAATCCAATACACGACAACAAAAGCAGCGAGAATAACATCACAACTCAGCCGACTAATGGCAAATATCGGTGGACCACTGCCAAGCAAACGGAAACTTCTAATGGAGGCCTGTAACAGCGTCCTCTTATACGGAAGCGAAATATGGGCTAAGACATTGGAAACCAAGCGCAGGGCAAACACACTATTGTCAGTACAGAGAACGGCGGCACTACGTGTAACATCAGCATATCGTACCGTGTCCGCATCCGCTGTTCTTGTAATAGCTGGAATGAGCCCCATAGATCTGCAAGCGGTAGAGCGGATGAAAATATTTAATACTAGGGAAAACAACTCTCAAGCAGCGTTAGCAATAGACGCCATAAAACGAGAAACACAAGAGAAGTGGCAAACACGCTGGAGAAATCACACACATGGCAGATGGACTTTCAGACTCATCCCACACATAGAAAAATGGGTGAACAGGCGAAATGGAGATGTAAATTACTACATAACACAGATGTTATCTGGACACGGCTACTTCCGGAAGTACCTGCATAAAATGGGAAAGTGTAATTCACCCTTTTGCATTTATGAGGCAGAAAAGAAGGTAGACGATGCTGAGCACACGTTTTTTAAATGTTGCCACTGGTCTGAGGCTCGGAGGGAAGTAGAAACCCAAATAGGAGAAATAACAGCCGAAAACATTGTAGATAAAATGGTCGAGAGCGAAGAAAACTGGAAGGCAGCGGCAAGGTTCGTTGAATACGTACTACGCACAAAAAAGCGTGACATTGATCTGGCATAGAGAGCAACGATGGCGAGAGAAGCAAAATAAAAATAAAAATAAAAAAGATAGACCCAAAGGGGTAACAAAAAACGGGGGCCTGGACGCAGGCACAGCAGATATGTATGTTCTGAGAACAGAAAAAAGGGATCCACCTTGAAGCAATGCGAGAGCGGTACCGAGGTGGTAAACATATCCCAAGAGATATAAGGGGGGTTTTTAGCCGGTAAACTTTTTAGGAGTCCAGCATACGACGATGAATGACGATTCTCGTTAGATGCGTAACGCATTTTTTCCTACCCTTCCCCCCCCAAAAAAAAAAAAAAAAAAAAATTACTATTACTATTACTATTACTATTACTATTACTATTACTATTACTATTACTATTACTATTACTATTACTATTACTATTACTATTACTATTACTATTACTATTACTATTACTATTACTATTACTATTACTATTACTATTACTATTACTATTACTATTACTATTACTATTACTATTACTATTACTATTACTATTACTATTACTATTACTATTACTATTACTATTACTATTACTATTACTATTACTATTACTATTACTATTACTATTACTATTACTATTACTATTACTATTACTATTACTATTACTATTACTATTACTATTACTATTACTATTACTATTACTATTACTATTACTATTACTATTACTATTACTATTACTATTACTATTACTATTACTATTACTATTACTATTACTATTACTATTACTATTACTATTACTATTACTATTACTATTACTATTACTATTACTATTACTATTACTATTACTATTACTATTACTATTACTATTACTATTACTATTACTATTACTATTACTATTACTATTACTATTACTATTACTATTACTATTACTATTACTATTACTATTACTATTACTATTACTATTACTATTACTATTACTATTACTATTACTATTACTATTACTATTACTATTACTATTACTATTACTATTACTATTACTATTACTATTACTATTACTATTACTATTACTATTACTATTACTATTACTATTACTATTACTATTACTATTACTATTAATATTACTATTACTATTACTATTACTATCCCGTGCGGGGATTGCTAGATCCTCCATCGGGACCCTCCCATTTGGCGAATTGGGGACGCTCGTCATGTCTTTCTACTTTTGAAAGGCATGGAGGGTACCGGGGAAATAAAATACCCGGGGGTGATCAAAATCTAGCACGACGATGGACCGGCAATGTTACTGAATAATGATGGATATATCGATTAGGATCTAGACGAACATGGGCTGGGAGCTAACGTATTCTGTGACCTCAGTAAGCACGAGTGATATCGTGCTGAAATGGCTCACGGGCCAATGCGGGGGCTACCACCGTCCCGTTAAAACCCTGGCAGGGCTTGTAGAACGCTCAATGTTTGTAGCCAAGTACGGCCGTGCAGGTTTAGTTGAGATGACTCCTAATTAGTGCCTGACCTGGCTCTGTACGCAATATCCCATAAGGATCTGCGTCAACCCTCGCGAGGACCTCACTGCTTGCAAAGGCACCCTCGGGGTCAATGAAACGGGCAACTGCACCTTCGAACAGAGATAACGGCTTCAAGCGGGGACCCGAAAGATAAACATGAACACACCCAAAAATAACAACGGCGATATAAATCCTTTTCGCCCCAGCGGAAAGGTGGTGAGATCCCCACCAAGGTCGGGACATCAAGCACTGGGAACAAGAACAACTGCGATTCGCATGGAGGGCACACCAAACTTGCTGAGCGAAGGAGTCAGAAATGTTCAAACACCTCCTACTACGCATGAAGTGCCGAGAGTAACAACACCCGATACCAGAATTGGAAACACTGCACGGACTTCCCCAAGACAGGAATTTATTTCAAAAATGAGGAACTCGGAAGAGGAAACAATCCAGCGGTGCCTTAGCGTCCTCAAAAGAATAAGACGTGCAATCTCCAGACAAAAGAACATCAACATGGATGTACAAAACGGGGTGTCGGAGTTGGAAGAGCTTTTTGATGTTCTTGGCGACTATCGAAAAAATTGGAAGAAAGCGGAATCAGAAAAGGAGAAAAGCAGAAAAACAGAGGAAAGTACCCTAGCGCCATCAACAACGGACAGTAACTACACACCTCAAAACAAAAGAAGTGCCTCAAGCCCTGCTGAAACAGCAAGGCCAGGCAAGAAACAAAAAGAAAACAACCAGGAGAATGTTAAGAAAGCTGGCACTCTAGAAAAACCAGATGACAATCAACCACGTACGCTTGTCACGCCCAATATAATAAAGAAGTCGCGAAAGAAGAAATCGCGTTTCAAACTGCCAAGGGAAAAGGCAGAGGCGGTCATCGTCAAACCAACTGAAGGACACAGCTACGCCGAGGTTCTAAAAAATCTCCGGGAAAATGTAAAACCAGATGACGCTGATATCGCTATACGTTCAATCCGGAAAACTAAGACGGGAGCAATCCTTTTGGAAGTAGCCAAAGGAGGAAAGACCAGACAATTCTGCGACACTATTAAAGAAACACTGAAGGAAGCCGCTGACGTCAAAGACCTAAAACCGAAGGTCACAGTGGAAATAGGAGACATAGATGGCTTCTCAACAAGAGAGGAAATTGTTGCAGCCATAACAAAAGTAACCGGCACAGCAGAAGAAGATGTTTCAGTGCGTATAACAAACCCCAACTCCCGGGATCAAAGAAGAGCTTTCGTCTTGCTTCCAACCTCTGGAGCAAACAAGATACTACAGACCGAGCGTATAAAAATAGGATGGACAAACTGCAGAGTAAAGTACCGCGAAGAATTAAAACGCTGCTTTAGATGCTTTGGACTCGGACACACTCAAAGAGAGTGTGTGGGGCCTGACAGGAAAGGGGCTGGATTATGTATCAAATGTGGCGGAAGCGGTCACTTTTTGAAGCAGTGCAATAACCCTCCCAAATGCTGTCTATGCCTAGCAGAAGGTAAAACCCCATTGGAGCACTTACCGGGGTCTAAAGGCTGTAAAGCAAGCGGACGGAAATGAAAATCCTGCAAGCTAACATGCACAGAGGAAAAGTGGCAGACGCACTCCTGCCACAAATAATGATTGAGCAAGAAGCAGACATAGCCATCATTAGCGAACAACACAGTAGGAAACAAACCGGCCTATGGATTGAAGACGACTCGGAAACGTCCGCAATATGGATACCGGACTTGAGCAAATTAGCACCACTAAAGTACGGGAAAGGAAACTGCTTCTCATGGGCACAATTTGAGGACATAACAATCATTAGCTGTTATCTAACACCCAGCGACCACATGACAGACTTCCAGAGAAAACTGGACGATATAGAAGATTTTGGACGAGAGAATGCGAGACATCTCATAGTGGCAGGCGATTTTAATGCTAGGGCACAAGACTGGGGCATGCAAACCACTAACTCCAGAGGAAGATGCATAATTCAAATGATAGCCAGACTAGGCATGATAGCAGCGAACGTAGGAAACGTACCTACGTTCAGACGACCCGGATGTGAGGGCACGATACCAGATATCACTCTGGTCTCAGAGAGAATCGCACATAGGATACAGGATTGGAAGGTTCTTGAAACATACACGGGTAGCGATCACCAATACATATCGTTCTCAGCTGCAGCTGGGAACGCACACGGGGGAAATGCCGCGCAACAGAGGACGAACACACAAAGATGGAATGTCAAAAAACTGGACACGGTAGCACTAGTAGCAGAAATTGACAGCCGAATTGACAGTGTACAAGAGACTTTAGATGCCTCCACGACTGTAGGAAAAGTCATGCAAATAATCAGGAAAGGATGTGACAAATCGATGCCCAGGGTTAGAAGGGACAACCTCAGAAGGAAAGAAGTTTATTGGTGGAATGAAGATATTGCAAACGCGAGAAGCGACTGCTGCAGACGCAGAAGGCAATACACCAGGGCTAAGCGAAGGGGCCAAGCGGAACTCGAAAAAAACGCATATAAAGAAGCGAAGAAAAAACTGCAACGGGCGATTTTTGACAGTAAAAGAAAGCTATGGGAGGAACTTCGAGAAGACATAAACACGAACCCATGGGGCACGGGCTATAAAATAGTTAAAAAAAAGTTGAAGACCAGAACAACAACACAGCTGATGGACGAAGAAAAAATGGGAAACATCGTAGCGTCTCTCTTCCCGACGAATGAAATCCCCGTTGATAGAAGGGACATGGTGGCAGAGACAGAAATTCCATTGTTCACTAAACAAGAATTAAAAATAGCCGCGGAAAAACTAAAACCCAAGAAGGCACCTGGACCAGATGGTATACCAGCGGAGGTGATCAAGGATATAGCGCAAAAGCGGCCAGAGCTATTACTTGACATGTATAACAAATGCCTCATAGAAGGCATTTTCCCAAAGGCATGGAAGTTACAGCAGCTAGTGCTTATCAGCAAAGGGAAAGGCGACCCGAACTCACCATCAGCTTATCGACCACTATGTATGCTAGACACTGCAGGCAAACTTTTTGAAAGACTCCTGAAACCTAGGCTGACGGAAGCCATAACGAACAGAGGAGGACTATCAGAAAGGCAACACGGCTTCAGACCTGGAAGATCCACCGTGGGCGCGCTAAAAGATGTTGTCGATGCATTCAACGCCGCTCAACAAGGAAATCATTTTAGCAGGCGAATCATTCTCCTCGCCACACTAGATGTTAAAAACGCTTTCAATAGCTTAAGATGGCCCGATGTCCTCCAGGCCCTAGAGATGAGATTTAGCATACCGGTATATTTGTCGCGAATGATAAGAAGCTATTTCAAGGATAGGGAACTCGTGTACAATACGAAGGAGGGACAGAAAAGGATCCCGATAACATCCGGTGCAGCACAGGGATCAATTTTGGGCCCAGATTTATGGAACATTAGTTACGACGACATACTAAAGATTGAAATGCCGCAAGATACGTTCCTTGTGGGCTACGCTGATGACATAGCAGCTGTAATAAAAGCCAGAGATACGGAAGAAGCAACAAGAAAACTCAAGCAGGTAATGATCAGGACGAAGAGCTGGCTTGACGCACATGGTCTTCAACTGGCAGTGCAGAAAACCGAAGTGGTCCTCCTAACCAGAAGAAACATATCGCTGGAAATAAACATTAATATCGAAGAAACACAAATACGTACAAAGAGATTCGTAAACTATCTTGGCATACGACTTGACTCGAGGATGACATTCTCACACCAAGTCCAACATGCAGCAAGCAAGGCGGCAAAGGTGACGGCACAACTAAGCCGATTAATGGCTAATATAGGAGGGCCGCGGCAACACAAGAGGAAGCTACTGATAGAGACTACTAATAGCATCCTTCTTTATGGTAGTGAAATTTGGGGCATGAAGCTAAATAAAAGCAGGATAAACGCTCTGTTGGCAGTGCAAAGGATATCTGCCCTACGGATAGCTTCTGCTTACCGCACTGTCTCTACAGCAGCCATCCTCGTGCTAGCGGGAACGACCCCAATAGATCTACAAATACAGGAAAGAAGGAAAATATGGATGAAGAAACGGTCTAACACACTTGAACAAGAGGACAAGCAGATAATAAAACAAGAGACCCTCCAAAGATGGCAGGAAAGATGGAACCAGGAATCAGCGGCAAGATGGACCAAAAGACTTCTCCCAAACATAAGCAGATGGCTAGAACGGAGAGTCGGTGAAGTAAACTACTACCTGACACAGATGATGACCGGCCACGGATACTTCAGGAAATACCTAAACAACATAGGCAAGTGTAGTACACCATACTGCTTGTACGAAGAAAGAAATATAATCGATGACGCCGAACACACTTTCTTTGGATGCTGCAAATGGGAAGAGAAAAGAAGAGAACTCGAGGTCTTAGTAGGAGAAATAAATGCTGAGTCTATTGTGGATCGCATGACCCAGAACGAAAACAGCTGGCGAGCAGTATCAAAGTACTGCGAATACATACTAAAGAAGAAGAAACCTGATCTAGAGGCAGCAGACTAGGCGCAGATCAACTCAAGCAGAGACCTGGACGCAGGTCCAAAGGGGAAGAGAGCTGAAATCACAGCCAAGAGGAAACCACCCCGAAGTAATGCATCACAGCGGTTCCGGGGTGGAACCATTTTCCAAGAAGAGGACATAAGGAGGTTTTTTAGTCGGTATACCATTTTGGGGAGCCCGACATAACACGGACAGTGACGACTCCGTGTATGCAGTAATGCATTTTTACCTCCTTCCCGCCAAAAAAAAAAAAAAAAAAAAAAAAAAAAAAAAAAAAAAAAAAAAAAAAAAAAAATTACTATTACTATTACTATTACTATTACTATTACTATTACTATTACTATTACTATTACTATTACTATTACTATTACTATTACTATTACTATTACTATTACTATCCGTGTGGAGTTATTCCAGTCTCCCATCGGACGCGTCCCCAGGTGGCGGATAGGGGAACTCTCGGCTGATCTTCAAATCTGCAGGGAAGGTGGCAATTAAAATACCACCCGCGGACCAAAATCCTGGACAGCTGTTTCACCACGCCTGGTGCGGCTGAAGAAGACGGAAAATGGAACGTTTGTGGCTTACGAATATGTCTCACGATCCTGATCCGACTGCCATGGGCTGACGGCTGCAGTATTCCACCACCTTATTATGTAGGAGTGACATCCGCTGAAACGGCTGGTGGGCTAATGCTGCAGCCGCCCCCGTCCCGTTAAAACTGTAGCGAGGCTCTGAGTACGTTCTACATGCGTCGCCGCCGAGGTGGCTGTACAGGTGCAGTTGAGAATGACTCCTGCTTTTTTGCGCCGAGATCCTGGCTCTGAACACAGGTACTCATAAGGCCCTGTGTCAACCCTTGCGTGGACCTCACTGATTTCAAAGGGACCCACGGGGATCGTTTGAGGCGACTGTACAAACGCGTAAGGATAGCGGCTCAGAGCGGGGACCCAACAAAGATGAATACAAATAATAATAATAACAACAAATTTAGACAGACAGTTGAGAAGACGAACGAAAACGCGAGCGAAAAGACGAACGGAGAAAAAATCGAAGAGAGGATTAAGAAGATTAACGAGCGCGGCGCGACACCGGATGCAGCCTTTCGAAGAAGCAGCCTGTTGGCTAGATCGCCACCTGCTAAATGCGAAACGCCCGTAAACACGGCATCGGGCAATGCGACGCGTGCTATTAGTATGGGTGCTGAGACTTCATCCAATGCACCTGCTCGACTCCGGACGAACACCGGCACCGATAAGGGAAGTACTCCCAATGCCAACACCGGAGATCCCAAAGAGACGGTGCGAATCACACCGACCAGCACTTACGCATCACGAGCGGCTCTAACTGCTGTCACTCCAGCAGGTGAGGACACCCTTCGCACAGCACGTGCAGTCCAAAAGGGGGGCGTGACAGGTAATTCAACAGGCAGCTCGCCTCGACTGGAGCTAATCCAGAAGATGCGAAAGATGGAAGAAGAAGCGATTATGCAATGCAAATCGTTAATAAGCAACATGCAACAAGTCTTCAACCGGCAGAAGAACATCAGCATTGATGTCAAGACCGGGGTTGCCAAAATGTCTGAGCTGCTGGATGTCACGTTAAATTATAGGCGCGCGTGGAAGAAGGCGGAAGAGGAACGGTCGTTTTCGAATCGACGCGATGTGGGCGTTACACGGCAGACTGAACGCGATTCAACCCCTGTGACGGCGAACCCTAAAAGAACAGCCACTAGCCCTGCAATGCCCGAAAAAAGCAAGAAGGCTAGATCGAAAGAGCCCAGTGGGGACACAGTTGAGCTCCCTCAAGGGGGAGAAGAAAATTGGCGAACCGTCACTAAAAGGGGGGGAAAAAATAAGACGAAAAAGAAACCGGTCGAACCGAACAGAAAGAAGAACGAGCGGCAACAGCGAGCGAAATCGGAAGCGGTAATAATTAAACCCGCAGCGGGTCACAGCTACGCGGAAGTTCTAAAAGATCTGCGCGATAAAATAAAGACGGACGACTCGGTTAGCATAAAGACGGTTAGGAAAACGCAGACCGGAGCCATCCTCCTTGAACTCGGAAAAGGGCAACAGGTTAGGCCGGATTTCGTTCAACAGCTGAGGAGTACCATAAGAGATACAGCCTCCGTCGTGGAACTAAAGCCAAAGGCGACTATCGAGATAAGAGATCTCGATTCGCTTACACTTAAGGAGGAGGTAGAAACAGCAGCCCAGAAGCTGCTCAGCAACCCAGGGGAGCAGATCCAGACAAAGATCACCGCACCCAATGTGAGAGAGCAGGTACGAGCCTTCCTCACCCTGTCAGCTGAAAGCGCGGCAAAACTCCTTGAGGTTGGCTATATAAAGATTGGGTGGGTCCGAGCGAGGATGCGATTGTGCGATGACGTTAGGAGATGCTATCGATGTCTTGGAACAGGACACGTACAGACAAATTGTTCAGGTTTAGACAGGAGGAACACTTGTATTAGGTGTGGGGGGTCGGGACACAAAATGAAGGACTGTAACGAAACCCCCAAATGTGTCCACTGCGCGGATGCAAAACGCGACAGGACTGACCATCTTCCGGGATCGAAAAGATGCCCACTGGTCAGGAAACGATGAATGTGCTTCAAGCAAATATGCACAGAAGTCGGACGGCAGACGCTCTGATCGAGCAAATTGCCGCTGAAAATAGGGTAGACGCCGTCATTATTTGCGAACAATATAGACGTATACCCCGAGGGTCCTGGTACGAAGATGAAACAGGCACGGCTGCTCTGTGGCTACCTAGCGGCAGTAAGCTCGTGGTCACGCAGCTCGGGGGAGGCCACTGTTACACGTACGTTCGGACGAGACAATACACGCTAATGAGCTGCTACCTTACCCCTAGTGATAGCATAGGCCAGTTCAGGACAAAACTAGACCTGATCGAGGATAGGGTTAGGGAAATAGGCGGACCGTTTATAGTAGCGGGTGATTTCAATGCCAGGGCTGTAGAATGGGGGGACCGGACAACGAACTCACGCGGAAGAAACATTTTAGACATGGCTGCTAGGTTAGGTTTGATAGTGGCAAATACCGGTAATGCCACTACTTTCAGGAGGCCGGGATGCGAACACACCACCCCAGACATCACTTTGGTATCCGAGAGCTTGGCTACAAGCGTTGAAGGGTGGAGAGTGTTGGAAGACTTCACTGGTAGCGATCACCAGTATATTACCTTCCGGACCACGGAAAGGACGAACTCTGACCAGACGCCAAGAAGGAGAGGCACACGCAAGTGGAATGCAACTAAGCTGAACCACGAAAGATTTCTAAACAAGTTTGACGGGGTCTCAGCTGCGCACACCATGAGTGATGCTGACTCCATGGCAATGACATTGAGGCAGCGCATAGCTCAAAGCTGCGAGGCATCCATGCCACGTGTAACGCAGCAGTCTAGAAGACAGGCTGCGTACTGGTGGACGCCAGAAATAGCTGAGCTCAGACGAACCTGCCTTCGTAACAGAAGAAGATACACCAGAGCCAGGCGAAATGGCGAGGCAACCATGGTAGCCGAAGAATTCAGACAAAGCCGAAAAGCATTGAAATGGGCGATTATTAGAAGCAAGAAGTCGAAATGGGAAGAACTTCGGAACGATCTGAACAGCAACCCCTGGGGACTCGGCTATAAGATCGTTACGAGGAAGCTAAACGCTAACCATGCTGCTCCGCATATAGGGAACGATATCAACCACATCGTGGATAACTTGTTTCCCACGCACCCTCCACTGCACGATGAACGCGAAGTCCTTGCTGATGGGATGCCCACGCCCTTCACTGAAGAAGAGCTAAAAATCGCGGCTAGAAGCCTTAAGAGGGGTAAAGCCCCCGGGCCTGATGGAATACCAGCGGAGACACTCATACTTTTAGCCGAAAATCGGCCAGATGCTCTGCTCGAAGTGTACAACGCTTGTATAGCCCAAGGCACTTTTCCCAAAGAGTGGAAAAGACAAAAGCTCATGCTGATTAGCAAGGGAAGAGGTGACCCAACGCAACCATCAGCTTACCGACCTCTATGCATGCTAGATAGCACCGGCAAACTCTTGGAGAAGCTTCTGCAACGCAGATTAGCAGAATCCATCGAGGCAGCCGGAGGCCTATCGGAGAGGCAGCACGGCTTTCGACCCGGAAGATCGACTCTTGGTGCTATTGAGGATGTAGTCAGAAGTTTCGAAAATGCACAGAACGGACGCTCCTACCCGAAACATATAATCGTTCTCGCAACACTCGATGTACGTAACGCTTTTAATAGCTTACGATGGGCAAATGTTATCCAGGCATTGCGGGAAAGATTCCGCATACCTGTATATCTTATGAGAATTCTCCAGAGTTATCTTAGGGACCGTACACTCATATACGATACACCAGACGGACAGAGAGTTAGAACAATCACATCGGGGGCAGCCCAGGGATCCGTTCTTGGGCCTGACCTCTGGAATCTAAGCTATGACGAGATATTAGGAATAGATATGCCAGAAGACACACACCTTGTAGGGTACGCGGACGACATAGCGGCGGTCATTTCGGCACGGGACGCGGACGACGCTAAGAGAAAATTAAACCAAGTTATGATAAGGACTCGAGCATGGCTCGAGGACCATGGGCTCGAACTTGCAGTAGACAAGACTGAAGTAATCATGATGACACGGGGGCATATGCCTCTAGAAATTAGCATGCCGGTAGATGACATGCTCGTAGTGACGAAGAGGGCGATAAAATATCTGGGCGTACAAATCGATAACAGGCTCACTTATTGGGCCCAGATTAAACATGCGGCTGCAAAGGCAGCAAAAGTTTCAGGCATGTTGAGCAGGCTAATGGCAAACATTGGCGGGCCCACACAGAGCAAGAGGAGGCTGATTATGGCAGCCACAAATTCTATACTGCTATATGGCAGCGAAATTTGGGGCAATGCACTGAGAGCAAAGTCTAAGCGTAAGGCTATAGAAGAAGTCCAACGCACAGCCGCACTCAGAATCGCCTCAGCCTACCGTACGGTTTCAGGCGCGGCGGTTTTCGTAATAAGTGGTGAGATTCCGGTTGATCTCCAGGCGCGCGAACGGAAAGAGGCATGGGACTCTAGGGGGGCGGAAATTAATATTAGTGCTGCAGAGCGGAGATCTGGAACCATCCAACGATGGCAAAGCAGATGGAACGCAGAACAGTCCGGTAGATGGACGAAAAGGCTCATTCCTAACATAGGAAAGTGGACTCAAAGGAAATTTGGGGAGATTAACTACTTCCTGACCCAGTTCCTTTCAGGTCATGGATACTTCCGGAAGTATCTACATCGTATGGGCAAAACAGGTAATTCCAGTTGCATCTACTGCGATGCAACAAACGACGATGCAGAACACACTTTTTTCAACTGCATCAGATGGAATACTGAGCGAATCGCATTAAGAGAGCAGATTGGCGTTTTCACCCCTGCCAACATAGTTGACAGAATGCTCGAATGCGAAAACACATGGAATGCTGTGAGTAAATACATCGAGTATGTCTTAAGAAGAAAGAAAAGAGACCTCGATGCACGGCAAAATGAGTCCCCATTAACGGAGACTCAGCAAGAATGAGCCAGCAGCATGAAAATGACGGACCCAGACGTGGGTGTTACGAGCAAAGTCCTTCTTAGGAGGATGAAGTTTCTGGGCCTTCTTGAAGTAATGTAGAAAACAGTCCCGGGAAGGCATCCCACCAGAAACGGAGGAGGGAGTTTTTTAGTGGAAACACCACTCAACGCAGTCGACGACGGTCACTGTAAGTGCGAAGGCATTTTCAACCCTACCTCGCCCGTCAAAAAAAAAAAAAAAAAAAAAAACTATTACTATTACTATTACTATTAATATTACTATTACTATTACTATTACTATTACTATTACTATTACTATTACTATTACTATTACTATTACTATTACTATTACTATTACTATTACTATTACTATTACTATTACTATTACTATTACTATTACTATTACTATTACTATTACTATTACTATTACTATTACTATTACTATTACTATTACTATTACTATTACTATTACTATTACTATTACTATTACTATTACTATTACTATTACTATTACTATTACTATTACTATTACTATTACTATTACTATTACTATTACTATTACTATTACTATTACTATTACTATTACTATTACTATTACTATTACTATTACTATTACTATTACTATTACTATTACTATTACTATTACTATTACTATTACTATTACTATTACTATTACTATTACTATTACTATTACTATTACTATTACTATTACTATTACTATTACTATTACTATTACTATTACTCTTACTATTACTATTACTATTACTATTACTATTACTATTACTATTACTATTACTATTACTATTACTATTACTATTACTATTACTATTACTATTACTATTACTATTACTATTACTATTACTATTACTATTACTATTACTATTACTATTACTATTACTATTACTATTACTATTACTATTACTATTACTATTACTATTACTATTACTATTACTATTACTATTACTATTACTATTACTATTACTATTACTATTACTATTACTATTACTATTACTATTACTATTACTATTACTATTACTATTACTATTACTATTACTATTACTATTACTATTACTATTACTATTACTATTACTATTACTATTACTATTACTATTACTATTACTATTACTATTACTATTACTATTACTATTACTATTACTATTACTATTACTATTACTATTACTATTACTATTACTATTACTATTACTATTACTATTACTATTACTATTACTATTACTATTACTATTACTATTACTATTACTATTACTATTACTATTACTATTACTATTACTATTACTATTACTATTACTATTACTATTACTATTACTATTACTATTACTATTACTATTACTATTACTATTACTATTACTATTACTATTACTATTACTATTACTATTACTATTACTATTACTATTACTATTACTATTACTATTACTATTACTATTACTATTACTATTACTATTACTATTACTATTACTATTACTATTACTATTACTATTACTATTACTATTACTATTACTATTACTATTACTATTACTATTACTATTACTATTACTATTACTATTACTATTACTATTACTATTACTATTACTATTACTATTACTATTACTATTACTATTACTATTACTATTACTATTACTATTACTATTACTATTACTATTACTATTACTATTACTATTACTATTACTATTACTATTACTATTACTATTACTATTACTATTACTATTACTATTACTATTACTATTACTATTACTATTACTATTACTATTACTATTACTATTACTATTACTATTACTATTACTATTACTATTACTATTACTATTACTATTACTATTACTATTACTATTACTATTACTATTACTATTACTATTACTATTACTATTACTATTACTATTACTATTACTATTACTATTACTATTACTATTACTATTACTATTACTATTACTATTACTATTACTATTACTATTACTATTACTATTACTATTACTATTACTATTACTATTACTATTACTATTACTATTACTATTACTATTACTATTACTATTACTATTACTATTACTATTACTATTACTATTACTATTACTATTACTATTACTATTACTATTACTATTACTATTACTATTACTATTACTATTACTATTACTATTACTATTACTATTACTATTACTATTACTATTACTATTACTATTACTATTACTATTACTATTACTATTACTATTACTATTACTATTACTATTACTATTACTATTACTATTACTATTACTATTACTATTACTATTACTATTACTATTACTATTACTATTACTATTACTATTACTATTACTATTACTATTACTATTACTATTACTATTACTATTACTATTACTATTACTATTACTATTACTATTACTATTACTATTACTATTACTATTACTATTACTATTACTATTACTATTACTATTACTATTACTATTACTATTACTATTACTATTACTATTACTATTACTATTACTATTACTATTACTATTACTATTACTATTACTATTACTATTACTATTACTATTACTATTACTATTACTATTACTATTACTATTACTATTACTATTACTATTACTATTACTATTACTATTACTATTACTATTACTATTACTATTACTATTACTATTACTATTACTATTACTATTACTATTACTATTACTATTACTATTACTATTACTATTACTATTACTATTACTATTACTATTACTATTACTATTACTATTACTATTACTATTACTATTACTATTACTATTACTATTACTATTACTATTACTATTACTATTACTATTACTATTACTATTACTATTACTATTACTATTACTATTACTATTACTATTACTATTACTATTACTATTACTATTACTATTACTATTACTATTACTATTACTATTACTATTACTATTACTATTACTATTACTATTACTATTACTATTACTATTACTATTACTATTACTATTACTATTACTATTACTATTACTATTACTATTACTATTACTATTACTATTACTATTACTATTACTATTACTATTACTATTACTATTACTATTACTATTACTATTACTATTTATATTACTATTACTATTACTATTACTATTACTATTACTATTACTATTACTATTACTATTACTATTACTATTACTATTTATATTACTATTACTATTACTATTACTATTACTATTACTATTACTATTACTATTACTATTACTATCCCGTGCGGGGTTTTGCTAGATCCTCCATCGGGACCCTCCCATGCGGCGAATTGGGAACGCTCGCCATGTTTCTCTATTAGGAAGCATGGAGGGCACCGGGGAAATAAAATACCCCGGGGGTGATCAAAATCTAGCACGATGATGGACCGGCAATGAATGCGGAGAATGCAACTTTAATACAAGAAGACGATATTGTATGATCATGGGCTGACAGCTGTGGCATTCTGTTACCCGAGTATACGAGAGTGACATCGCGTAGAAATGGCTTTCAGGGTAATGTCGTAGCTGTCTTCCGTCCCGTTAAATCCTTGGCAAGGACTTGGAGAACGCTCTATGTCACGTAGCCATTCAGTTGGCCGTGCAGGTCTCAGTTGATAAGATATCCTGGTTAATGCCTGACCTGGCTCTGTACACATGCTCCCATGAGGACTTGTGTCAACCCTCGCGAGAACCTCACTGCTTGCAAAGGGACCCTCGGGGTCATCCAATGGGCAACTGCACAACGGGTCATGGATAACGGCTCCAAGTTGGGACCCATATAAAACAAAATGATGAGACCAACAACAACAACAACAACAACACGTAATATAGAGGGTAGAGATGCTGAGAGTATTTTCAAGAGCAGCTCTAAAATAGTTCGCTCCCCGGTGACCACACCTCGACCAGCAGCTGAAACCCGGGAAACCGAAAAAATAATAGTTCCTGAGACCCCTCAGGGAAACACGAATGTGGGATATACCAGGCAACAAGATGGCTCGCCTACACACAACTCACCTCGACAGCAATACATCCTCAAAATGAGATGCTCTGAGGAAGAGGCACTAGGGCAGTGCCAAAAGGTATTGCGTAAAATAAGACAGGCTATGGGAAAGCAGAGGAATATTAGCTTGGACGTCCAAAATGGAATATCTGAGCTAGAGGAGCTCATCGACATAATAGGGGATTACCGTAAAAACTGGAAGAATGCTGAAAGGGATAAAGAGGCGAGCAGATCTGGAACGGAGAAAATCATGTCAACAAACAGGACTGAGACTATGAGAACACCGACGACATCGAAGAATAAGCGTAGCGCGACCAGCCCCGCGGAGACAAATCCTAAAAAGAAACAGAGAGAAATGGATACTCGGGTCAATATGAGGGAAAAAACAGAGGGAATTACAAAAAATAAGGAGAAAATGGAGGAAGTGAGCGCAAGAATTCCCAAAAAGAAAACAGATGTGAGAAAAAGGAATCGCCAGAAGAAGCCAAAGGAGCGACCAGAAGCCGTTATAATTAAACCACTTGAGGGTCATAGCTACGCCGATGTCCTCAAGAATTTAAGAAACAATGTGAGACCAGAGGAAGCAAAGATATCAGTGCGATCGATCCGTAAGACGAAGGCAGGTTCGATTCTGGTGGAGATAGGAAAAGGTGGAAACAAGAAAGAGTTTTACGATGCAATTAAAGGCACTCTGAAGGATGCTGCTGTGGTAGCCGACCTTAGACCAAAAGCTACAATTGAAATACAAGATCTCGATGCCCTTTCTACTGTTGAAGAAGTAACGGCTGCTATAAACAAGGCCACGAAATTAGAAAAGGACGTGATCGATGTTCATTTAACCGCAACAAATAACCGGGAGCAAAAGCGCGCCTTCGTCACGCTGCCCGTATGCGGCGCCAATGATCTTTTACGAACGGAGAGGATCAAAATTGCAATGACCAATTGTAGGTTAAGATACAGGGATGAGACCAAACGCTGTTACAGATGTTTTGGAGCGGGCCATCTTCAATGGGAATGCAAGGGACCTAATAGAAAGGCCATGGGACTTTGCATCCAGTGCGGGCAAAAAGGACACAAGCTGAAGGAGTGCAAAAATCCTCCAATATGTTGCATATGCTCACAAAAAGGAAGTAGCTCAACGGATCACCTACCTGGATCAAGGGGCTGTAAGGCAGACAAACAGACCGCGAAATGAAAGTACTTCAACTAAATATGCATAGGGGAAAAGTCGCTGATTCTCTCTTACCACAGATTATTCTGGAGCAGAGAGCGGACATCGCGATTATCAGCGAGCAATATACGAGCAAGACGAGTGGGTTCTGGTTAAGTGATGACACAGACACTGCTGCTATATGGATACCAAACAACAGAAGGCTACGACCAAAGAACTCAGGCAAGGGAACTGGATTCGTATGGGTGCAGTTTGAAGAAATCACACTCTTAAGCTGCTATCTCACACCGAGTGATAGTATTGATATTTTCCAAGGTAAACTCGATGCGATGGAGGACGCCATAAGAGACCTAGGAGGAGATATCCTAGTGGGGGGCGATGTTAACTCTAGAGCAGTGGAATGGGGAATGCCGACTACTAACTCAAGAGGAAAAAGGATAATTGAACTAGCAGCGAGAAGTGGATTGATAGTCGCTAACGTTGGAAACGTTCCCACTTTCAGGAGACCACAGTGTGAGGGTACAATACCAGATGTGACATTGGTGTCTGAAAGATTGGCCGGGAGAGTTCTGAACTGGAAAGTTCTCGAAATATACACGGCCAGTGATCACCAGTAAGTAAGTAAGTAAGTTTGGTGGTCTAGCTGCCAGCTTATGTAGGGGGAATAACGCTGTGTTTTTCACTGTGCCGTAACTGCTAGGCTGTGCAGAAGTGCGGCTATAACCTCCTCGTGGTGGCCACCGGTAACAGGGACCCAGTACGGTCATGTCTCTGCTGGGTACCTGGCAAATATAGTCGGGCTAAGAGAGAAAACTCTAAATAAACCCCAATCCAAGAGGGAACAGCATATCTCGAGGGATGAATGGCTAGTGGGTTAACTAGTTCCTAATATGCGGACTTGGGATGCACAGGCGAGGTCCCATTTCAATAAATGCCTTACTGCGTTACCGGGGCTCTGGCGTAGTTGACCGTTTTTTCCCCTTTACTCGTGGGAACAAAAATGAATGTACACAAAAAAAATAAAACAAAAAATAACGCAGAGGCACACATACCTCAAAAAAATAAAGAGGCAGAAAAGCCCTCAAATGAAACTGGGGCGGGAGTAACTCCCAGTAAAGAAAAAAATGAAGAGAGGCCAAAGAGACTCAGTGGTGCAGGGAAGAAAAGGCTGGCATATCTAATCAAGAAGGGCCTTAGCAAGGAGGAGGCATACGCCAAGGCCTTGCAACCTATGGCCGTAGACCAGAAACCTGGGGGCATTAAACATGGCCCAAAAAGGCAAAGGTCTGAAGAGGAGACGCCACCTGAATCCTCACTGAAAAAGAGGATAAAGGATGATAAAAAACCATCCACCTCGCAAGCTGCTAAATCAAAGCAGTCAGACAACCCATCGGTGTCCATACAGAGGCGGCCCACTGCCTCATATAAGGACATAACAATGGGAGTCAAGACTGTGGTTCTAGCAAGGGACTATCCAAATACGTCCCTCACAACCCAGCAAATGGACTCCATCCAGAATATGATTCTGGAAAAAATTGTAGCTGGCAAAGATCAGGCCATAAAACCTGCTTTTCTTGGCTGTACTTACAAGGCAGGATACCTAGTCTTGCACTGTAAGGACAGCATGTCAGCTGAGTGGGTGAAAACAAATATCACCGACACATCACCATGGGAGGGAATCTCACTGAATGCCATAGAGGAACATAAGATTCCTCAATCTCGCATTGCAGTGGGATACTTCCCAAACTCGACTACGCTGGAGACGAGCAAGATCTTGGATCTGTTACAGGGACAGAATCAGGGTCTCCTCGTCGAAACGTGGCGTTTATTAAAAAGAGCCGAAAAAGGCTCTCTGGTCACGTTGGTTCTTTCCGTGGACCAAAAATCAGCAGCTAGTGTGACGAAGTCAAAAGGGAAGCTAAACTTCCGGTTTGGCCAAGTTGTACTCAGGCTTAAGGCTGAGAACATAAATGCGGATGCGCTTGTTCAACAGATGGAGGCAGTGGAGTTGGAAGAGGAGGACGAAAGCCCTCCTTCCACATCAGAAACTACAAAATGAGGTGCATCCAGGCAAATCTTCATCATGCTAAGGCTGCATCAGCTGAAATTAGCAGAAGATTTGCTGCTGGCACCATCAACATAGGGCTTATACAAGAGCCCTGGATATCAAGAGGCCGCATACGAGGCCTCAATATACAAAACACTCAGGTAATTTATGACACGCGCGCAGTCAAACCAAGGGCTGCGCTTATCATAAACACCAATATTAATTACTTGCCTCTTACAGACAAACACCCTTACACATCAAGGAAGCACAAGTGGTGGCACTCGCAGATGGAACGTGGGCAAGTTGGACACATCTGCGCTCGTGGCAGAAGTTGACTATCAAATAGGAAGACAGGAATTAGGAGAAGATGCCGTAAATATATCTAACCAAGTCATGAATATCATTCGAATGGGCTGTGACAAAGCAATGCCAAAAACGAGAAAGCGGAACAAATATAAAACCGCTGTATATTGGTGGAACAGCACAATAGAAGAAGAAAGGCGTAATTGTATACGACAGCGTCGAAAATATACTAGGGCAAGGCGTAGAGGCACAGCAGATGCAGAGCATGCTGAATACAAGGAAGCAAAAAAGAGGTTGGGAAGAGCCATACAGAATAGTAAAAGACAACAATTCGAGGAGCTCAGGGAAGATATTAATAGGGACCCATGGGGCCTTGGATATAAATTAGTCATGAAGAAGCTTGGGTTTAAAAACCCCGCGCAGGAGATGGACGAAAGGACAATGGAGAATATAGTGACAACACTCTTTCCTAAGCATGGCTTAAGGAATGACATCTACAACACGGAGGATGTGGCAACACAAACCCAGTTTATCCCATTCACCGTAGAAGAACTAAGGGCAGCAGCTCTAACCCTCAAGAATGGAAAGGCCCCTGGACCTGATGGAATACCAGCCGAGGTGGTGAAGAAAATTGCAATTACTCGACCAAGATTGCTTTTAGAAATGTATAATAGCTGCCTGAGGGAAGGCGTTTTTCCAGAGCCGTGGAAAAAACAAAAGCTAGTGCTTATAAGCAAAGGAAAAGGAGAACCACACCTGCCATCATCATACAGACCACTCTGTATGCTGGATTCGGCAGGAAAACTATTGGAGAAACTACTCAAGCCCCGCCTAGAAGAAGCTATCAATAGGGGGGGTGGCTTATCCAGGAGACAATATGGATTTCGGCCAGGCAGGTGTACAATAGATGCCGTGAAGGAGATAACAGATGTTGTCAAAGTTGTCCAGCAGAGAAACCATTTCAGCAGGCCCGTGGTTCTTCTCGCCACTCTCGACGTAAGGAATGCTTTCAATAGCCTAAGATGGGCAGACGTGTTGAAAGCCTTAAAGAGAAATTTCGCAGTGCCAACATATCTAATGAAGATAATTGGTAACTATTTGAAAGACAGGGTTCTCTTATACGACACCAAGGAGGGCCCGAAAAGTATGGTCGTCACCTCGGGAGCGGCACAAGGCTCGATTTTAGGACCAGATTTGTGGAACGCGAGCTATGATGAAATCCTGAGAATCGAAATGCCAGAGGACACATTCTTAGTTGGCTACGCAGATGACATCGCAGCAGTCATCACAGCTAGGAACACGGACGATGCCCAGAGGAGACTCAGACAAGTGATGATAAGAACCAGGGCCTGGCTAGACTCACATGGGCTGGAGCTAGCCACACACAAAACGGAGTTGGTGTTTCTCACAGGACGGCACATGCCAACCGAGATAGAAATGCGGTTCGAAGATGTTTTAATAACCACCAAGGAAAGCGTGAACTACTTAGGTATAAGGATGGATAGGAGGTTGACATACTCACAACACATTCAATATGTATCCACAAAAGCGGCAAAGATAACGGCACAGCTGAGCAGATTAATGGCGAATGTTGGAGGACCTCTATCATGCAAAAGGAAGCTGCTGATGGAAGCATGCAACAGTGTCCTTTTGTACGGATGTGAAATCTGGGCAGACACGCTGAGTACCAAGAGAAGAGCAAATGCATTACTCTCAGTGCAGAGGACAGCGGCGTTGCGCGTGGCATCGGCATACCGCACAGTATCAGCATCCGCTGTCTTTGTGATAGCAGGCATGCTTCCAATCGACCTTCACGCAGTGGAACGCAAGAGAGTATTTATCACAAGACGATCTACAGCGGACACAATGCCTTTGCCAGATGCTAGACAGGCAACTATTGAAAGATGGCAAGCACTATGGACCGAAGATAGGAACGGTAGATGGACAGCCAAACTTATACCAGATATACGGAAATGGATGGAAAGAAAACACGGAGAGGTGAACTATTACTTGACACAGATGCTCTCCGGACACGGCTATTTTAGAAAATATTTGCACAGAATGGGAAAGTGCAGTACACCATTTTGTTTGTACGAAGAAAGCGATATAGTTGACGATGCGGAACACACGTTTTTCTTCTGCCAACGCTGGGTCATAAGCCGGCAACAAGTGGAGAGGCAAATCGGTTTGATCACGACGGCAAACCTTGTTGACAAGATGACAAGTAATGCGGAAGCGTGGAATGCAGTGGCAACGTACGTCGAATGTGTGCTTCGAGCTAAGAAGAAAGATCTGGATAGAGCACACAGCAGCTTGGGATAGGCTAGGACAGCGACTAAGCTAGACAAAGGAGAAGAGAAAAAAAAAAACAAACAAAAAAGCGGGTGCCTGGACGCAGGCATGCGGAAGGCGGTCTCCTGACCAAGGAGGGAGCCACCTCGAAGTAATGCGAAAGCGGTCCCGAGGTGGAAGTATCTCCCAAAGAGATGAGGTGGGGTTTTAGTCGGTATGCCCATATGGGAGAGCCCGACATATCATAGTGGGTGACGACCCACTATGAATGCAGTAATGCATTTCCCCAGCTCACCCGCAAAAAAAAAAAAAAAAAAAAAAAAAAAAAAAAAAACTATTACTATTACTATTACTATTACTATTACTATTACTATTACTATTACTATTACTATTACTATTACTATTACTATTACTATTACTATTACTATTACTATTACTATTACTATTACTATTACTATTACTATTACTATTACTATTACTATTACTATTACTATTACTATTACTATTACTATTACTATTACTATTACTATTACTATTACTATTACTATTACTATTACTATTACTATTACTATTACTATTACTATTACTATTACTATTACTATTACTATTACTATTACTATTACTATTACTATTACTATTACTATTACTATTACTATTACTATTACTATTACTATTACTATTACTATTACTATTACTATTACTATTACTATTACTATTACTATTACTATTACTATTACTATTACTATTACTATTACTATTACTATTACTATTACTATTACTATTACTATTACTATTACTATTACTATTACTATTACTATTACTATTACTATTACTATTACTATTACCATTACTATTACTATTACTATTACTATTACTATTACTATTACTATTACTATTACTATTACTATTACTATTACTATTACTATTACTATTACTATTACTATTACTATTACTATTACTATTACTATTACTATTACTATTACTATTACTATTACTATTACTATTACTATTACTATTACTATTACTATTACTATTACTATTACTATTACTATTACTATTACTATTACTATTACTATTACTATTACTATTACTATTACTATTACTATTACTATTACTATTACTATTACTATTACTATTACTATTACTATTACTATTACTATTACTATTACTATTACTATTACTATTACTATTACTATTACTATTACTATTACTATTACTATTACTATTACTATTACTATTACTATTACTATTACTATTACTATTACTATTACTATTACTATTACTATTACTATTACTATTACTATTACTATTACTATTACTATTACTATTACTATTACTATTACTATTACTATTACTATTACTATTACTATTACTATTACTATTACTATTACTATTACTATTACTATTACTATTACTATTACTATTACTATTACTATTACTATTACTATTACTATTACTATTACTATTACTATTACTATTACTATTACTATTACTATTACTATTACTATTACTATTACTATTACTATTACTATTACTATTACTATTACTATTACTATTACTATTACTATTACTATTACTATTACTATTACTATTACTATTACTATTACTATTACTATTACTATTACTATTACTATTACTATTACTATTACTATTACTATTACTATTACTATTACTATTACTATTACTATTACTATTACTATTACTATTACTATTACTATTACTATTACTATTACTATTACTATTACTATTACTATTACTATTACTATTACTATTACTATTACTATTACTATTACTATTACTATTACTATTACTATTACTATTACTATTATTATTACTATTACTATTACTATTACTATTACTATTACTATTACTATTACTATTACTATTACTATTACTATTACTATTACTATTACTATTACTATTACTATTACTATTACTATTACTATTACTATTACTATTACTATTACTATTACTATTACTATTACTATTACTATTACTATTACTATTACTATTACTATTACTATTACTATTACTATTACTATTACTATTACTATTACTATTACTATTACTATTACTATTACTATTACTATTACTATTACTATTACTATTACTATTACTATTACTATTACTATTACTATTACTATTACTATTACTATTACTATTAATATTACTATTACTATTACTATTACTATTAATATTACTATTACTATTACTATTACTATTACTATTACTATTACTATTACTATTACTATTACTATTACTATTACTATTACTATTACTATTACTATTACTATTACTATTACTATTACTATTACTATTACTATTACTATTACTATTACTATTACTATTACTATTACTATTACTATTACTATTACTATTACTATTACTATTACTATTACTATTACTATTACTATTACTATTACTATTACTATTACTATTACTATTACTATTACTATTACTATTACTATTACTATTACTATTACTATTACTATTACTATTACTATTACTATTACTATTACTATTACTATTACTATTACTATTACTATTACTATTACTATTACTATTACTATTACTATTACTATTACTATTACTATTACTATTACTATTACTATTACTATTACTATTACTATTACTATTACTATTACTATTACTATTACTATTACTATTACTATTACTATTACTATTACTATTACTATTACTATTACTATTACTATTACTATTACTATTACTATTACTATTACTATTACTATTACTATTACTATTACTATTACTATTACTATTACTATTACTATTACTATTACTATTACTATTACTATTACTCCGTGTGGAGTTATTCCAGTCTCCCATCGGACGCGTCCCCAGGTGGCGGATAGGGGAACTCTCGGCTGATCTTCAAATCTGCAGGGAAGGTGGCAATTAAAATACCACCCGCGGACCAAAATCCTGGACAGCTGTTTCACCACGCCTGGTGCGGCTGAAGATGACGGAAAATGGAACGTTTGTGGCTTACGAATATGTCTCACGATCCTGATCCGACTGCCATGGGCTGACGGCTGCAGTATTCCATCACCTTATTATGTAGGAGTGACATCCGCTGAAACGGCTGGTGGGCTAATGCTGCAGCCGCCCCCGTCCCGTTAAAACTGTGGCGAGGCTCTGAGTACGTTCTACATGCGTCGCCGCCGAGGTGGCCGTACAGGTGCAGTTGAGAATGACTCCTGCTTTTTTGCGCCGAGATCCTGGCTCTGAACACAGGTACTCATAAGGCCCTGTGTCAACCCTTGCGTGGACCTCACTGATTTCAAAGGGACCCACGGGGATCGTTTGAGGCGACTGTACAAACGCGTAAGGATAGCGGCTCAGAGCGGGGACCCAACAAAGATGATTTCTAGCAATAATAACAACAGCAAATGTAAACAAACAATTGATAAAATGAATGAAAAGACGAACGAAAAAACGAATGAAGGGAAAAGCGAAGAGAAGATTAGGGAAATTAGCGAACGCGGCGCGGCACCGGATGCAGCCTTCCGAAGAAGCAGCCTGCTGTCTAGATCGCCACCTGCAAAATGCGCAACGCCCACGGGCAATGCGACACGTGCTATTAGCATGGATGCTGCGATCTCACCCATTGCACCTGCTCGACTCCGGACGAACACTGGCACCAATAAGGGAAGTACTCCCAGTGCCAATTCCGGAGACCCCAAAGAGACGGTGCGAACCACACCGACTAGCACCTACGCAGCACGAGCGGCTCTAACTTCTGTCACTCCGGCAGGTGAGGACACATTTCGCGCATCACGCGCAGTCCAAAAGGGGGCCGTTACAGGCAATTCAACAGGCGGCTCGCCTCGACTGGAGCTAATCCAGAAGATGCGAAAAATGGAGGAAGAAGCGATTATGCAATGCAAATCGCTAATAAGCAATATGCAACAGGTGTTTAACCGGCAAAAGAACATCAGCATTGATGTCAAGACCGGTGTTGCCAAAATGTCCGAGCTGCTGGACGTCACGTTAAACTATAGGCGCGCGTGGAAGGCGGCGGAAGGGGAAAGGTTGCTTTCGAATCGACACGAAGTGGGCGCTACGCGGCAGACTGAACGCGATTCAACCCCGGTGACGGCGAACCCCAAAAGAACGGCCACTAGCCCTGCAATGCCCGAAAAGAGCAAAAAGGCTAGGTCGAAAGAGCCCAGTGGGGACATAATTGAGCTCCCTCATGGGGGAGAAGAAAAATGGCGAACCGTCGCAAAAAAGGGGAAGAAAAATAAGAAAAAGAAAAATCCGGTCGAACGGAACAAAAAGAAGAACGAGCGGCAACAGCGCGCGAAGTCGGAAGCGGTAATAATTGAACCCGCGGCGGGTCATAGTTACGCGGAAGTTCTAAAAGATCTGCGTGACAAAATAAAGACGGACGACTCGGTTAGCATAAAGACAGTTAGGAAAACGCAGACCGGAGCCATCCTCCTTGAACTCGGAAAAGGGCAACAAGTTAGGCCGGATTTCGTTCAACAGTTGAGGAGTACCATAAAGGATACAGCCTCCGTCGCGGAACTAAAGCCAAAGGCGACTATCGAGATAAGAGATCTCGATTCGCTTACCCTTAAGGAGGAGGTAGAAACAGCAGCCCAGAAGCTGCTCGGAAACCCAGGGGAGCAGATCCATATAAGGATCACCGCACCGAATGTGAGAGAGCAGGTACGGGCCTTCCTCACCCTGTCAGCCGAAAGTGCTGCAAAACTCCTTGAGGTTGGCTATATAAAGATTGGGTGGGTCCGAGCAAGGATGCGATTGTGCGAGGACGTTAGGAGATGTTTCCGATGTCTAGGAACGGGGCACGTACAGGCAAAATGTTCAGGTTTAGACAGGAGGAACGCTTGTATTAGGTGTGGGGGGTCGGGACACAAAATGAAGGACTGTAACGAAACCCCCAAATGTGTCCACTGCGCGGATGCAAAACGCGACCGGACTGACCATCTTCCGGGATCGAAGAGATGCCCACTGGTCAGGAAACGATGAATGTGCTTCAATCAAATATGCACAGAAGTCGGACGGCAGACGCTCTGATCGAGCAAATTGCCGCTGAAAATAGGGTAGACGCCGTCATTATTTGCGAACAATATAGACGAATACCCCGAGGGTCCTGGTACGAGGATGAAACAGGCACGGCTGCTCTGTGGCTACCTAGCGGCAGTAAGCTCGCGGTCACGCAGTTCGGGGGAGGCCACTGTTACACGTACGTTCGGACGAGACATTACACGCTAATGAGCTGCTACCTTACCCCTAGTGATAGCATAGGCCAGTTCAGGACAAAACTAGACCTGATCGAGGATAGGGTTAGGGAAATAGGCGGACCGTTTATAGTAGCGGGTGATTTCAATGCCAGGGCTGTAGAATGGGGGGACCGGACAACGAACTCACGCGGAAGAAACATTTTAGACATGGCTGCTAGGTTAGGTTTGATAGTGGCAAATACCGGTAATGCTACTACTTTCAGAAGACCGGGATGTGAAGACACCACCCCAGACATCACTTTGGTGTCCGAAAGCTTGGCTATAAGTGTTGAAGGGTGGAGAGTATTGGAAGACTTCACTGGTAGCGATCACCAGTATATTACCTTCCAGACCACGGAACGAACGGACTCTGACCGGACGCAAAGAAGGAGAGGCACACGCAAGTGGAATGCAACTAAGCTGAACCACGAAAGATTTCTAAGCAATTTCGACGGGGTCTCAGCTGCGCACACCATTAGTGATGCTGACTCCATGGCAACGGCATTGAGGCAGCGCATAGTTCAAAGCTGTGAGGCATCCATGCCCCGTGTAACGCAACATTCTAGAAGACAGGCTGCGTACTGGTGGACGCCAGATATAGCTGAGCTCAGACGAATCTGCCTCCGCAACAGAAGGAGATACACCAGAGCCCGGCGAAATGGCGAGGCATCCATGGAGGCCGAAGAATTCAGACAATGCCGAAAAGCACTGAAATGGGCGATTATTAGAAGCAAGAAGTTGAAATGGGAAGAACTTCGGAACGATCTGAACAGCAACCCCTGGGGACTCGGCTATAAGATCGTTACGAGGAAGCTAAACGCGAGCCATGCTGCTCCGCACATAGGGAACGATATCAACCACATCGTGGATAACTTGTTCCCCATGCACCCTCCACTGCACGATGAACGCGAAGTCCTTGCTGATGGGATACACACGCCCTTCACTGAAGAAGAGCTAAAAATCGCAGCTAGAAGCCTTAAGAGGGGTAAAGCCCCCGGGCCTGACGGAATACCAGCGGAGACACTCATACTTTTAGCCGAAAATCGGCCAGACGCTCTGCTCGAAGTGTATAACGCTTGTATTGCCCAAGGCACTTTTCCCAAAGAGTGGAAAAGACAAAAGCTCATACTGATTAGCAAGGGAAGAGGCGACCAAACGCAACCATCAGCTTACCGCCCTCTATGCATGTTAGATAGCACAGGCAAACTATTGGAGAAGCTTCTGCAACGCAGATTAGCAGAATCCATCGAGGCAGCCGGAGGACTATCGGAGAGGCAGCACGGCTTTCGACCCGGAAGATCGACTCTTGGTGCCATTGAGGATGTAGTGAGAAGTTTCGAAAACGCACAGAACGGACGCTCCTACCCGAAACGTATAATCGTCCTAGCTACACTTGATGTACGCAACGCTTTTAATAGCTTACGATGGGCAAATGTTATCAAGGCATTGCGGGAAAGATTCCACATACCTAGATATCTCATGAGAATTCTCCAGAGCTATCTTAGGGATCGTAAACTTATATACGACACACCAGACGGCCAGATAGTTAGAACGATTACATCGGGGGCAGCCCAGGGATCCGTCCTGGGTCCTGACCTCTGGAATCTAAGCTATGACGAGATATTAGGAATAGATATGCCAGAAGACACACACCTTGTAGGGTACGCGGACGACATAGCGGCGGTCATTTCGGCACGGGACGCGGACGACGCTAGAAGAAAATTGAATCAGGTAATGATAAGGACTCGAGCATGGCTCGAGGACCATGGGCTCGAACTAGCGGTGAACAAAACTGAATTAATCATGATGACGCGAGGGCATATGCCACTAGAAATTAGCATGCAGATAGATGACATGCTCCTGGTGACGAAAAGGGCGATAAAATATCTGGGCGTAAAAATCGATAGTAGGCTCACTTATTGGGCCCAGATAAAACATGCGGCTGCAAAGGCAGCAAAAGTTTCAGGCATGTTGAGCAGGCTAATGGCAAACATTGGCGGGCCCACACAGAGCAAGAGGAGGCTGATTATGGCAACCACAAATTCTATACTGCTATATGGCAGCGAAATTTGGGGAAATGCACTGAGAGCAAAGTCTAAGCGTAAGGCTCTAGAAGAAGTCCAACGCACAGCGGCACTCAGAATCGCCTCAGCCTACCGTACAGTTTCAGGCGCGGCGGTCTTCGTAATAAGTGGAGAGATTCCGGTTGATCTCCTGGCGCGCGAACGGAAAGAGGCATGGGACTCTAGGGGGGCGGAAATTACTATTAGTGCTGCAGAGCGGAGATCTGAAACCATCCAGCGATGGCAAAACAGATGGAACGCAGAAACGTCCGGTAGATGGACGAAGAGGCTCATTCCTAACATAGAAAAGTGGACTCAAAGGAAATTTGGGGAGATTAACTACTTCCTGACCCAGTTCCTTTCAGGTCATGGATACTTCCGGAAGTATCTACATCGTATGGGTAAAACAAGTAATTCCAGTTGCATCTACTGCGATGCAACAAATGACGATGCAGAACACACTTTTTTCAACTGCATCAGATGGAATACTGAGCGAATCGCATTAAGAGAGCAGATTGGCGTTTTCACCCCTGCCAACATAGTTGACAGAATGCTCGAATGCGAAAACACATGGAATGCTGTGAGTAAATACATCGAGTATGTCTTAAGAAGAAAGAAAAGAGACCTCGATGCACGGCAAAATGAGTCCCCATCAACGGAGACTCAGCAAGAATGAGCCAGCAGCATGAAAATGACGGACCCAGACGTGGGTGTTACGAGCAAAGTCCTTCTTAGGAGGATGAAGTTTCTGGGCCTTCTTGAAGTAATGTAGAAAACAGTCCCGGGAGGGCATCCCACCAGAAACGGAGGAGGGAGTTTTTTAGTGGAAACACCACTCAACGCAGTCGACGACGGTCACTGTAAGTGCGAAGGCATTTTCAACCCTACCTCGCCCGTCAAAAAAAAAAAAAAAAAAAAAAAAAAAAAAAAAAAAAAAAAAACTATTACTATTACTATTACTATTACTATTACTATTACTATTACTATTACTATTACTATTACTATTACTATTACTATTACTATTACTATTACTATTACTATTACTATTACTATTACTATTACTATTACTATTACTATTACTATTACTATTACTATTACTATTACTATTACTATTACTATTACTATTACTATTACTATTACTATTACTATTACTATTACTATTACTATTACTATTACTATTACTATTACTATTACTATTACTATTACTATTACTATTACTATTACTATTACTATTACTATTACTATTACTATTACTATTACTATTACTATTACTATTACTATTACTATTACTATTACTATTACTATTACTATTACTATTACTATTACTATTACTATTACTATTACTATTACTATTACTATTACTATTACTATTACTATTACTATTACTATTACTATTACTATTACTATTACTATTACTATTACTATTACTATTACTATTACTATTACTATTACTATTACTATTACTATTACTATTACTATTACTATTACTATTACTATTACTATTACTATTACTATTACTATTACTATTACTATTACTATTACTATTACTATTACTATTACTATTACTATTACTATTACTATTACTATTACTATTACTATTACTATTACTATTACTATTACTATTACTATTACTATTACTATTACTATTACTATTACTATTACTATTACTATTACTATTACTATTACTATTACTATTACTATTACTATTACTATTACTATTACTATTACTATTACTATTACTATTACTATTACTATTACTATTACTATTACTATTACTATTACTATTACTATTACTATTACTATTACTATTACTATTACTATTACTATTACTATTACTATTACTATTACTATTACTATTACTATTACTATTACTATTACTATTACTATTACTATTACTATTACTATTACTATTACTATTACTATTACTATTACTATTACTATTACTATTACTATTACTATTACTATTACTATTACTATTACTATTACTATTACTATTACTATTACTATTACTATTACTATTACTATTACTATTACTATTACTATTACTATTACTATTACTATTACTATTACTATTACTATTACTATTACTATTACTATTACTATTACTATTACTATTACTATTACTATTACTATTACTATTACTATTACTATTACTATTACTATTACTATTACTATTACTATTACTATTACTATTACTATTACTATTACTATTACTATTACTATTACTATTACTATTACTATTACTATTACTATTACTATTACTATTACTATTACTATTACTATTACTATTACTATTACTATTACTATTACTATTACTATTACTATTACTATTACTATTACTATTACTATTACTATTACTATTACTATTACTATTACTATTACTATTACTATTACTATTACTATTACTATTACTATTACTATTACTATTACTATTACTATTACTATTACTATTACTATTACTATTACTATTACTATTACTATTACTATTACTATTACTATTACTATTACTATTACTATTACTATTACTATTACTATTACTATTACTATTACTATTACTATTACTATTACTATTACTATTACTATTACTATTACTATTACTATTACTATTACTATTACTATTACTATTACTATTACTATTACTATTACTATTACTATTACTATTACTATTACTATTACTATTACTATTACTATTACTATTACTATTACTATTACTATTACTATTACTATTACTATTACTATTACTATTACTATTACTATTACTATTACTATTACTATTACTATTACTATTACTATTACTATTACTATTACTATTACTATTACTATTACTATTACTATTACTATTACTATTACTATTACTATTACTATTACTATTACTATTACTATTACTATTACTATTACTATTACTATTACTATTACTATTACTATTACTATTACTATTACTATTACTATTACTATTACTATTACTATTACTATTACTATTACTATTACTATTACTATTACTATTACTATTACTATTACTATTACTATTACTATTACTATTACTATTACTATTACTATTACTATTACTATTACTATTACTATTACTATTACTATTACTATTACTATTACTATTACTATTACTATTACTATTACTATTACTATTACTATTACTATTACTATTACTATTACTATTACTATTACTATTACTATTACTATTACTATTACTATTACTATTACTATTACTATTACTATTACTATTACTATTACTATTACTATTACTATTACTATTACTATTACTATTACTATTACTATTACTATTACTATTACTATTACTATTACTATTACTATTACTATTACTATTACTATTACTATTACTATTACTATTACTATTACTATTACTATTACTATTACTATTACTATTACTATTACTATTACTATTACTATTACTATTACTATTACTATTACTATTACTATTACTATTACTATTACTATTACTATTACTATTACTATTACTATTACTATTACTATTACTATTACTATTACTATTACTATTACTATTACTATTACTATTACTATTACTATTACTATTACTATTACTATTACTATTACTATTACTATTACTATTACTATTACTATTACTATTACTATTACTATTACTATTACTATTACTATTACTATTACTATTACTATTACTATTACTATTACTATTACTATTACTATTACTATTACTATTACTATTACTATTACTATTACTATTACTATTACTATTACTATTACTATTACTATTACTATTACTATTACTATTACTATTACTATTACTATTACTATTACTATTACTATTACTATTACTATTACTATTACTATTACTATTACTATTACTATTACTATTACTATTACTATTACTATTACTATTACTATTACTATTACTATTACTATTACTATTACTATTACTATTACTATTACTATTACTATTACTATTACTATTACTATTACTATTACTATTACTATTACTATTACTATTACTATTACTATTACTATTACTATTACTATTACTATTACTATTACTATTACTATTACTATTACTATTACTATTACTATTACTATTACTATTACTATTACTATTACTATTACTATTACTATTACTATTACTATTACTATTACTATTACTATTACTATTACTATTACTATTACTATTACTATTACTATTACTATTACTATTACTATTACTATTACTATTACTATTACTATTACTATTACTATTACTATTACTATTACTATTACTATTACTATTACTATTACTATTACTATTACTATTACTATTACTATTACTATTACTATTACTATTACTATTACTATTACTATTACTATTACTATTACTATTACTATTACTATTACTATTACTATTACTATTACTATTACTATTACTATTACTATTACTATTACTATTACTATTACTATTACTATTACTATTACTATTACTATTACTATTACTATTACTATTACTATTACTATTACTATTACTATTACTATTACTATTACTATTACTATTACTATTACTATTACTATTACTATTACTATTACTATTACTATTACTATTACTATTACTATTACTATTACTATTACTATTACTATTACTATTACTATTACTATTACTATTACTATTACTATTACTATTACTATTACTATTACTATTACTATTACTATTACTATTACTATTACTATTACTATTACTATTACTATTACTATTACTATTACTATTACTATTACTATTACTATTACTATTACTATTACTATTACTATTACTATTACTATTACTATTACTATTACTATTACTATTACTATTACTATTACTATTACTATTACTATTACTATTACTATTACTATTACTATTACTATTACTATTACTATTACTATTACTATTACTATTACTATTACTATTACTATTACTATTACTATTACTATTACTATTACTATTACTATTACTATTACTATTACTATTACTATTACTATTACTATTACTATTACTATTACTATTACTATTACTATTACTATTACTATTACTATTACTATTACTATTACTATTACTATTACTATTACTATTACTATTACTATTACTATTACTATTACTATTACTATTACTATTACTATTACTATTACTATTACTATTACTATTACTATTACTATTACTATTACTATTACTATTACTATTACTATTACTATTACTATTACTATTACTATTACTATTACTATTACTATTACTATTACTATTACTATTACTATTACTATTACTATTACTATTACTATTACTATTACTATTACTATTACTATTACTATTACTATTACTATTACTATTACTATTACTATTACTATTACTATTACTATTACTATTACTATTACTATTACTATTACTATTACTATTACTATTACTATTACTATTACTATTACTATTACTATTACTATTACTATTACTATTACTATTACTATTACTATTACTATTACTATTACTATTACTATTACTATTACTATTACTATTACTATTACTATTACTATTACTATTACTATTACTATTACTATTACTATTACTATTACTATTACTATTACTATTACTATTACTATTACTATTACTATTACTATTACTATTACTATTACTATTACTATTACTATTACTATTACTATTACTATTACTATTACTATTACTATTACTATTACTATTACTATTACTATTACTATTACTATTACTATTACTATTACTATTACTATTACTATTACTATTACTATTACTATTACTATTACTATTACTATTACTATTACTATTACTATTACTATTACTATTACTATTACTATTACTATTACTATTACTATTACTATTACTATTACTATTACTATTACTATTACTATTACTATTACTATTACTATTACTATTACTATTACTATTACTATTACTATTACTATTACTATTACTATTACTATTACTATTACTATTACTATTACTATTACTATTACTATTACTATTACTATTACTATTACTATTACTATTACTATTACTATTACTATTACTATTACTATTACTATTACTATTACTATTACTATTACTATTACTATTACTATTACTATTACTATTACTATTACTATTACTATTACTATTACTATTACTATTACTATTACTATTACTATTACTATTACTATTACTATTACTATTACTATTACTATTACTATTACTATTACTATTACTATTACTATTACTATTACTATTACTATTACTATTACTATTACTATTACTATTACTATTACTATTACTATTACTATTACTATTACTATTACTATTACTATTACTATTACTATTACTATTACTATTACTATTACTATTACTATTACTATTACTATTACTATTACTATTACTATTACTATTACTATTACTATTACTATTACTATTGACATACTCACAACACATTCAATATGTATCCACAAAAGCGGCGAAGATAACGGCACAGCTGAGCAGATTAATGGCGAATGTTGGAGGACCTCTATCATGCAAAAGGAAGCTGCTGATGGAAGCATGCAACAGTGTCCTTTTGTACGGATGTGAAATCTGGGCAGACACGCTGAGTACCAAGAGAAGAGCAAATGCATTACTCTCAGTGCAGAGGACAGCGGCGTTGCGCGTGGCATCGGCATACCGCACAGTATCGGCATCCGCTGTCTTTGTGATAGCAGGCATGCTTCCAATAGACCTTCACGCAGTGGAACGCAAGAGAGTATTCATCACAAGACGATCTACAGCGGACACAATGCCTTTACCAGATGCTAGGCAGGCAACTATTGAAAGATGGCAAGCACTATGGAGCGAAGATAGGAACGGTAGATGGACAGCCAAACTTATACCAGATATACGGAAATGGATGGAAAGAAAACACGGAGAGGTGAACTATTACCTGACACAGATGCTCTCCGGACACGGCTATTTTAGAAAATATTTGCACAGAATGGGAAAGTGCAGTACACCATTTTGTTTGTATGAAGAAAGCGATATAGTTGACGATGCGGAACACACGTTTTTCTCCTGCCAACGCTGGGTCATAAGCCGACAACAAGTGGAGATGCAAATCGGTTTGATCACAACGGCAAACCTTGTTGACAAGATGACAAGTAATGCGGAAGCGTGGAACGCAGTGGCAACGTACGTCGAATGTGTGCTTCGAGCTAAGAAGAAAGATCTGGATAGAGCACACAGCAGCTTGGGATAGGCTAGGACAGCGACTAAGCTAGACAAAGGAGAAGAGAAAAAAAAACAAACAAAAAAGCGGGTGCCTGGACGCAGGCATGCGGAAGGCGGTCTCCTGACCAAGGAGGGAGCCACCTCGAAGTAATGCGAAAGCGGTCCCGAGGTGGAAGTATCTCCCAAAGAGATGAGGTGGGGTTTTAGTCGGTATGCCCATATGGGAGAGCCCGACATATCATAGTGGGTGACGATCCACTATGAATGCAGTAATGCATTTCCCCAGCTCACCCGCAAAAAAAAAAAAAAAAAAAAAAAAAAAAAAATTACTATTACTATTACTATTACTATTACTATTACTATTACTATTACTATTACTATTACTATTACTATTACTATTACTATTACTATTACTATTACTATTACTATTACTATTACTATTACTATTACTATTACTATTACTATTACTATTACTATTACTATTACTATTACTATTACTATTACTATTACTATTACTATTACTATTACTATTACTATTACTATTACTATTACTATTACTATTACTATTACTATTACTATTACTATTACTATTACTATTACTATTACTATTACTATTACTATTACTATTACTATTACTATTACTATTACTATTACTATTACTATTACTATTACTATTACTATTACTATTACTATTACTATTACTATTACTATTACTATTACTATTACTATTACTATTACTATTACTATTACTATTACTATTACTATTACTATTACTATTACTATTACTATTACTATTACTATTACTATTACTATTACTATTACTATTACTATTACTATTACTATTACTATTACTATTACTATTACTATTACTATTACTATTACTATTACTATTACTATTACTATTACTATTACTATTACTATTACTATTACTATTACTATTACTATTACTATTACTATTACTATTACTATTACTATTACTATTACTATTACTATTACTATTACTATTACTATTACTATTACTATTACTATTACTATTACTATTACTATTACTATTACTATTACTATTACTATTACTATTACTATTACTATTACTATTACTATTACTATTACTATTACTATTACTATTACTATTACTATTACTATTACTATTACTATTACTATTACTATTACTATTACTATTACTATTACTATTACTATTACTATTACTATTACTATTACTATTACTATTACTATTACTATTACTATTACTATTACTATTACTATTACTATTACTATTACTATTACTATTTTTTTTTTTTTTTTTTTTTTTTTTTGACGGGCGAGGTAGGGTTGAAAATGCCTTCGCACTTACAGTGACCGTCGTCGACTGCGTTGAGTGGTGTTTCCACTAAAAAACTCCCTCCTCCGTTTCTGGTGGGATGCCTTCCCGGGACTGTTTTCTACATTACTTCAAGAAGGCCCAGAAACTTCATCCTCCTAAGAAGGACTTTGCTCGTAACACCCACGTCTGGGTCCGTCATTTTCATGCTGCTGGCTCATTCTTGCTGAGTCTCCGTTAATGGGGACTCATTTTGCCGTGCATCGAGGTCTCTTTTCTTTCTTCTTAAGACATACTCGATGTATTTACTCACAGCATTCCATGTGTTTTCGCATTCGAGCATTCTGTCAACTATGTTGGCAGGGGTGAAAACGCCAATCTGCTCTCTTAATGCGATTCGCTCAGTATTCCATCTGATGCAGTTGAAAAAAGTGTGTTCTGCATCGTCGTTTGTTGCATCGCAGTAGATGCAACTGGAATTACCTGTTTTGCCCATACGATGTAGATACTTCCGGAAGTATCCATGACCTGAAAGGAACTGGGTCAGGAAGTAGTTAATCTCCCCAAATTTCCTTTGAGTCCACTTTCCTATGTTAGGAATGAGCCTTTTCGTCCATCTACCGGACTGTTCTGCGTTCCATCTGCTTTGCCATCGTTGGATGGTTCCAGATCTCCGCTCTGCAGCACTAATATTAATTTCCGCCCCCCTAGAGTCCCATGCCTCTTTCCGTTCGCGCGCCTGGAGATCAACCGGAATCTCACCACTTATTACGAAAACCGCCGCGCCTGAAACCGTACGGTAGGCTGAGGCGATTCTGAGTGCGGCTGTGCGTTGGACTTCTTCTATAGCCTTACGCTTAGACTTTGCTCTCAGTGCATTGCCCCAAATTTCGCTGCCATATAGCAGTATAGAATTTGTGGCTGCCATAATCAGCCTCCTCTTGCTCTGTGTGGGCCCGCCAATGTTTGCCATTAGCCTGCTCAACATGCCTGAAACTTTTGCTGCCTTTGCAGCCGCATGTTTAATCTGGGCCCAATAAGTGAGCCTGTTATCGATTTGTACGCCCAGATATTTTATCGCCCTCTTCGTCACTACGAGCATGTCATCTACCGGCATGCTAATTTCTAGAGGCATATGCCCCCGTGTCATCATGATTACTTCAGTCTTGTCTACTGCAAGTTCGAGCCCATGGTCCTCGAGCCATGCTCGAGTCCTTATCATAACTTGGTTTAATTTTCTCTTAGCGTCGTCCGCGTCCCGTGCCGAAATGACCGCCGCTATGTCGTCCGCGTACCCTACAAGGTGTGTGTCTTCTGGCATATCTATTCCTAATATCTCGTCATAGCTTAGATTCCAGAGGTCAGGCCCAAGAACGGATCCCTGGGCTGCCCCCGATGTGATTGTTCTAACTCTCTGTCCGTCTGGTGTATCGTATATGAGTGTACGGTCCCTAAGATAACTCTGGAGAATTCTCATAAGATATACAGGTATGCGGAATCTTTCCCGCAATGCCTGGATAACATTTGCCCATCGTAAGCTATTAAAAGCGTTACGTACATCGAGTGTTGCGAGAACGATTATATGTTTCGGGTAGGAGCGTCCGTTCTGTGCATTTTCGAAACTTCTGACTACATCCTCAATAGCACCAAGAGTCGATCTTCCGGGTCGAAAGCCGTGCTGCCTCTCCGATAGGCCTCCGGCTGCCTCGATGGATTCTGCTAATCTGCGTTGCAGAAGCTTCTCCAAGAGTTTGCCGGTGCTATCTAGCATGCATAGAGGTCGGTAAGCTGATGGTTGCGTTGGGTCACCTCTTCCCTTGCTAATCAGCATGAGCTTTTGTCTTTTCCACTCTTTGGGAAAAGTGCCTTGGGCTATACAAGCGTTGTACACTTCGAGCAGAGCATCTGGCCGATTTTCGGCTAAAAGTATGAGTGTCTCCGCTGGTATTCCATCAGGCCCGGGGGCTTAACCCCTCTTAAGGCTTCTAGCCGCGATTTTTAGCTCTTCTTCAGTGAAGGGCGTGGGCATCCCATCAGCAAGGACTTCGCGTTCATCGTGCAGTGGAGGGTGCGTGGGAAACAAGTTATCCACGATGTGGTTGATATCGTTCCCTATATGCGGAGCAGCATGGTTAGCGTTTAGCTTCCTCGTAACGATCTTATAGCCGAGTCCCCAGGGGTTGCTGTTCAGATCGTTCCGAAGTTCTTCCCATTTCGACTTCTTGCTTCTAATAATCGCCCATTTCAATGCTTTTCGGCTTTGTCTGAATTCTTCGGCTACCATGGTTGCCTCGCCATTTCGCCTGGCTCTGGTGTATCTTCTTCTGTTACGAAGGCAGGTTCGTCTGAGCTCAGCTATTTCTGGCGTCCACCAGTACGCAGCCTGTCTTCTAGACTGCTGCGTTACACGTGGCATGGATGCCTCGCAGCTTTGAGCTATGCGCTGCCTCAATGTCATTGCCATGGAGTCAGCATCACTCATGGTGTGCGCAGCTGAGACCCCGTCAAACTTGTTTAGAAATCTTTCGTGGTTCAGCTTAGTTGCATTCCACTTGCGTGTGCCTCTCCTTCTTGGCGTCTGGTCAGAGTTCGTCCTTTCCGTGGTACGGAAGGTAATATACTGGTGATCGCTACCAGTGAAGTCTTCCAACACTCTCCACCCTTCAACGCTTGTAGCCAAGCTCTCGGACACCAAAGTGATGTCTGGGGTGGTGTGTTCGCATCCCGGCCTCCTGAAAGTAGTGGCATTACCGGTATTTGCCACTATCAAACCTAACCTAGCAGCCATGTCTAAAATGTTTCTTCCGCGTGAGTTCGTTGTCCGGTCCCCCCATTCTACAGCCCTGGCATTGAAATCACCCGCTACTATAAACGGTCCGCCTATTTCCCTTACCCTATCCTCGATCAGGTCTAGTTTTGTCCTGAACTGGCCTATGCTATCACTAGGGGTAAGGTAGCAGCTCATTAGCGTGTATTGTCTCGTCCGAACGTACGTGTAACAGTGGCCTCCCCCGAGCTGCGTGACCACGAGCTTACTGCCGCTAGGTAGCCACAGAGCAGCCGTGCCTGTTTCATCTTCGTACCAGGACCCTCGGGGTATACGTCTATATTGTTCGCAAATAATGACGGCGTCTACCCTATTTTCAGCGGCAATTTGCTCGATCAGAGCGTCTGCCGTCCGACTTCTGTGCATATTTGCTTGAAGCACATTCATCGTTTCCTGACCAGTGGGCATCTTTTCGATCCCGGAAGATGGTCAGTCCTGTCGCGTTTTGCATCCGCGCAGTGGACACATTTGGGGGTTTCGTTACAGTCCTTCATTTTGTGTCCCGACCCCCCACACCTAATACAAGTGTTCCTCCTGTCTAAACCTGAACAATTTGTCTGTACGTGTCCTGTTCCAAGACATCGATAGCATCTCCTAACGTCATCGCACAATCGCATCCTCGCTCGGACCCACCCAATCTTTATATAGCCAACCTCAAGGAGTTTTGCCGCGCTTTCAGCTGACAGGGTGAGGAAGGCTCGTACCTGCTCTCTCACATTGGGTGCGGTGATCTTTGTCTGGATCTGCTCCCCTGGGTTGCTGAGCAGCTTCTGGGCTGCTGTTTCTACCTCCTCCTTAAGTGTAAGCGAATCGAGATCTCTTATCTCGATAGTCGCCTTTGGCTTTAGTTCCACGACGGAGGCTGTATCTCTTATGGTACTCCTCAGCTGTTGAACGAAATCCGGCCTAACCTGTTGCCCTTTTCCGAGTTCAAGGAGGATGGCTCCGGTCTGCGTTTTCCTAACCGTCTTTATGCTAACCGAGTCGTCCGTCTTTATTTTATCGCGCAGATCTTTTAGAACTTCCGCGTAGCTGTGACCCGCTGCGGGTTTAATTATTACCGCTTCCGATTTCGCTCGCTGTTGCCGCTCGTTCTTCTTTCTGTTCGGTTCGACCGGTTTCTTTTTCGTCTTATTTTTTCCCCCCCTTTTAGTGACGGTTCGCCAATTTTCTTCTCCCCCTTGAGGGAGCTCAACTGTGTCCCCACTGGGCTCTTTCGATCTAGCCTTCTTGCTTTTTTCGGGCATTGCAGGGCTAGTGGCTGTTCTTTTAGGGTTCGCCGTCACAGGGGTTGAATCGCGTTCAGTCTGCCGTGTAACGCCCACATCGCGTCGATTCGAAAACGACCGTTCCTCTTCCGCCTTCTTCCACGCGCGCCTATAATTTAACGTGACATCCAGCAGCTCAGACATTTTGGCAACCCCGGTCTTGACATCAATGCTGATGTTCTTCTGCCGGTTGAAGACTTGTTGCATGTTGCTTATTAACGATTTGCATTGCATAATCGCTTCTTCTTCCATCTTTCGCATCTTCTGGATTAGCTCCAGTCGAGGCGAGCTGCCTGTTGAATTACCTGTCACGCCCCCCTTTTGGACTGCACGTGCTGTGCGAAGGGTGTCCTCACCTGCTGGAGTGACAGCAGTTAGAGCCGCTCGTGATGCGTAAGTGCTGGTCGGTGTGATTCGCACCGTCTCTTTGGGATCTCCGGTGTTGGCATTGGGAGTACTTCCCTTATCGGTGCAGGTGTTCGTCCGGAGTCGAGCAGGTGCATTGTATGAAGTCTCAGCACCCATACTAATAGCACGCGTCGCATTGCCCGATGCCGTGTTTACGGGCGTTTCGCATTTAGCAGGTGGCGATCTAGCCAACAGGCTGCTTCTTCGAAAGGCTGCATCCGGTGTCGCGCCGCGCTCGTTAATCTTCTTAATCCTCTCTTCGATTTTTTCTCCGTTCGTCTTTTCGCTCGCGTTTTCGTTCGTCTTCTCAACTGTCTGTCTAAATTTGTTGTTATTATTATTATTTGTATTCATCTTTGTTGGGTCCCCGCTCTGAGCCGCTATCCTTACGCGTTTGTACAGTCGCCTCAAACGATCCCCGTGGGTCCCTTTGAAATCAGTGAGGTCCACGCAAGGGTTGACACAGGGCCTTATGAGTACCTGTGTTCAGAGCCAGGATCTCGGCGCAAAAAAGCAGGAGTCATTCTCAACTGCACCTGTACAGCCACCTCGGCGGCGACGCATGTAGAACGTACTCAGAGCCTCGCTACAGTTTTAACGGGACGGGGGCGGCTGCAGCATTAGCCCACCAGCCGTTTCAGCGGATGTCACTCCTACATAATAAGGTGGTGGAATACTGCAGCCGTCAGCCCATGGCAGTCGGATCAGGATCGTGAGACATATTCGTAAGCCACAAACGTTCCATTTTCCGTCTTCTTCAGCCGCACCAGGCGTGGTGAAACAGCTGTCCAGGATTTTGGTCCGCGGGTGGTATTTTAATTGCCACCTTCCCTGCAGATTTGAAGATCAGCCGAGAGTTCCCCTATCCGCCACCTGGGGACGCGTCCGATGGGAGACTGGAATAACTCCACACGGAATTACTATTACTATTACTATTACTATTACTATTTTTTTTTTTTTTTTTTTTTTTTTTTTTTTTGACGGGCGAGGTAGGGTTGAAAATGCCTTCGCACTTACAGTGACCGTCGTCGACTGCGTTGAGTGGTGTTTCCACTAAAAAACTCCCTCCTCCGTTTCTGGTGGGATGCCTTCCCGGGACTGTTTTCTACATTACTTCAAGAAGGCCCAGAAACTTCATCCTCCTAAGAAGGACTTTGCTCGTAACACCCACGTCTGGGTCCGTCATTTTCATGCTGCTGGCTCATTCTTGCTGAGTCTCCGTTAATGGGGACTCATTTTGCCGTGCATCGAGGTCTCTTTTCTTTCTTCTTAAGACATACTCGATGTATTTACTCACAGCATTCCATGTGTTTTCGCATTCGAGCATTCTGTCAACTATGTTGGCAGGGGTGAAAACGCCAATCTGCTCTCTTAATGCGATTCGCTCAGTATTCCATCTGATGCAGTTGAAAAAAGTGTGTTCTGCATCGTCGTTTGTTGCATCGCAGTAGATGCAACTGGAATTACCTGTTTTGCCCATACGATGTAGATACTTCCGGAAGTATCCATGACCTGAAAGGAACTGGGTCAGGAAGTAGTTAATCTCCCCAAATTTCCTTTGAGTCCACTTTCCTATGTTAGGAATGAGCCTTTTCGTCCATCTACCGGACTGTTCTGCGTTCCATCTGCTTTGCCATCGTTGGATGGTTCCAGATCTCCGCTCTGCAGCACTAATATTAATTTCCGCCCCCCTAGAGTCCCATGCCTCTTTCCGTTCGCGCGCCTGGAGATCAACCGGAATCTCACCACTTATTACGAAAACCGCCGCGCCTGAAACCGTACGGTAGGCTGAGGCGATTCTGAGTGCGGCTGTGCGTTGGACTTCTTCTATAGCCTTACGCTTAGACTTTGCTCTCAGTGCATTGCCCCAAATTTCGCTGCCATATAGCAGTATAGAATTTGTGGCTGCCATAATCAGCCTCCTCTTGCTCTGTGTGGGCCCGCCAATGTTTGCCATTAGCCTGCTCAACATGCCTGAAACTTTTGCTGCCTTTGCAGCCGCATGTTTAATCTGGGCCCAATAAGTGAGCCTGTTATCGATTTGTACGCCCAGATATTTTATCGCCCTCTTCGTCACTACGAGCATGTCATCTACCGGCATGCTAATTTCTAGAGGCATATGCCCCCGTGTCATCATGATTACTTCAGTCTTGTCTACTGCAAGTTCGAGCCCATGGTCCTCGAGCCATGCTCGAGTCCTTATCATAACTTGGTTTAATTTTCTCTTAGCGTCGTCCGCGTCCCGTGCCGAAATGACCGCCGCTATGTCGTCCGCGTACCCTACAAGGTGTGTGTCTTCTGGCATATCTATTCCTAATATCTCGTCATAGCTTAGATTCCAGAGGTCAGGCCCAAGAACGGATCCCTGGGCTGCCCCCGATGTGATTGTTCTAACTCTCTGTCCGTCTGGTGTATCGTATATGAGTGTACGGTCCCTAAGATAACTCTGGAGAATTCTCATAAGATATACAGGTATGTGGAATCTTTCCCGCAATGCCTGGATAACATTTGCCCATCGTAAGCTATTAAAAGCGTTACGTACATCGAGTGTTGCGAGAACGATTATATGTTTCGGGTAGGAGCGTCCGTTCTGTGCATTTTCGAAACTTCTGACTACATCCTCAATAGCACCAAGAGTCGATCTTCCGGGTCGAAAGCCGTGCTGCCTCTCCGATAGGCCTCCGGCTGCCTCGATGGATTCTGCTAATCTGCGTTGCAGAAGCTTCTCCAAGAGTTTGCCGGTGCTATCTAGCATGCATAGAGGTCGGTAAGCTGATGGTTGCGTTGGGTCACCTCTTCCCTTGCTAATCAGCATGAGCTTTTGTCTTTTCCACTCTTTGGGAAAAGTGCCTTGGGCTATACAAGCGTTGTACACTTCGAGCAGAGCATCTGGCCGATTTTCGGCTAAAAGTATGAGTGTCTCCGCTGGTATTCCATCAGGCCCGGGGGCTTTACCCCTCTTAAGGCTTCTAGCCGCGATTTTTAGCTCTTCTTCAGTGAAGGGCGTGGGCATCCCATCAGCAAGGACTTCGCGTTCATCGTGCAGTGGAGGGTGCGTGGGAAACAAGTTATCCACGATGTGGTTGATATCGTTCCCTATATGCGGAGCAGCATGGTTAGCGTTTAGCTTCCTCGTAACGATCTTATAGCCGAGTCCCCAGGGGTTGCTGTTCAGATCGTTCCGAAGTTCTTCCCATTTCGACTTCTTGCTTCTAATAATCGCCCATTTCAATGCTTTTCGGCTTTGTCTGAATTCTTCGGCTACCATGGTTGCCTCGCCATTTCGCCTGGCTCTGGTGTATCTTCTTCTGTTACGAAGGCAGGTTCGTCTGAGCTCAGCTATTTCTGGCGTCCACCAGTACGCAGCCTGTCTTCTAGACTGCTGCGTTACACGTGGCATGGATGCCTCGCAGCTTTGAGCTATGCGCTGCCTCAATGTCATTGCCATGGAGTCAGCATCACTCATGGTGTGCGCAGCTGAGACCCCGTCAAACTTGTTTAGAAATCTTTCGTGGTTCAGCTTAGTTGCATTCCACTTGCGTGTGCCTCTCCTTCTTGGCGTCTGGTCAGAGTTCGTCCTTTCCGTGGTCCGGAAGGTAATATACTGGTGATCGCTACCAGTGAAGTCTTCCAACACTCTCCACCCTTCAACGCTTGTAGCCAAGCTCTCGGACACCAAAGTGATGTCTGGGGTGGTGTGTTCGCATCCCGGCCTCCTGAAAGTAGTGGCATTACCGGTATTTGCCACTATCAAACCTAACCTAGCAGCCATGTCTAAAATGTTTCTTCCGCGTGAGTTCGTTGTCCGGTCCCCCCATTCTACAGCCCTGGCATTGAAATCACCCGCTACTATAAACGGTCCGCCTATTTCCCTAACCCTATCCTCGATCAGGTCTAGTTTTGTCCTGAACTGGCCTATGCTATCACTAGGGGTAAGGTAGCAGCTCATTAGCGTGTATTGTCTCGTCCGAACGTACGTGTAACAGTGGCCTCCCCCGAGCTGCGTGACCACGAGCTTACTGCCGCTAGGTAGCCACAGAGCAGCCGTGCCTGTTTCATCTTCGTACCAGGACCCTCGGGGTATACGTCTATATTGTTCGCAAATAATGACGGCGTCTACCCTATTTTCAGCGGCAATTTGCTCGATCAGAGCGTCTGCCGTCCGACTTCTGTGCATATTTGCTTGAAGCACATTCATCGTTTCCTGACCAGTGGGCATCTTTTCGATCCCGGAAGATGGTCAGTCCTGTCGCGTTTTGCATCCGCGCAGTGGACACATTTGGGGGTTTCGTTACAGTCCTTCATTTTGTGTCCCGACCCCCCACACCTAATACAAGTGTTCCTCCTGTCTAAACCTGAACAATTTGTCTGTACGTGTCCTGTTCCAAGACATCGATAGCATCTCCTAACGTCATCGCACAATCGCATCCTCGCTCGGACCCACCCAATCTTTATATAGCCAACCTCAAGGAGTTTTGCCGCGCTTTCAGCTGACAGGGTGAGGAAGGCTCGTACCTGCTCTCTCACATTGGGTGCGGTGATCTTTGTCTGGATCTGCTCCCCTGGGTTGCTGAGCAGCTTCTGGGCTGCTGTTTCTACCTCCTCCTTAAGTGTAAGCGAATCGAGATCTCTTATCTCGATAGTCGCCTTTGGCTTTAGTTCCACGACGGAGGCTGTATCTCTTATGGTACTCCTCAGCTGTTGAACGAAATCCGGCCTAACCTGTTGCCCTTTTCCGAGTTCAAGGAGGATGGCTCCGGTCTGCGTTTTCCTAACCGTCTTTATGCTAACCGAGTCGTCCGTCTTTATTTTATCGCGCAGATCTTTTAGAACTTCCGCGTAGCTGTGACCCGCTGCGGGTTTAATTATTACCGCTTCCGATTTCGCTCGCTGTTGCCGCTCGTTCTTCTTTCTGTTCGGTTCGACCGGTTTCTTTTTCGTCTTATTTTTTCCCCCCCTTTTAGTGACGGTTCGCCAATTTTCTTCTCCCCCTTGAGGGAGCTCAACTGTGTCCCCACTGGGCTCTTTCGATCTAGCCTTCTTGCTTTTTTCGGGCATTGCAGGGCTAGTGGCTGTTCTTTTAGGGTTCGCCGTCACAGGGGTTGAATCGCGTTCAGTCTGCCGTGTAACGCCCACATCGCGTCGATTCGAAAACGACCGTTCCTCTTCCGCCTTCTTCCACGCGCGCCTATAATTTAACGTGACATCCAGCAGCTCAGACATTTTGGCAACCCCGGTCTTGACATCAATGCTGATGTTCTTCTGCCGGTTGAAGACTTGTTGCATGTTGCTTATTAACGATTTGCATTGCATAATCGCTTCTTCTTCCATCTTTCGCATCTTCTGGATTAGCTCCAGTCGAGGCGAGCTGCCTGTTGAATTACCTGTCACGCCCCCCTTTTGGACTGCACGTGCTGTGCGAAGGGTGTCCTCACCTGCTGGAGTGACAGCAGTTAGAGCCGCTCGTGATGCGTAAGTGCTGGTCGGTGTGATTCGCACCGTCTCTTTGGGATCTCCGGTGTTGGCATTGGGAGTACTTCCCTTATCGGTGCCGGTGTTCGTCCGGAGTCGAGCAGGTGCATTGGATGAAGTCTCAGCACCCATACTAATAGCACGCGTCGCATTGCCCGATGCCGTGTTTACGGGCGTTTCGCATTTAGCAGGTGGCGATCTAGCCAACAGGCTGCTTCTTCGAAAGGCTGCATCCGGTGTCGCGCCGCGCTCGTTAATCTTCTTAATCCTCTCTTCGATTTTTTCTCCGTTCGTCTTTTCGCTCGCGTTTTCGTTCGTCTTCTCAACTGTCTGTCTAAATTTGTTGTTATTATTATTATTTGTATTCATCCTTGTTGGGTCCCCGCTCTGAGCCGCTATCCTTACGCGTTTGTACAGTCGCCTCAAACGATCCCCGTGGGTCCCTTTGAAATCAGTGAGGTCCACGCAAGGGTTGACACAGGGCCTTATGAGTACCTGTGTTCAGAGCCAGGATCTCGGCGCAAAAAAGCAGGAGTCATTCTCAACTGCACCTGTACAGCCACCTCGGCGGCGACGCATGTAGAACGTACTCAGAGCCTCGCTACAGTTTTAACGGGACGGGGGCGGCTGCAGCATTAGCCCACCAGCCGTTTCAGCGGATGTCACTCCTACATAATAAGGTGGTGGAATACTGCAGCCGTCAGCCCATGGCAGTCGGATCAGGATCGTGAGACATATTCGTAAGCCACAAACGTTCCATTTTCCGTCTTCTTCAGCCGCACCAGGCGTGGTGAAACAGCTGTCCAGGATTTTGGTCCGCGGGTGGTATTTTAATTGCCACCTTCCCTGCAGATTTGAAGATCAGCCGAGAGTTCCCCTATCCGCCACCTGGGGACGCGTCCGATGGGAGACTGGAATAACTCCACACGGAATTACTATTACTATTACTATTACTATTACTATTACTATTACTATTACTATTACTATTACTATTACTATTACTATTACTATTACTATTACTATTACTATTACTATTACTATTACTATTACTATTACTATTACTATTACTATTACTATTACTATTACTATTACTATTACTATTACTATTACTATTACTATTACTATTACTATTACTATTACTATTACTATTACTATTACTATTACTATTACTATTACTATTACTATTACTATTACTATTACTATTACTATTACTATTACTATTACTATTACTATTACTATTACTATTACTATTACTATTACTATTACTATTACTATTACTATTACTATTACTATTACTATTACTATTACTATTACTATTACTATTACTATTACTATTACTATTACTATTACTATTACTATTACTATTACTATTACTATTACTATTACTATTACTATTACTATTACTATTACTATTACTATTACTATTACTATTACTATTACTATTACTATTACTATTACTATTACTATTACTATTACTATTACTATTACTATTACTATTACTATTACTATTACTATTACTATTACTATTACTATTACTATTACTATTACTATTACTATTACTATTACTATTACTATTACTATTACTATTACTATTACTATTACTATTACTATTACTATTACTATTACTATTACTATTACTATTACTATTACTATTACTATTACTATTACTATTACTATTACTATTACTATTACTATTACTATTACTATTACTATTACTATTACTATTACTATTACTATTACTATTACTATTACTATTACTATTACTATTACTATTACTATTACTATTACTATTACTATTACTATTACTATTACTATTACTATTACTATTACTATTACTATTACTATTACTATTACTATTACTATTACTATTACTATTACTATTACTATTACTATTACTATTACTATTACTATTACTATTACTATTACTATTACTATTACTATTACTATTACTATTACTATTACTATTACTATTACTATTACTATTACTATTACTATTACTATTACTATTACTATTACTATTACTATTACTATTACTATTACTATTACTATTACTATTACTATTACTATTACTATTACTATTACTATTACTATTACTATTACTATTACTATTACTATTACTATTACTATTACTATTACTATTACTATTACTATTACTATTACTATTACTATTACTATTACTATTACTATTACTATTACTATTACTATTACTATTACTATTACTATTACTATTACTATTACTATTACTATTACTATTACTATTACTATTACTATTACTATTACTATTACTATTACTATTACTATTACTATTACTATTACTATTACTATTACTATTACTATTACTATTACTATTACTATTACTATTACTATTACTATTACTATTACTATTACTATTACTATTACTATTACTATTACTATTACTATTACTATTACTATTACTATTACTATTACTATTACTATTACTATTACTATTACTATTACTATTACTATTACTATTACTATTACTATTACTATTACTATTACTATTACTATTACTATTACTATTACTATTACTATTACTATTACTATTACTATTACTATTACTATTACTATTACTATTACTATTACTATTACTATTACTATTACTATTACTATTACTATTACTATTACTATTACTATTACTATTACTATTACTATTACTATTACTATTACTATTACTATTACTATTACTATTACTATTACTATTACTATTACTATTACTATTACTATTACTATTACTATTACTATTACTATTACTATTACTATTACTATTACTATTACTATTACTATTACTATTACTATTACTATTACTATTACTATTACTATTACTATTACTATTACTATTACTATTACTATTACTATTACTATTACTATTACTATTACTATTACTATTACTATTACTATTACTATTACTATTACTATTACTATTACTATTACTATTACTATTACTATTACTATTACTATTACTATTACTATTACTATTACTATTACTATTACTATTACTATTACTATTACTATTACTATTACTATTACTATTACTATTACTATTACTATTACTATTACTATTACTATTACTATTACTATTACTATTACTATTACTATTACTATTACTATTACTATTACTATTGCTATTACTATTACTATTACTATTACTATTACTATTACTATTACTATTACTATTACTATTACTATTACTATTACTATTACTATTACTATTACTATTACTATTACTATTACTATTACTATTACTATTACTATTACTATTACTATTACTATTACTATTACTATTACTATTACTATTACTATTACTATTACTATTACTATTACTATTACTATTACTATTACTATTACTATTACTATTACTATTACTATTACTATTACTATTACTATTACTATTACTATTACTATTACTATTACTATTACTATTACTATTACTATTACTATTACTATTACTATTACTATTACTATTACTATTACTATTACTATTACTATTACTATTACTATTACTATTACTATTACTATTACTATTACTATTACTATTACTAAGACGAAAAAGAAACCGGTCGAACCGAACAGAAAGAAGAACGAGCGGCAACAGCGAGCGAAATCGGAAGCGGTAATAATTAAACCCGCAGCGGGTCACAGCTACGCGGAAGTTCTAAAAGATCTGCGCGATAAAATAAAGACGGACGACTCGGTTAGCATAAAGACGGTTAGGAAAACGCAGACCGGAGCCATCCTCCTTGAACTCGGAAAAGGGCAACAGGTTAGGCCGGATTTCGTTCAACAGCTGAGGAGTACCATAAGAGATACAGCCTCCGTCGTGGAACTAAAGCCAAAGGCGACTATCGAGATAAGAGATCTCGATTCGCTTACACTTAAGGAGGAGGTAGAAACAGCAGCCCAGAAGCTGCTCAGCAACCCAGGGGAGCAGATCCAGACAAAGATCACCGCACCCAATGTGAGAGAGCAGGTACGAGCCTTCCTCACCCTGTCAGCTGAAAGCGCGGCAAAACTCCTTGAGGTTGGCTATATAAAGATTGGGTGGGTCCGAGCGAGGATGCGATTGTGCGATGACGTTAGGAGATGCTATCGATGTCTTGGAACAGGACACGTACAGACAAATTGTTCAGGTTTAGACAGGAGGAACACTTGTATTAGGTGTGGGGGGTCGGGACACAAAATGAAGGACTGTAACGAAACCCCCAAATGTGTCCACTGCGCGGATGCAAAACGCGACAGGACTGACCATCTTCCGGGATCGAAAAGATGCCCACTGGTCAGGAAACGATGAATGTGCTTCAAGCAAATATGCACAGAAGTCGGACGGCAGACGCTCTGATCGAGCAAATTGCCGCTGAAAATAGGGTAGACGCCGTCATTATTTGCGAACAATATAGACGTATACCCCGAGGGTCCTGGTACGAAGATGAAACAGGCACGGCTGCTCTGTGGCTACCTAGCGGCAGTAAGCTCGTGGTCACGCAGCTCGGGGGAGGCCACTGTTACACGTACGTTCGGACGAGACAATACACGCTAATGAGCTGCTACCTTACCCCTAGTGATAGCATAGGCCAGTTCAGGACAAAACTAGACCTGATCGAGGATAGGGTTAGGGAAATAGGCGGACCGTTTATAGTAGCGGGTGATTTCAATGCCAGGGCTGTAGAATGGGGGGACCGGACAACGAACTCACGCGGAAGAAACATTTTAGACATGGCTGCTAGGTTAGGTTTGATAGTGGCAAATACCGGTAATGCCACTACTTTCAGGAGGCCGGGATGCGAACACACCACCCCAGACATCACTTTGGTGTCCGAGAGCTTGGCTACAAGCGTTGAAGGGTGGAGAGTGTTGGAAGACTTCACTGGTAGCGATCACCAGTATATTACCTTCCGGACCACGGAAAGGACGAACTCTGACCAGACGCCAAGAAGGAGAGGCACACGCAAGTGGAATGCAACTAAGCTGAACCACGAAAGATTTCTAAACAAGTTTGACGGGGTCTCAGCTGCGCACACCATGAGTGATGCTGACTCCATGGCAATGACATTGAGGCAGCGCATAGCTCAAAGCTGCGAGGCATCCATGCCACGTGTAACGCAGCAGTCTAGAAGACAGGCTGCGTACTGGTGGACGCCAGAAATAGCTGAGCTCAGACGAACCTGCCTTCGTAACAGAAGAAGATACACCAGAGCCAGGCGAAATGGCGAGGCAACCATGGTAGCCGAAGAATTCAGACAAAGCCGAAAAGCATTGAAATGGGCGATTATTAGAAGCAAGAAGTCGAAATGGGAAGAACTTCGGAACGATCTGAACAGCAACCCCTGGGGACTCGGCTATAAGATCGTTACGAGGAAGTTAAACGCTAACCATGCTGCTCCGCATATAGGGAACGATATCAACCACATCGTGGATAACTTGTTTCCCACGCACCCTCCACTGCACGATGAACGCGAAGTCCTTGCTGATGGGATGCCCACGCCCTTCACTGAAGAAGAGCTAAAAATCGCGGCTAGAAGCCTTAAGAGGGGTAAAGCCCCCGGGCCTGATGGAATACCAGCGGAGACACTCATACTTTTAGCCGAAAATCGGCCAGATGCTCTGCTCGAAGTGTACAACGCTTGTATAGCCCAAGGCACTTTTCCCAAAGAGTGGAAAAGACAAAAGCTCATGCTGATTAGCAAGGGAAGAGGTGACCCAACGCAACCATCAGCTTACCGACCTCTATGCATGCTAGATAGCACCGGCAAACTCTTGGAGAAGCTTCTGCAACGCAGATTAGCAGAATCCATCGAGGCAGCCGGAGGCCTATCGGAGAGGCAGCACGGCTTTCGACCCGGAAGATCGACTCTTGGTGCAATTGAGGATGTAGTCAGAAGTTTCGAAAATGCACAGAACGGACGCTCCTACCCGAAACATATAATCGTTCTCGCAACACTCGATGTACGTAACGCTTTTAATAGCTTACGATGGGCAAATGTTATCCAGGCATTGCGGGAAAGATTCCGCATACCTGTATATCTTATGAGAATTCTCCAGAGTTATCTTAGGGACCGTACACTCATATACGATACACCAGACGGACAGAGAGTTAGAACAATCACATCGGGGGCAGCCCAGGGATCCGTTCTTGGGCCTGACCTCTGGAATCTAAGCTATGACGAGATATTAGGAATAGATATGCCAGAAGACACACACCTTGTAGGGTACGCGGACGACATAGCGGCGGTCATTTCGGCACGGGACGCGGACGACGCTAAGAGAAAATTAAACCAAGTTATGATAAGGACTCGAGCATGGCTCGAGGACCATGGGCTCGAACTTGCAGTAGACAAGACTGAAGTAATCATGATGACACGGGGGCATATGCCTCTAGAAATTAGCATGCCGGTAGATGACATGCTCGTAGTGACGAAAAGGGCGATAAAATATCTGGGCGTACAAATCGATAACAGGCTCACTTATTGGGCCCAGATTAAACATGCGGCTGCAAAGGCAGCAAAAGTTTCAGGCATGTTGAGCAGGCTAACGGCAAACATTGGCGGGCCCACACAGAGCAAGAGGAGGCTGATTATGGCAGCCACAAATTCTATACTGCTATATGGCAGCGAAATTTGGGGCAATGCACTGAGAGCAAAGTCTAAGCGTAAGGCTCTAGAAGAAGTCCAACGCACAGCCGCACTCAGAATCGCCTCAGCCTACCGTACGGTTTCAGGCGCGGCGGTTTTCGTAATAAGTGGTGAGATTCCGGTTGATCTCCAGGCGCGCGAACGGAAAGAGGCATGGGACTCTAGGGGGGCGGAAATTAATATTAGTGCTGCAGAGCGGAGATCTGGAACCATCCAACGATGGCAAAGCAGATGGAACGCAGAACAGTCCGGTAGATGGACGAAAAGGCTCATTCCTAACATAGGAAAGTGGACTCAAAGGAAATTTGGGGAGATTAACTACTTCCTGACCCAGTTCCTTTCAGGTCATGGATACTTCCGGAAGTATCTACATCGTATGGGCAAAACAGGTAATTCCAGTTGCATCTACTGCGATGCAACAAACGACGATGCAGAACACACTTTTTTCAACTGCATCAGATGGAATACTGAGCGAATCGCATTAAGAGAGCAGATTGGCGTTTTCACCCCTGCCAACATAGTTGACAGAATGCTCGAATGCGAAAACACATGGAATGCTGTGAGTAAATACATCGAGTATGTCTTAAGAAGAAAGAAAAGAGACCTCGATGCACGGCAAAATGAGTCCCCATTAACGGAGACTCAGCAAGAATGAGCCAGCAGCATGAAAATGACGGACCCAGACGTGGGTGTTACGAGCAAAGTCCTTCTTAGGAGGATGAAGTTTCTGGGCCTTCTTGAAGTAATGTAGAAAACAGTCCCGGGAAGGCATCCCACCAGAAACGGAGGAGGGAGTTTTTTAGTGGAAACACCACTCAACGCAGTCGACGACGGTCACTGTAAGTGCGAAGGCATTTTCAACCCTACCTCGCCCGTCAAAAAAAAAAAAAAAAAAACTATTACTATTACTATTACTATTACTATTACTATTACTATTACTATTACTATTACTATTACTATTACTATTACTATTACTATTACTATTACTATTACTATTACTATTACTATTACTATTACTATTACTATTACTATTACTATTACTATTACTATTACTATTACTATTACTATTACTATTACTATTACTATTACTATTACTATTACTATTACTATTACTATTACTATTACTATTACTATTACTATTACTATTACTATTACTATTACTATTACTATTACTATTACTATTACTATTACTATTACTATTACTATTACTATTACTATTACTATTACTATTACTATTACTATTACTATTACTATTACTATTACTATTACTATTACTATTACTATTACTATTACTATTACTATTACTATTACTATTACTATTACTATTACTATTACTATTACTATTACTATTACTATTACTATTACTATTACTATTACTATTACTATTACTATTACTATTACTATTACTATTACTATTACTATTACTATTACTATTACTATTACTATTACTATTACTATTACTATTACTATTACTATTACTATTACTATTACTATTACTATTACTATTACTATTACTATTACTATTACTATTACTATTACTATTACTATTACTATTACTATTACTATTACTATTACTATTACTATTACTATTACTATTACTATTACTATTACTATTACTATTACTATTACTATTACTATTACTATTACTATTACTATTACTATTACTATTACTATTACTATTACTATTACTATTACTATTACTATTACTATTACTATTACTATTACTATTACTATTACTATTACTATTACTATTACTATTACTATTACTATTACTATTACTATTACTATTACTATTACTATTACTATTACTATTACTATTACTATTACTATTACTATTACTATTACTATTACTATTACTATTACTATTACTATTACTATTACTATTACTATTACTATTACTATTACTATTACTATTACTATTACTATTACTATTACTATTACTATTACTATTACTATTACTATTACTATTACTATTACTATTACTATTACTATTACTATTACTATTACTATTACTATTACTATTACTATTACTATTACTATTACTATTACTATTACTATTACTATTACTATTACTATTACTATTACTATTACTATTACTATTACTATTACTATTACTATTACTATTACTATTACTATTACTATTACTATTACTATTACTATTACTATTACTATTACTATTACTATTACTATTACTATTACTATTACTATTACTATTACTATTACTATTACTATTACTATTACTATTACTATTACTATTACTATTACTATTACTATTACTATTACTATTACTATTACTATTACTATTACTATTACTATTACTATTACTATTACTATTACTATTACTATTACTATTACTATTACTATTACTATTACTATTACTATTACTATTACTATTACTATTACTATTACTATTACTATTACTATTACTATTACTATTACTATTACTATTACTATTACTATTACTATTACTATTACTATTACTATTACTATTACTATTACTATTACTATTACTATTACTATTACTATTACTATTACTATTACTATTACTATTACTATTACTATTACTATTACTATTACTATTACTATTACTATTACTATTACTATTACTATTACTATTACTATTACTATTACTATTACTATTACTATTACTATTACTATTACTATTACTATTACTATTACTATTACTATTACTATTACTATTACTATTACTATTACTATTACTATTACTATTACTATTACTATTACTATTACTATTACTATTACTATTACTATTACTATTACTATTACTATTACTATTACTATTACTATTACTATTACTATTACTATTACTATTACTATTACTATTACTATTACTATTACTATTACTATTACTATTGTAGTGTAGTCACATCGGCACTTGTGTACTTGATGCGACCACACAGAAAAACAAAAAGGTTTTGTTTACACAAACAAACCAACCCCAATTAATGTCAATGTCTCATTAACCTATATCAGTAACACTTATTTTGGTAATAACCACTTGAATTCTTTAGTGCAACTTGATGCCCGCGCAGTAATATTCCAACATTAATAATTTTTGTTTGAATGCCGTTCATTGTCCAATTGAACTGATTTTGTCATATTCATTTATTTGGAGTATCGTATTCATTCATAATTAAAAACTAAAAGAATGCTGAATGCCTGCTATTAAGAAAGCAAAACAAAAACATGTAAAATTATAATACTTCTGAGTGACACACTTTTGAGTGTCATATTAAATTGAGTACATTCATATGCACTAATCAGCGATTGGTCAAAAGAAATATTGTAATTGATTTACTATGAAACTAAAAGAAACAAATGTACATTTACGATAAGCTAGAATAAGTTAGAAAGGAATAGTTTATTCCGATAAGTAGGTATATAAGCCCATTCAAAATTGGAATAAATCATCAATTAACTTTGATCAGAAACAACTATCGCTTGTGTCTTTTTCTAATAAAAGAGAAAACATTACATGGCGATCCTGCCAACTTGGTTTTAAATACAGCAGTTTTGCTTAAAAATCAAGGGCACACCTGGATTTCAACATACACAGCTTATGCTTAGTTGAATCCTTGTATATAAATCCTTGTATATATATATTTTCAAACCAAAGAAAAATACATTACATGGCAGAAAGAAAATCCTGCATTTCCATTAACAAGATTGGAAAATGTATTCGATCGACCTGATAGAGCCAAATATGTTTCACACCACACCTTCAAAGAAGCTGAAGCAGTATATAACTTGGCATTTCAAAAAAAAAAAAAAAACTCAGCCGTATACCGATTTACATCATAGACATAGCAAATTGATGTATAGCAAAACAATGCACGCTCAGGCTCAACAGCAACAATTACATCATCATCCCCAGCACACTCCGTACCAAATATCTTCAGCTGCGTTGCAAGCTTCAAGTAGTATTGCGACATCTGCTATAAATGAATGTAATAGAGAAATCCATCAACAGCTACAGCACCAACAAATGCCTTATCACCATGCTGCGACCCAAATACAGCAAATGCCCCAGCAACCATTAACTCATCCATCGATTACTTATCATCATAACAACATCAAGATTATAAATTACTTTGAACACTATATTATTAAAATTAAAGAAAATATTAGAATTCTAAAACAGGGTTTGAAAATTATATATGAAGAAACCTTCAATATAATGATATTCACAAATTTATTTAAGCGAAACACTAGATTATAAATTATTCCAATAGACTTCTTAAGGAAATATCTCTGCAAAATAGATTATGAAACATTTACAATACCTTTTTTTTGTTAATAATAATAAAATAAATCTTCCAATGCATAAAAAAGCAATTACGTCAATTCAAATAAAAATTTCCCCAGAACAGAAATAATACAAACAATAAAATTAAACTTAACAGAATACAGTGTAATTTCTAATTAAAACCTAGTTTATATCTAAGTAATTCGATAGCCCCCAAAAGTGGCATGACACATTTAAACATTTTAAACACAACAAATAGACATTACACTCCAAACTGACCCACATTAAATTACTAAACACAACAAACGAGACAGTGACGCTAGAAAACATCAAACTGCATACTGACCATATTTCATACGCAAGCAAATCACTGCAAAAACATGACATAAACAAGCAAGTTATAGAAAAAGAACTCCTTGCAATTCATTGGAGCATAAATTATTTTAGACCTTACCTATATGGCAGAAAATTTATGGTAGTAACAGATCATCGCCCACTAATCGCATTATTCTCACACAAAAACCCAAGTTCAAAATTGACTAGAATTCGAATGGAATTATCAGACTATGACTTTGAAATAATTTACAAAAAAGGAAAAAATAATACCAATGCAGACGCACTATCAAGAATACAATTGAACTCCGATATATTAAAAACAATGATACCAGAAAAAATTTATGAAAAAGAAAATAAAGCGCTGGTGATAACTAGAAATATGAATAAAAATATGATACAGAACGAGGAAAATAAAAATGAAGAAAATAAAGAAAACAAAAAAGAAAAGAAAAATGGTAATACAAAACCTATTGAGCCTGATCAACTCAAAATATGGGAATGTACATCCAAAAGAGATACGAAACTTGCAAGAAAATTGAAGTTTGTATTCGAAAAGTCGACTAAAAAAATAAAAGTTGAAAACGATTCTGCTCTAAATGAAACGTACGTCAGATGTAGCGATAATCCCGATTATTTAGATAATATGTTGGAGAAACTACCTTCTGTTTTAGGCAGAACAAATTGTGTTAAGTTCGCACTAGAGAAAAGTGACGAAATATTTAAAAAGATAAGCATAGAAAAATTCAAAGAGAAAATGAACAGAAATAAAGAAAATGACGTCATAATAATATTGTATAGTAATCCTCAAAGAATAACAGATGATGAAAGAAAAATGGAATTAATTAAATTGTATCACAGTACGCCATGCGGAGGACATTTCGGAGTAAGAAAAACTAATAAAACTGAAACACAAATACATATGGAAGAATATGTATAAAATGGTAAAAAAAATACGTTTTAGAGTGCGATCTGTGTCAAAGAAACAAACAAGTAAGACACACAAGAGAACCGTTATGCGTTACAGATACGCCAAAGGATAGTTTTTCCACTGTAGTTATCGATACAGTTGGACCCTTACGACCTTCTGGAAACTATCGCTATATATTAACAATGCAATGTGAGTTGACTAAGTATATAATCGCTGCACCAATGGAAAACAAAGAATCCAAAACAGTTGCAAAATGTTTGATAGATAATTTAATTTTAAAATATGGCATATTTAAAACTCTAAAAACAGACAGAGGTACAGAATTTGTAAATGAATTAATGAAAGAAATATGCACTTTGTTAAAAATAGACCACAAAACATCAACACCGTACCATCATGAGACACTTGGTACCGTAGAAAGAAATCACAGAGTTCTAAATGAATACTTTTTGTCATTCGTAAACGATGATTATTGGCATCATTGGATACCATATTATGCTTTTGCATATAACCCCTCACGTAGACACAAATTATTCACCATTTGAATTAATTTTTGGTAAACTGCCTGAATTACCTGGTGAAAACTTCAAGACTAGAGACGGAATATATAATTTGGAAAACTATGCAAATGAAATAAAATTAAGACTAAAACAATCATTAGAAAACGCTAGAAAACTTATAGAAATAACAAAAAAGAATAGAAGCTCAAATTCACACAACAAAACAAATAGTATAAATCTTAACATAGGAGACTTAGTTTTAATAAAATTAGAAAATAGAAAGAAAAATGAGCCACCATACAATGGTCCTTACGAAATAATAAATATAGATAATGTAAATGTAGAATTAAAAATGAATGGAAAAACAAAAATTGTACATAAAAATTTATTAAAGAAATATAAGAAATGAAAATTATTGTAACATTAAATTACAAAATAGAATATAAATAAGACATCTAGAACATAAGAATTATAATAACAAAAAAAATGTAACACAAAAAAAATGTTTAATATAAGTTTCAAAAAAAAAAAAACAATAACATGTACACACGCTTAAGAAAACCTGTAAGTATTGTACCACGCAGACAGCATATTGTATACATATACATACATAAATATTGAATTAAAATTTTAAAATTTCGTCAAGTAACAAAATTATAAAATTTTAACTGAAAGATTGGGGGTGTAGTGTAGTCACATCGGCACTTGTGTACTTGATGCGACCACACAGAAAAACAAAAAGGTTTTGTTTACACAAACAAACCAACCCCAATTAATGTCAATGTCTCATTAACCTATATCAGTAACACTTATTTTGGTAATAACCACTTGAATTCTTTAGTGCAACTTGATGCCCGCGCAGTAATATTCCAACATTAATAATTTTTGTTTGAATGCAGTTCATTGTCCAATTGAACTGATTTTGTCATATTCATTTATTTGGAGTATCGTATTCATTCATAATTAAAAACTAAAAGAATGCTGAATGCCTGCTATTAAGAAAGCAAAACAAAAACATGTAAAATTATAATACTTCTGAGTGACACACTTTTGAGTGTCATATTAAATTGAGTACATTCATATGCACTAATCAGCGATTGGTCAAAAGAAATATTGTAATTGATTTACTATGAAACTAAAAGAAACAAATGTACATTTACGATAAGCTAGAATAAGTTAGAAAGGAATAGTTTATTCCGATAAGTAGGTATATAAGCCCATTCAAAATTGGAATAAATCATCAATTAACTTTGATCAGAAACAACTATCGCTTGTGTCTTTTTCTAATAAAAGAGAAAACATTACACTATTACTATTACTATTACTATTACTATTACTATTACTATTACTATTACTATTACTATTACTATTACTATTACTATTACTATTACTATTACTATTACTATTACTATTACTATTACTATTACTATTACTATTACTATTACTATTACTATTACTATTACTATTACTATTACTATTACTATTACTATTACTATTACTATTACTATTACTATTACTATTACTATTACTATTACTATTACTATTACTATTACTATTACTATTACTATTACTATTACTATTACTATTACTATTACTATTACTATTACTATTACTATTACTATTACTATTACTATTACTATTACTATTACTATTACTATTACTATTACTATTACTATTACTATTACTATTACTATATTGAAAGATGGCAAGCACTATGGACCGAAGATAGGAACGGTAGATGGACAGCCAAACTTATACCAGATATACGGAAATGGATGGAAAGAAAACACGGAGAGGTGAACTATTACTTGACACAGATGCTCTCCGGACACGGCTATTTTAGAAAATATTTGCACAGCACAACGATGGCAAAGCAGATGGAACGCAGAACAGTCCGGTAGATGGACGAAAAGGCTCATTCCTAACATAGGAAAGTGGACTCAAAGGAAATTTGGGGAGATTAACTACTTCCTGACCCAGTTCCTTTCAGGTCATGGATACTTCCGGAAGTATCTACATCGTATGGGCAAAACAGGTAATTCCAGTTGCATCTACTGCGATGCAACAAACGACGATGCAGAACACACTTTTTTCAACTGCATCAGATGGAATACTGAGCGAATCGCATTAAGAGAGCAGATTGGCGTTTTCACCCCTGCCAACATAGTTGACAGAATGCTCGAATGCGAAAACACATGGAATGCTGTGAGTAAATACATCGAGTATGTCTTAAGAAGAAAGAAAAGAGACCTCGATGCACGGCAAAATGAGTCCCCATTAACGGAGACTCAGCAAGAATGAGCCAGCAGCATGAAAATGACGGACCCAGACGTGGGTGTTACGAGCAAAGTCCTTCTTAGGAGGATGAAGTTTCTGGGCCTTCTTGAAGTAATGTAGAAAACAGTCCCGGGAAGGCATCCCACCAGAAACGGAGGAGGGAGTTTTTTAGTGGAAACACCACTCAACGCAGTCGACGACGGTCACTGTAAGTGCGAAGGCATTTTCAACCCTACCTCGCCCGTCAAAAAAAAAAAAAAAAAAAAAAAAAAACTATTACTATTACTATTACTATTACTATTACTATTACTATTACTATTACTATTACTATTACTATTACTATTACTATTACTATTACTATTACTATTACTATTACTATTACTATTACTATTACTATTACTATTACTATTACTATTACTATTACTATTACTATTACTATTACTATTACTATTACTATTACTATTACTATTACTATTACTATTACTATTACTATTACTATTACTATTACTATTACTATTACTATTACTATTACTATTACTATTACTATTACTATTACTATTACTATTACTATTACTATTACTATTACTATTACTATTACTATTACTATTACTATTACTATTACTATTACTATTACTATTACTATTACTATTACTATTACTATTACTATTACTATTACTATTACTATTACTATTACTATTACTATTACTATTACTATTACTATTACTATTACTATTACTATTACTATTACTATTACTATTACTATTACTATTACTATTACTATTACTATTACTATTACTATTACTATTACTATTACTATTACTATTACTATTACTATTACTATTACTATTACTATTACTATTACTATTACTATTACTATTACTATTACTATTACTATTACTATTACTATTACTATTACTATTACTATTACTATTACTATTACTATTACTATTACTATTACTATTACTATTACTATTACTATTACTATTACTATTACTATTACTATTACTATTACTATTACTATTACTATTACTATTACTATTACTATTACTATTACTATTACTATTACTATTACTATTACTATTACTATTACTATTACTATTACTATTACTATTACTATTACTATTACTATTACTATTACTATTACTATTACTATTACTATTACTATTACTATTACTATTACTATTACTATTACTATTACTATTACTATTACTATTACTATTACTATTACTATTACTATTACTATTACTATTACTATTACTATTACTATTACTATTACTATTACTATTACTATTACTATTACTATTACTATTACTATTACTATTACTATTACTATTACTATTACTATTACTATTACTATTACTATTACTATTACTATTACTATTACTATTACTATTACTATTACTATTACTATTACTATTACTATTACTATTACTATTACTATTACTATTACTATTACTATTACTATTACTATTACTATTACTATTACTATTACTATTACTATTACTATTACTATTACTATTACTATTACTATTACTATTACTATTACTATTACTATTACTATTACTATTACTATTACTATTACTATTACTATTACTATTACTATTACTATTACTATTACTATTACTATTACTATTACTATTACTATTACTATTACTATTACTATTACTATTACTATTACTATTACTATTACTATTACTATTACTATTACTATTACTATTACTATTACTATTACTATTACTATTACTATTACTATTACTATTACTATTACTATTACTATTACTATTACTATTACTATTACTATTACTATTACTATTACTATTACTATTACTATTACTATTACTATTACTATTACTATTACTATTACTATTACTATTACTATTACTATTACTATTACTATTACTATTACTATTACTATTACTATTACTATTACTATTACTATTACTATTACTATTACTATTACTATTACTATTACTATTACTATTACTATTACTATTACTATTACTATTACTATTACTATTACTATTACTATTACTATTACTATTACTATAGGGAGGAGACCAAACGCTGTTACAGATGTTTTGGAGCGGGCCATCTTCAATGGGAATGCAAGGGACCTAATAGAAAGGCCATGGGACTTTGCATTCAGTGCGGGCAAAAAGGACACAAGCTGAAGGAGTGCAAAAATCCTCCAATATGTTGCATATGCTCACAAAAAGGAAGTAGCTCAACGAATCACCTACCTGGATCAAGGGGCTGTAAGGCAGACAAACAGACCGCGAAATGAAAGTACTTCAACTAAATATGCATAGGGGAAAAGTCGCTGATTCTCTCTTACCACAGATTATTCTGGAGCAGAGAGCGGACATCGCGATTATCAGCGAGCAATATACGAGCAAGACGAGTGGGTTCTGGTTAAGTGATGACACAGACACCGCTGCTATATGGATACCAAACAACAGAAGGCTACGACCAAAGAACTCAGGCAAGGGAAACGGATTCGTATGGGTGCAGTTTGAAGAGATCACACTCTTAAGCTGCTATCTCACACCGAGTGATAGTATTGATATTTTCCAAGTTAAACTCGATGCGATGGAGGACGCCATAAGAGACCTAGGAGGAGATATCCTAGTGGGCGGCGATGTTAACTCTAGAGCAGTGGAATGGGGAATGCCGACTACTAACTCAAGAGGAAAAAGAATAATTGAACTAGCAGCGAGAAGTGGATTGATAGTCGCTAACGTTGGAAATGTTCCCACTTTCAGGAGACCACAGTGTGAGGGTACAATACCAGATGTGACATTGGTGTCTGAAAGATTGGCTGGGAGAATTCTGAACTGGAAAGTTCTCGAAATATACACGGCCAGTGATCACCAGTACATATCATACTCCATCCAGACAAACACCCTTACGCATCAAGGAAGCACAAGTGGTGGCACTCGCAGGTGGAACGTGGGCAAGTTGGACACATCTGCGCTCGTGGCAGAGATTGACTACCAAATAGGAAGACAGGAATTAGGAGAAGATGCCGTAAAAATATCTAACCAAGTCATGAATATCATTCGAATGGGCTGTGACAAAGCAATGCCAAAAACGAGAAAGCGGAACAAATATAAAACCGCTGTATATTGGTGGAACAGCACAATAGAAGAAGAAAGGCGTAATTGTATACGACAGCGTCGAAAATATACTAGGGCAAGGCGTAGAGGCACAGCAGATGCAGAGCATGCTGAATACAAGGAAGCAAAAAAGAGGTTGGGAAGAGCCATACAGAATAGTAAAAGACAACAATTTGAGGAGCTCAGGGAAGATATTAATAGGGACCCATGGGGCCTTGGATATAAATTAGTCATGAAGAAGCTTGGGTTTAAAAACCCCGCGCAGGAGATGGACGAAAGGACAATGGAGAATATAGTGACAACACTCTTTCCTAAGCATGGCTTAAGGAATGACATCTACAACACGGAGGACGTGGCAACACAAACCCAGTTTATCCCATTCACCGTAGAAGAACTAAGGGCAGCAGCTCTAACCCTCAAGAATGGAAAGGCTCCTGGACCGGATGGAATACCAGCCGAGGTTGTGAAGAAAATTGCAATTACTCGACCAAGATTGCTTTTAGAAATGTATAATAGCTGCCTGAGGGAAGGCGTTTTTCCAGAGCCGTGGAAAAAACAAAAGCTAGTGCTTATAAGCAAAGGAAAAGGAGAACCACACTTGCCATCATCATACAGACCACTCTGTATGCTGGATTCGGCAGGAAAACTATTGGAGAAACTACTCAAGCCTCGCCTAGAAGAAGCTATCAATAGGGGGGGTGGCTTATCCAGGAGACAATATGGATTTCGGCCAGGCAGGTGTACAATAGATGCCGTGAAGGAGATAACAGATGTTGTCAAAGTTGTCCAGCAGAGAAACCATTTCAGCAGGCCCGTGGTTCTTCTCGCCACTCTCGACGTAAGGAATGCCTTCAATAGCCTAAGATGGGCAGACGTGTTGAAAGCCTTAAAGAGAAATTTCGCAGTGCCAACATATCTAATGAAGATAATTGGTAACTATTTGAAAGACAGGGTTCTCTTATACGACACCAAGGAGGGCCCGAAAAGTATGGTCGTCACCTCGGGAGCGGCACAGGGCTCGATTTTAGGACCAGATTTGTGGAACGCGAGCTATGATGAAATCCTGAGAATCGAAATGCCAGAGGACACATTCTTAGTTGGCTACGCAGATGACATCGCAGCAGTCATCACAGCTAGGAACACGGACGATGCCCAGAGGAGACTCAGACAAGTGATGATAAGAACCAGGGCCTGGCTAGACTCACATGGGCTGGAGCTAGCCACACACAAAACGGAGTTGGTGTTTCTCACAGGACGGCACATGCCAACCGAGATAGAAATGCGGTTCGAAGATGTTTTAATAACCACCAAGGAAAGCGTGAACTACTTAGGTATAAGGATGGATAGGAGGTTGACATACTCACAACACATTCAATATGTATCCACAAAAGCGGCAAAGATAACGGCACAGCTGAGCAGATTAATGGCGAATGTTGGAGGACCTCTATCATGCAAAAGGAAGCTGCTGATGGAAGCATGCAACAGTGTCCTTTTGTACGGATGTGAAATCTGGGCAAAACTAAAAGAATGCTGAATGCCTGCTATTAAGAAAGCAAAACAAAAACATGTAAAATTATAATACTTCTGAGTGACACACTTTTGAGTGTCATATTAAATTGAGTACATTCATATGCACTAATCAGCGATTGGTCAAAAGAAATATTGTAATTGATTTACTATGAAACTAAAAGAAACAAATGTACATTTACGATAAGCTAGAATAAGTTAGAAAGGAATAGTTTATTCCGATAAGTAGGTATATAAGCCCATTCAAAATTGGAATAAATCATCAATTAACTTTGATCAGAAACAACTATCGCTTGTGTCTTTTTCTAATAAAAGAGAAAACATTACACTATTACTATTACTATTACTATTACTATTACTATTACTATTACTATTACTATTACTATTACTATTACTATTACTATTACTATTACTATTACTATTACTATTACTATTACTATTACTATTACTATTACTATTACTATTACTATTACTATTACTATTACTATTACTATTACTATTACTATTACTATTACTATTACTATTACTATTACTATTACTATTACTATTACTATTACTATTACTATTACTATTACTATTACTATTACTATTACTATTACTATTACTATTACTATTACTATTACTATTACTATTACTATTACTATTACTATTACTATTACTATTACTATTACTATTACTATTACTATTACTATTACTATTACTATTACTATTACTATTACTATTACTATTACTATTACTATTACTATTACTATTACTATTACTATTACTATTACTATTACTATTACTATTACTATTACTATTACTATTACTATTACTATTACTATTACTATTACTATTACTATTACTATTACTATTACTATTACTATTACTATTACTATTACTATTACTATTACTATTACTATTACTATTACTATTACTATTACTATTACTATTACTATTACTATTACTATTACTATTACTATTACTATTACTATTACTATTACTATTACTATTACTATTACTATTACTATTACTATTACTATTACTATTACTATTACTATTACTATTACTATTACTATTACTATTACTATTACTATTACTATTACTATTACTATTACTATTACTATTACTATTACTATTACTATTACTATTACTATTACTATTACTATTACTATTACTATTACTATTACTATTACTATTACTATTACTATTACTATTACTATTACTATTACTATTACTATTACTATTACTATTACTATTACTATTACTATTACTATTACTATTACTATTACTATTACTATTACTATTACTATTACTATTACTATTACTATTACTATTACTATTACTATTACTATTACTATTACTATTACTATTACTATTACTATTACTATTACTATTACTATTACTATTACTATTACTATTACTATTACTATTACTATTACTATTACTATTACTATTACTATTACTATTACTATTACTATTACTATTACTATTACTATTACTATTACTATTACTATTACTATTACTATTACTATTACTATTACTATTACTATTACTATTACTATTACTATTACTATTACTATTACTATTACTATTACTATTACTATTACTATTACTATTACTATTACTATTACTATTACTATTACTATTACTATTACTATTACTATTACTATTACTATTACTATTACTATTACTATTACTATTACTATTACTATTACTATTACTATTACTATTACTATTACTATTACTATTACTATTACTATTACTATTACTATTACTATTACTATTACTATTACTATTACTATTACTATTACTATTACTATTACTATTACTATTACTATTACTATTACTATTACTATTACTATTACTATTACTATTACTATTACTATTACTATTACTATTACTATTACTATTACTATTACTATTACTATTACTATTACTATTACTATTACTATTACTATTACTATTACTATTACTATTACTATTACTATTACTATTACTATTACTATTACTATTACTATTACTATTACTATTACTATTACTATTACTATTACTATTACTATTACTATTACTATTACTATTACTATTACTATTACTATTACTATTACTATTACTATTACTATTACTATTACTATTACTATTACTATTACTATTACTATTACTATTACTATTACTATTACTATTACTATTACTATTACTATTACTATTACTATTACTATTACTATTACTATTACTATTACTATTACTATTACTATTACTATTACTATTACTATTACTATTACTATTACTATTACTATTACTATTACTATTACTATTACTATTACTATTACTATTACTATTACTATTACTATTACTATTACTATTACTATTACTATTACTATTACTATTACTATTACTATTACTATTACTATTACTATTACTATTACTATTACTATTACTATTACTATTACTATTACTATTACTATTACTATTACTATTACTATTACTATTACTATTACTATTACTATTACTATTACTATGGAGAGTATAGTGACAACACTCTTTCCTAAGCATGGCTTAAGGAATGACATCTACAACACGGAGGACGTGGCAACACAAACCCAGTTTATCCCATTCACCGTAGAAGAACTAAGGGCAGCAGCTCTAACCCTCAAGAATGGAAAGGCTCCTGGACCGGATGGAATACCAGCCGAGGTTGTGAAGAAAATTGCAATTACTCGACCAAGATTGCTTTTAGAAATGTATAATAGCTGCCTGAGGGAAGGCGTTTTTCCAGAGCCGTGGAAAAAACAAAAGCTAGTGCTTATAAGCAAAGGAAAAGGAGAACCACACTTGCCATCATCATACAGACCACTCTGTATGCTGGATTCGGCAGGAAAACTATTGGAGAAACTACTCAAGCCTCGCCTAGAAGAAGCTATCAATAGGGGGGGTGGCTTATCCAGGAGACAATATGGATTTCGGCCAGGCAGGTGTACAATAGATGCCGTGAAGGAGATAACAGATGTTGTCAAAGTTGTCCAGCAGAGAAACCATTTCAGCAGGCCCGTGGTTCTTCTCGCCACTCTCGACGTAAGGAATGCCTTCAATAGCCTAAGATGGGCAGACGTGTTGAAAGCCTTAAAGAGAAATTTCGCAGTGCCAACATATCTAATGAAGATAATTGTTAACTATTTGAAAGACAGGGTTCTCTTATACGACACCAAGGAGGGCCCGAAAAGTATGGTCGTCACCTCGGGAGCGGCACAGGGCTCGATTTTAGGACCAGATTTGTGGAACGCGAGCTATGATGAAATCCTGAGAATCGAAATGCCAGAGGACACATTCTTAGTTGGCTACGCAGATGACATCGCAGCAGTCATCACAGCTAGGAACACGGACGATGCCCAGAGGAGACTCAGACAAGTGATGATAAGAACCAGGGCCTGGCTAGACTCACATGGGCTGGAGCTAGCCACACACAAAACGGAGTTGGTGTTTCTCACAGGACGGCACATGCCAACCGAGATAGAAATGCGGTTCGAAGATGTTTTAATAACCACCAAGGAAAGCGTGAACTACTTAGGTATAAGGATGGATAGGAGGTTGACATACTCACAACACATTCAATATGTATCCACAAAAGCGGCAAAGATAACGGCACAGCTGAGCAGATTAATGGCGAATGTTGGAGGACCTCTATCATGCAAAAGGAAGCTGCTGATGGAAGCATGCAACAGTGTCCTTTTGTACGGATGTGAAATCTGGGCAGACACGCTGAGTACCAAGAGAAGAGCAAATGCATTACTCTCAGTGCAGAGGACAGCGGCGTTGCGCGTGGCATCGGCATACCGCACAGTATCAGCATCCGCTGTCTTTGTGATAGCAGGCATGCTTCCAATCGACCTTCACGCAGTGGAACGCAAGAGAGTATTTATCACAAGACGATCTACAGCGGACACAATGCCTTTGCCAGATGCTAGACAGGCAACTATTGAAAGATGGCAAGCCCTATGGACCAAAGATAGGAACGGTAGATGGACAGCCAAACTTATACCAGATATACGGAAATGGATGGAAAGAAAACACGGAGAGGTGAACTATTACTTGACACAGATGCTCTCCGGACACGGCTATTTTAGAAAATATTTGCACAGAATGGGAAAGTGCAGTACACCATTTTGTTTGTACGAAGAAAGCGATATAGTTGACGATGCGGAACACACGTTTTTCTTCTGCCAACGCTGGGTCATAAGCCGGCAACAAGTGGAGAGGCAAATCGGTTTGATCACGACGGCAAACCTTGTTGACAAGATGACAAGTAATGCGGAAGCGTGGAATGCAGTGGCAACGTACGTCGAATGTGTGCTTCGAGCTAAGAAGAAAGATCTGGATAGAGCACACAGCAGCTTGGGATAGGCTAGGACAGCGACTAAGCTAGACAAAGGAGAAGAGAAAAAAAAAAAAAAAACAAACAAAAAAGCGGGTGCCTGGACGCAGGCATGCGGAAGGCGGTCTCCTGACCAAGGAGGGAGCCACCTCGAAGTAATGCGAAAGCGGTCCCGAGGTGGAAGTATCTCCCAAAGAGATGAGGTGGGGTTTTAGTCGGTATGCCCATATGGGAGAGCCCGACATATCATAGTGGGTGACGACCCACTATGAATGCAGTAATGCATTTCCCCAGCTCACCCGCAAAAAAAAAAAAAAAAAAAAAAAAAAAAAAAAAAAATTACTATTACTATTACTATTACTATTACTATTACTATTACTATTACTATTACTATTACTATTACTATTACTATTACTATTACTATTACTATTACTATTACTATTACTATTACTATTACTATTACTATTACTATTACTATTACTATTACTATTACTATTACTATTACTATTACTATTACTATTACTATTACTATTACTATTACTATTACTATTACTATTACTATTACTATTACTATTACTATTACTATTACTATTACTATTACTATTACTATTACTATTACTATTACTATTACTATTACTATTACTATTACTATTACTATTACTATTACTATTACTATTACTATTACTATTACTATTACTATTACTATTACTATTACTATTACTATTACTATTACTATTACTATTACTATTACTATTACTATTACTATTACTATTACTATTACTATTACTATTACTATTACTATTACTATTACTATTACTATTACTATTACTATTACTATTACTATTACTATTACTATTACTATTACCCCGTGTGGGGTTTTGCTAGATCCTCCATCGGGGCCCTCCCATTAGGCGAATTGGGGACGCTCGTCATGCCTTTATTAAGGTTTGAAGGGTACCAGGGAAATAAAATACCTGGGGGTGATCAAAATCTAGCACGTTGATGGACCGGATATGAAATTGGATACACGATGTACGGATGTGATTTTGAATTGTTCGATTTTGGGCCGGCATGTATGGCAGCCTGTTACCTTAATATACCGGAGTGAAATCTTGTAGAAACGGCTCTCAGGGAAATGTCATACATGTCTCCCGTCCCGCTAAAACCCTGGCAAGGACTCAAAGAACGCTCCGCATACCGTAGCCATTTAGTTGGCCATGCAGGTTTAGTTGATATGACATCCTAATTAATGCCCGATCTGGCTCTGAACACATGATCTCATAAGGACATGTGTCAACCCTCGCGAGGACCTCACTGCATGCATAGGGACCCTCGGGATCATTATAAGGGCGACTGCATAAACGGGTGCGGATAACGACTTTAAGTTGGGACCCAGTTGCACCGATCAAAATGTCAGCGCTTTTCGCTAGCAGTACAAAAACTAAGAGATCACCGGTTAACCAGCCGCCATCCACCACATGTATCGAGGAGCGGATTATCTCTACACCCCTTAGCGAATGTAGTGAAGTAGTAAACTGTACAGAAAAACACGCAGCGACATATAGCTCACCAAGACAAGAATTCATCCTGAAAATGCGGCTATCTGAAGAAGAAGCTCTTGAGAAATGCCACAAAACACTTCGTAAAATACGGGCTGCAATGAATAAACAGAGAAACATCAATATGGAAGTTCAAAATGGAGTATCGGAGTTAGAGGAACTTATGGATGTTATCACAAGCTACCGACGGACCTGGAAAACCGCGGAAACAGCAAGAGATAAAGACAAGAAACAGCCACAGCAGAATGAGACCATCGAGAAAATAAATGTGGCGGAAAAAGCCACAACACCAGTAACAACACAAAGTAAGCGCAGTGCAACGAGCCCAGCAGAACATAAACCAGGAAAGAAAAAGAAGAAACTAGTGAATGAGAAAATTACAATATCAGGGATGGATAAGTGCTTAGAAAACGCTAAGACGCCCAGCAAAGAAACAAAAACCAAAACGAGAAAGGCTCCACAAAAAAAGCCAAAATTAAAACAAGAAGCAGTAATAATTAAACCGCAAGATGGACACAGTTATGCTGACGTGCTAAGAAACATCAGGCAAAATGTAAAACCGGAGGAAACAGAAGTTGCAGTGCAATCCATCCGAAAAACAAAAACTGGTGCAATATTGCTCGTGATGGGTAGAGGAGGAAAGAAAGATGATTTCTACAATAATATTAGAAAAACTCTCAAAGAAGCAGCCGTTGTACAAGACGCAAGACCTAAAGCCACAGTAGAGATACAAGACCTTGACTCCCTCTCTACAGAAGAAGAAGTTATAGATGCTGTTGGCAAAGAAACGGGCATTACAAAGGAGGACATAACTGTGCGACTAACAGCTACAAACAGCAGAGAACAGAAAAGAGCTTTCGTTTCTTTACCACAAGAAGGAGTACATAAACTTCTTAAAACCAGCAGAATAAAAATAGCGGTAACAAATTGTCGACTAAGATTTATTGAGGAAAGAAAACGCTGTTTCCGATGCTTTGGAGTGGACCACATGCAGTGGGAATGCAAAGGCCCCGACAGGAAGGGAATGGGACTATGCATTAAGTGCGGAGAGAAAGGCCATAAGTTAAAAGAATGCAAGAACCCCCCAAAGTGCTGCATCTGTTCCGAGAAAGAAGCTGGCATGACAAATCATTTGCCAGGCTCAAGAAGCTGCAAAGCAAATAAGCAAAAGGCGCAGTGAAAATTCTTCAGGCAAACATGCATCGAGCAAAAATGGCCCATGATCTATTACCGCAAATAGCCATAGAACAAAAAGCAGACATCATAATAATAAGCGAGCAATACACCAAGATAGGAAACGGACTTTGGCTTGAGGATGAATCGGGAACGACCGCAATATGGGCTCCAGCCTCCAGCAATATACAACCGAAGGCCGACGGAAGAGGAAACGGAGTCGTATGGATGCAAGTTAGAAATATAACGATAATAAGCTGTTATCTCACTCCAAGTGATAGCATCGACGAGTTCAACAGGAAGCTCGATAGCATTGAAGACATCATACTGGACAAGGACGGACACCTCATAGTTGCCGGGGATTTTAACTCGCAAGCAGTAGAATGGGGAATGCAAAGAACTAACTCGAGAGGCAGGAAAATTTTGGAAATGGCAGCTAGAACAGGACTAACGATTGCAAATGTAGGAAACGTGCCCACGTTTAGACGTCCTGGGTGTGAAGGCACCATACCCGACATAACTCTGGTATCTGATAGACTCGCAAGCAAGCTGGAGAACTGGAGAGTCCTAGAAATATACACGGGAAGTGACCACCAGTACATCTCGTACTCACTGAAAAGCAGAGATACAATAACGCCAAGGGATACAAACTCTTCCACCCGTAAGTGGAATGTGAATAAGTTAAACCCTGATGTACTTACGGCAGAGGTCGACCGACAAACCAATGTAGTAGAAATTGATGGAGATGCAGATGCCATTGTGAAACTTACCATGCGCATCATTACGACGGCATGCAATAAAGCTATGCCAAAGATGAAGAAACCAAAGAATAAAATGGCAGTGCACTGGTGGAACGATGAAATAAATGAACTTAGACGAAACTGCTTACGTCAAAGGCGTAAATATACAAGGGCCAAACGCAGAGGCGATGCGGAAACAGAGCAAATGGAGTACAAGGAAGCAAAGAAACAACTCCAGAGCGCCATTAACAAAAGTAAAAAAGAAAAATGGGAGGAACTAAGAGTTGATATTAATCGAAACCCCTGGGGACTCGGCTATAAGGTTGTCATGAAGAAACTAGGCAAGAAGAATACCGTGGAAAATATGAATGAGACAACTATGTTAAATATAGTGGAAACGCTCTTTCCCAAACACGAAATGAGGGCAGATGAAGAAGAAGATAGATTAAATATGAATGTCCCGTTATTTACACAGGAAGAGCTCCAAATAGCTGCTCGTAACCTAAAGAATAACAAAGCACCAGGTCCCGATGGAGTTCCATCAGAAGTCTTGAAAGAAATAGCGCAAAACAACCCCCAGATGTTGCTGAAAATGTATAATAGCTGCCTAGAAGAAGGAGTGTTCCCAAATATTTGGAAAAAACAGAGCCTTGTACTAATCAGCAAAGGAAAAGGAGATCCAGAATTACCATCTTCATACAGACCACTATGCATGCTAGATACAGCAGGCAAATTATTAGAACGACTGTTAAAGCCTCGAATTGAAAAAGCTATTCAAGCAGCAGGTAGCTTATCGAAGAGACAACATGGATTCCGCCCAAGAAAATCCACAATAGGAGCCCTTAAAGACGTAGTAGACGCAGTTGAAGCTACACAACTGAGAAATCATTACTCCAGACCATTAGTCCTCTTAGCCACCTTAGACGTAAAGAATGCGTTTAACAGCCTTAGATGGACAGACGTATTGCACGCTCTTAAGACTAACTTCAATTTACCTGAATACCTAATGAAAATAATAAGGAACTACCTTAAAGACAGAGTATTAATATATAATACGAACACAGGCAAGAGAAAAATGAAGATAACCTCAGGAGCAGCGCAGGGCTCTATATTAGGACCTGACCTATGGAATGCCAGCTACGATGGAATTTTTAAACAAGAAATGCCTGAAGGAACATTTTTAGTGGGCTATGCGGACGACATTGCAGCTGTTATCACAGCGAGAAATACGGAAGAAGCTCAGCGCAGGTTGCGACAAGTGATGTTAAGAACCAGGAGTTGGTTAGACGCACACGGGCTACAACTCGCAATGCACAAAACAGAGCTGCTACTACTCACTAGACGTCATATCCCTCTTGAGGTTAACATGCATATAGACGAAATAGTATTGCACACTATTAAATGTATCAATTACCTGGGAGTCAGGTTGGATTCAAAGCTGACTTACTCACAACAGATCCAACATGCAATACAAAAAGCAGCAAAAATAACAATGCAGCTGAGCCGATTAATGGTAAACATCGGGGGTCCACTTCCGAGCAAAAGAAAGCTGCTAATGGAGGCCTGCAACAGCATTCTTTTATATGGCAGCGAAATATGGGCTCAGGTATTAGAAAAAGAAAACAGAGCGAAAAAACTCCTCGCAGTACAAAGAATAGCAGCTTTGCGGGTCTCATCAGCATACCGAACGGTGTCTGCACCCGCCGTTTTCGTTATAGCAGCAATGAAACCCATAGACTTACAAGCTGTCGAACGGATGAATATCTATAACGCCAAAATAAACAACACCCAACCAAAGGAAGAGATAGAGGCCATAAAGCAGGAAACTACTGCCAAATGGAAAAAGCGATGGGAAAATGAAACCCGTGGACGGTGGACTTTCAAATTAATTCCCAATATTACAAAATGGACAAACAGAAAAACCGGAGAAATAAATTATTACATAACGCAGATGTTGTCTGGGCACGGATATTTCCGCAAGTACCTACACAAAATGGGTAAGTGCAGCACACCATTCTGCATCTATGAGGAAGAAGAGATAATAGATGACGCTGAACATACGTTCTTTAAATGTAGCTATTGGATGGATTGTCGCACTCAACTAGAAGACCATATTGGCGAATTAACAGCCGAAACTATCATTGACAAAATGATGAGCAGCGAAGAAAACTGGAAGGCAATCGCACGATACATCGAACACGTTCTCCGCTCAAAAAAGCGTGATTTAGACGCAGCCTAAAACACGGCAATAAGCATTAAATTGGAGCAAGACCATCGGAAGGGGGGCCTAGACGTGGGCCATAAAAGAAGAGGTGTGCACATAAGCGTACATAACAAAGGGATCCACCTGGAAGTAATGCTAAGGCGGTGCCCAGGTGGGCAACACATCCCAAGCTTGACAAGGTGGGTTTTTAGCCGGTAACCAATACAAGGAGTCCGGCATACGGCGTGGATGACGATTCACGTAACATGCATAAAGCATTTTCCCATCCTACCCCAAAAAAAAAAAAAAAAAAAAAAAAAAAAAAAAAATTACTATTACTATTACTATTACTATTACTATTACTATTACTATTACTATTACTATTACTATTACTATTACTATTACTATTACTATTACTATTACTATTACTATTACTATTACTATTACTATTACTATTACTATTACTATTACTATTACTATTACTATTACTATTACTATTACTATTACTATTACTATTACTATTACTATTACTATTACTATTACTATTACTATTACTATTACTATTACTATTACTATTACTATTACTATTACTATTACTATTACTATTACTATTACTATTACTATTACTATTACTATTACTATTACTATTACTATTACTATTACTATTACTATTACTATTACTATTACTATTACTATTACTATTACTATTACTATTACTATTACTATTACTATTACTATTACTATTACTATTACTATTACTATTACTATTACTATTACTATTACTATTACTATTACTATTACTATTACTATTACTATTACTATTACTATTACTATTACTATTACTATTACTATTACTATTACTATTACTATTACTATTACTATTACTATTACTATTACTATTACTATTACTATTACTATTACTATTACTATTACTATTACTATTACTATTACTATTACTATTACTATTACTATTACTATTACTATTACTATTACTATTACTATTACTATTACTATTACTATTACTATTACTATTACTATTACTATTACTATTACTATTACTATTACTATTACTATTACTATTACTATTACTATTACTATTACTATTACTATTACTATTACTATTACTATTACTATTACTATTACTATTACTATTACTATTACTATTACTATTACTATTACTATTACTATTATTATTACTATTACTATTACTATTACTATTACTATTACTATTACTATTACTATTACTATTACTATTACTATTACTATTACTATTACTATTACTATTACTATTACTATTACTATTACTATTACTATTACTATTACTATTACTATTACTATTACTATTACTATTACTATTACTATTACTATTACTATTACTATTACTATTACTATTACTATTACTATTACTATTACTATTACTATTACTATTACTATTACTATTACTATTACTATTACTATTACTATTACTATTACTATTACTATTACTATTACTATTACTATTACTATTACTATTACTATTACTATTACTATTACTATTACTATTACTATTACTATTACTATTACTATTACTATTACTATTACTATTACTATTACTATTACTATTACTATTACTATTACTATTACTATTACTATTACTATTACTATTACTATTACTATTACTATTACTATTACTATTACTATTACTATTACTATTACTATTACTATTACTATTACTATTACTATTACTATTACTATTACTATTACTATTACTATTACTATTACTATTACTATTACTATTACTATTACTATTACTATTACTATTACTATTACTATTACTATTACTATTACTATTACTATTACTATTACTATTACTATTACTATTACTATTACTATTACTATTACTATTACTATTACTATTACTATTACTATTACTATTACTATTACTATTACTATTACTATTACTATTACTATTACTATTACTATTACTATTACTATTACTATTACTATTACTATTACTATTACTATTACTATTACTATTACTATTACTATTACTATTACTATTACTATTACTATTACTATTACTATTACTATTACTATTACTATTACTATTACTATTACTATTACTATTACTATTACTCCGTGTGGAGTTATTCCAGTCTCCCATCGGACGCGTCCCCAGGTGGCGGATAGGGGAACTCTCGGCTGATCTTCAAATCTGCAGGGAAGGTGGCAATTAAAATACCACCCGCGGACCAAAATCCTGGACAGCTGTTTCACCACGCCTGGTGCGGCTGAAGAAGACGGAAAATGGAACGTTTGTGGCTTACGAATATGTCTCACGATCCTGATCCGACTGCCATGGGCTGACGGCTGCAGTATTCCACCACCTTATTATGTAGGAGTGACATCCGCTGAAACGGCTGGTGGGCTAATGCTGCAGCCGCCCCCGTCCCGTTAAAACTGTAGCGAGGCTCTGAGTACGTTCTACATGCGTCGCCGCCGAGGTGGCTGTACAGGTGCAGTTGAGAATGACTCCTCCTTTTTTGCGCCGAGATCCTGGCTCTGAACACAGGTACTCATAAGGCCCTGTGTCAACACTTGCGTGGACCTCACTGATTTCAAAGGGACCCACGGGGATCGTTTGAGGCGACTGTACAAACGCGTAAGGATAGCGGCTCAGAGCGGGGACCCAACAAAGATGAATACAAATAATAATAATAACAACAAATTTAGACAGACAGTTGAGAAGACGAACGAAAACGCGAGCGAAAAGACGGGAAGTACTCCCAATGCCAACACCGGAGATCCCAAAGAGACGGTGCGAATCACACCGACCAGCACCTACGCATCACGAGCGGCTCTAACTGCTGTCACTCCAGCAGGTGAGGACACCCTTCGCACAGCGCGTGCAGTCCAAAAGGGGGGCGTGACAGGTAATTCAACAGGCAGCTCGCCTCGACTGGAGCTAATCCAGAAGATGCGAAAGATGGAAGAAGAAGCGATTATGCAATGCAAATCGTTAATAAGCAACATGCAACAAGTCTTCAACCGGCAGAAGAACATCAGCATTGATGTCAAGACCGGGGTTGCCAAAATGTCCGAGCTGCTGGATGTCACGATAAATTATAGGCGCGCGTGGAAGAAGGCGGAAGAGGAACGGTCGTTTTCGAATCGACGCGATGTGGGCGTTACACGGCAGACTGAACGCGATTCAACCCCTGTGACGGCGAACCCTAAAAGAACAGCCACTAGCCCTGCAATGCCCGAAAAAAGCAAGAAGGCTAGATCGAAAGAGCCCAGTGGGGACACAGTTGAGCTCCCTCAAGGGGGAGAAGAAAACTGGCGAACCGTCACTAAAAGGGGGGGAAAAAATAAGACGAAAAAGAAACCGGTCGAACCGAACAGAAAGAAGAACGAGCGGCAACAGCGAGCGAAATCGGAAGCGGTAATAATTAAACCCGCAGCGGGTCACAGCTACGCGGAAGTTCTAAAAGATCTGCGCGATAAAATAAAGACGGACGACTCGGTTAGCATAAAGACGGTTAGGAAAACGCAGACCGGAGCCATCCTCCTTGAACTCGGAAAAGGGCAACAGGTTAGGCCGGATTTCGTTCAACAGCTGAGGAGTACCATAAGAGATACAGCCTCCGTCGTGGAACTAAAGCCAAAGGCGACTATCGAGATAAGAGATCTCGATTCGCTTACACTTAAGGAGGAGGTAAAAACAGCAGCCCAGAAGCTGCTCAGCAACCCAGGGGAGCAGATCCAGACAAGGATCACCGCACCCAATGTGAGAGAGCAGGTACGAGCCTTCCTCACCCTGTCAGCTGAAAGCGCGGCAAAACTCCTTGAGGTTGGCTATATAAAGATTGGGTGGGTCCGAGCGAGGATGCGATTGTGCGATGACGTTAGGAGATGCTATCGATGTCTTGGAACAGGACACGTACAGACAAATTGTTCAGGTTTAGACAGGAGGAACACTTGTATTAGGTGTGGGGGGTCGGGACACAAAATGAAGGACTGTAACGAAACCCCCAAATGTGTCCACTGCGCGGATGCAAAACGCGACCGGACTGACCATCTTCCGGGATCGAAAAGATGCCCACTGGTCAGGAAACGATGAATGTGCTTCAAGCAAATATGCACAGAAGTCGGACGGCAGACGCTCTGATCGAGCAAATTGCCGCTGAAAATAGGGTAGACGCCGTCATTATTTGCGAACAATATAGACGTATACCCCGAGGGTCCTGGTACGAAGATGAAACAGGCACGGCTGCTCTGTGGCTACCTAGCGGCAGTAAGCTCGCGGTCACGCAGCTCGGGGGAGGCCACTGTTACACGTACGTTCGGACGAGACAATACACGCTAATGAGCTGCTACCTTACCCCTAGTGATAGCATAGGCCAGTTCAGGACAAAACTAGACCTGATCGAGGATAGGGTTAGGGAAATAGGCGGACCGTTTATAGTAGCGGGTGATTTCAATGCCAGGGCTGTAGAATGGGGGGACCGGACAACGAACTCACGCGGAAGAAACATTTTAGACATGGCTGCTAGGTTAGGTTTGATAGTGGCAAATACCGGTAATGCCACTACTTTCAGGAGGCCGGGATGCGAACACACCACCCCAGACATCACTTTGGTGTCCGAGAGCTTGGCTACAAGCGTTGAAGGGTGGAGAGTGTTGGAAGACTTCACTGGTAGCGATCACCAGTATATTACCTTCCGGACCACGGAAAGGACGAACTCTGACCAGACGCCAAGAAGGAGAGGCACACGCAAGTGGAATGCAACTAAGCTGAACCACGAAAGATTTCTAAGCAAGTTTGACGGGGTCTCAGCTGCGCACACCATGAGTGATGCTGACTCCATGGCAATGACATTGAGGCAGCGCATAGCTCAAAGCTGCGAGGCATCCATGCCACGTGTAGCGCAGCAGTCTAGAAGACAGGCTGCGTACTGGTGGACGCCAGAAATAGCTGAGCTCAGACGAACCTGCCTTCGTAACAGAAGAAGATACACCAGAGCCAGGCGAAATGGCGAGGCAACCATGGTAGCCGAAGAATTCAGACAAAGCCGAAAAGTATTGAAATGGGCGATTATTAGAAGCAAGAAGTCGAAATGGGAAGAACTTCGGAACGATCTGAACAGCAACCCCTGGGGACTCGGCTATAAGATCGTTACGAGGAAGCTAAACGCTAACCATGCTGCTCCGCATATAGGGAACGACATCAACCACATCGTGGATAACTTGTTTCCCACGCACCCTCCACTGCACGATGAACGCGAAGTCCTTGCTGATGGGATGCCCACGCCCTTCACTGAAGAAGAGCTAAAAATCGCGGCTAGAAGCCTTAAGAGGGGTAAAGCCCCCGGGCCTGATGGAATACCAGCGGAGACACTCATACTTTTAGCCGAAAATCGGCCAGATGCTCTGCTCGAAGTGTACAACGCTTGTATAGCCCAAGGCACTTTTCCCAAAGAGTGGAAAAGACAAAAGCTCATGCTGATTAGCAAGGGAAGAGGCGACCCAACGCAACCATCAGCTTACCGACCTCTATGCATGCTAGATAGCACCGGCAAACTCTTGGAGAAGCTTCTGCAACGCAGATTAGCAGAATCCATCGAGGCAGGCGGAGGACTATCGGAGAGGCAGCACGGCTTTCGACCCGGAAGATCGACTCTTGGTGCTATTGAGGATGTAGTCAGAAGTTTCGAAAACGCACAGAACGGACGCTCCTACCCGAAACATATAATCGTTCTCGCAACACTCGATGTACGTAACGCTTTTAATAGCTTACGATGGGCAAATGTTATCCAGGCATTGCGGGAAAGATTCCGCATACCTGTATATCTTATGAGAATTCTCCAGAGTTATCTTAGGGATCGTACACTCATATACGATACACCAGACGGACAGAGAGTTAGAACAATCACATCGGGGGCAGCCCAGGGATCCGTTCTTGGTCCTGACCTCTGGAATCTAAGCTATGACGAGATATTAGGAATAGATATGCCAGAAGACACACACCTTGTAGGGTACGCGGACGACATAGCGGCGGTCATTTCGGCACGGGACGCGGACGACGCTAAGAGAAAATTAAACCAAGTTATGATAAGGACTCGAGCATGGCTCGAGGACCATGGGCTCGAACTTGCAGTAGACAAGACTGAAGTAATCATGATGACACGGGGGCATATGCCTCTAGAAATTAGCATGCCGGTAGATGACATGCTCGTAGTGACGAAAAGGGCGATAAAATATCTGGGCGTACAAATCGATAACAGGCTCACTTATTGGGCCCAGATTAAACATGCGGCTGCAAAGGCAGCAAAAGTTTCAGGCATGTTGAGCAGGCTAATGGCAAACATTGGCGGGCCCACACAGAGCAAGAGGAGGCTGATTATGGCAGCCACAAATTCTATACTGCTATATGGCAGCGAAATTTGGGGCAATGCACTGAGAGCAAAGTCTAAGCGTAAGGCTCTAGAAGAAGTCCAACGCACAGCCGCACTCAGAATCGCCTCAGCCTACCGTACGGTTTCAGGCGCGGCGGTTTTCGTAATAAGTGGTGAGATTCCGGTTGATCTCCTGGCGCGCGAACGGAAAGAGGCATGGGACTCTAGGGGGGCGGAAATTAATATTAGTGCTGCACAGCGGAGATCTGGAACCATCCAACGATGGCAAAGCAGATGGAACGCAGAACAGTCCGGTAGATGGACGAAAAGGCTCATTCCTAACATAGGAAAGTGGACTCAAAGGAAATTTGGGGAGATTAACTACTTCCTGACCCAGTTCCTTTCAGGTCATGGATACTTCCGGAAGTATCTACATCGTATGGGCAAAACAGGTAATTCCAGTTGCATCTACTGCGATGCAACAAACGACGATGCAGAACACACTTTTTTCAACTGCATCAGATGGAATACTGAGCGAATCGCATTAAGAGAGCAGATTGGCGTTTTCACCCCTGCCAACATAGTTGACAGAATGCTCGAATGCGAAAACACATGGAATGCTGTGAGTAAATACATCGAGTATGTCTTAAGAAGAAAGAAAAGAGACCTCGATGCACGGCAAAATGAGTCCCCATTAACGGAGACTCAGCAAGAATGAGCCAGCAGCATGAAAATGACGGACCCAGATGTGGGTGTTACGAGCAAAGTCCTTCTTAGGAGGATGAAGTTTCTGGGCCTTCTTGAAGTAATGTAGAAAACAGTCCCGGGAAGGCATCCCACCAGAAACGGAGGAGGGAGTTTTTTAGTGGAAACACCACTCAACGCAGTCGACGACGGTCACTGTAAGTGCGAAGGCATTTTCAACCCTACCTCGCCCGTCAAAAAAAAAAAAAAAAAAAAAAAAAAAAACTATTACTATTACTATTACTATTACTATTACTATTACTATTACTATTACTATTACTATTACTATTACTATTACTATTACTATTACTATTACTATTACTATTACTATTACTATTACTATTACTATTACTATTACTATTACTATTACTATTACTATTACTATTACTATTACTATTACTATTACTATTACTATTACTATTACTATTACTATTACTATTACTATTACTATTACTATTACTATTACTATTACTATTACTATTACTATTACTATTACTATTACTATTACTATTACTATTACTATTACTGTTACTATTACTGTTACTATTACTATTACTATTACTATTACTATTACTATTACTATTACTATTACTATTACTATTACTATTACTATTACTATTACTATTACTATTACTATTACTATTACTATTACTATTACTATTACTATTACTATTACTATTACTATTACTATTACTATTACTATTACTATTACTATTACTATTACTATTACTATTACTATTACTATTACTATTACTATTACTATTACTATTACTATTACTATTACTATTACTATTACTATTACTATTACTATTACTATTACTATTACTATTACTATTACTATTACTATTACTATTACTATTACTATTACTATTACTATTACTATTACTATTACTATTACTATTACTATTACTATTACTATTACTATTACTATTACTATTACTATTACTATTACTATTACTATTACTATTACTATTACTATTACTATTACTATTACTATTACTATTACTATTACTATTACTATTACTATTACTATTACTATTACTATTACTATTACTATTACTATTACTATTACTATTACTATTACTATTACTATTACTATTACTATTACTATTACTATTACTATTACTATTACTATTACTATTACTATTACTATTACTATTACTATTACTATTACTATTACTATTACTATTACTATTACTATTACTATTACTATTACTATTACTATTACTATTACTATTACTATTACTATTACTATTACTATTACTATTACTATTACTATTACTATTACTATTACTATTACTATTACTATTACTATTACTATTACTATTACTATTACTATTACTATTACTATTACTATTACTATTACTATTACTATTACTATTACTATTACTATCCCGTGCGGGGTTTGCTAGATCCTCCATCGGGACCCTCCCATGCGGCGAATTGGGGACGCTCGACATGCCTTTCTTCTTTGGAAAGGCATGTAGGGTACCGGGGAAATAAAATACCCGGGGGTGATCAAAATCTAGTACGACGAAGGACCAGCTATATTATCGAATAATGATGGGTATGCTGACTGATTAGAAACTAGGAAAACATAAGCTGAGAGTTGTCGCAGGTGGGGGATAGTGAAGAAAAAAAAAACTACATATACTGCAACCTCCGACTAAGAACAGCAGGCGTAGGGCCAAAAAACCCACGAAACTCTGGTGCACAAACGTTTCATATGAAGCTATTTAACATTGATCACCTGGCAACCACACTGAACAGCGATTTGGACAACAGATTTGAATAGTATGAACCGGGCTGGCAGCTGTGGTATTCTGTTACTTTAGTACGCGAGAGTGACATCTCGCAGAAACGGCTCTCAGGGTAATGTCACAGCTGTCTTCCGTCCCGTTAAAACCTTGGCAAGGACTTGGAAAACGCTCTATACTTCGTAGCCGTTAAGTTGGCATTGCAGGTTTAGTTGATAAGAAATCCTAATTAATACCCGACCTGGCTCTGTACACAAGCACTCATAAGGTCTTGTGTCAACCCTCGCGAGGACCTCACTGCTTGCAAAGGGACCCTCGGGGTCACTATGAGGGCAACTGCATAACGAGTATAGATAACGATTCCAAGGTGGGACCCAATTAAAAAAAAAATGATTACAACTTTTGAAACCCCAAAAAACAGAGAAAATAGAGAAGCCGAAGCTGTCTTCAAAAGCAGTTCGAAAACTCTCCGATCTCCGGTTAAACCAACAACTTTTTCCGTCGACGTCGACAAAAACAAAGAACAGAGAGCTGCTGATACACCTCAAGCTACAGACATTTATCTGGATAGCAGATCAGTGGTACACAGCTCGCCCAAACAGGAGTTCATCTTAAAAATGAGATCCTCAGAAGAAGAAGCCCTTGAGAAGTGCAAAAAGGTGCTCAAGAAAATACGACTGGCGATGAACAAGCAACGAAATATAAGCATGGATGTTCAAACTGGAGTATCAGAATTAGAAGAGCTCGTAGATGTAATAGGAAGCTACCGAAGAAACTGGAAGACTGCAGAAACACAAAAAAACAGATCTCAAGCAAAGCAAACGGAGACAAGAAGAAATGAGAACAGCAAAAAGGCAAATACCGATGAAAATTTCACAACGCCTTCAGTATCTCAGAATAAACGCGGCGCCTCTAGCCCAGCAGAATCTAACCCTCCAGAAAAAAGGGCGAGGCAGAAAACAGGTAAGGCTACCACAGTAGCAAAGACAGACAAAGCCGAAAGAGAAGGCACCACCCAAAGAATGCCTAGGAAACAACCGGGGAAAAAGCCTAAGGAACGCCCGGAAGCCGTCATAATAAAACCTATAGGAAGTCATAGTTACGCCGACGTACTTAAAAACATAAGACAAAATGTGAAACCGGAGAAGACAGAGGTGGCAGTACAATCCATCCGAAAGACCAAAACGGGGGCAATACTACTTGTGATGGGAAGAGGAGGAAAGAAGGAAGATTTTTGTAATGACGTCAAAGCCACTCTTAAAGGAGCAGCTGTTGTGCAAGATTTAAGGCCCAAGGCTACAATAGAGATACAGGACCTTGATTCTCTATCCACAGAAGAAGAAATAGTCGCCGCTGTAAACGAAGCTACAAACACGGCAACAGAGGACATCACTGTTAGACTAACAGCTCCAAATAGCAGGGAACAAAGAAGAGCCTTCGTCTCGCTACCAGTAGCAAGAGCGAATGAACTTCTCAAGACTAAGAGGATAAAGATAGCTGTCACGAACTGCAGAGTCAAATATCGTGAAGAGAAGAAACGCTGCTTCCGATGCTTTGGAGTAGGCCATCTGCAATGGGAGTGTAAGGGCCCCGACAGGAAAGGGATGGGGTTATGCATTAGATGTGAACAGAAAGGTCACAAGCTAAAGGAATGCAAAAGCTCTCCAAAATGCTGCATCTGCTCTCAAGAAGGAAATAGCACGCTAGACCACCTACCCGGCTCGAGAAGTTGCAAAGCAGGAAATCAAAAGGCGCTATGAAAATATTACAAGCAAATATGCACAGAGGACAAGTGGCGCATGCTTTGCTGCCACAGATTGTTATAGAACAGAAAGTGGACGTCATAATGGACGTCATAATTATAAGTGAACAGTATGCAAGAATGACAAATGGGCTCTGGCTTGAAGACGACACACGAACCGCTGCAATATGGATCCCAAATAGCAGTCTTCTACAAGTGAAAAATAGAGGTAGCGGCAATGGATTTGTGTGGCTGCAGTCTGAGCAAATTACATTAGTAAGTTGCTACCTAACTCCGAGTGATAATATCGAAGATTTCAAGAGAAAGCTTGACGCGATCGAAGATACCGCACGAGACACCGGTAAAAGGGTCATAATCGCGGGTGACTTCAATTCGCGTGCAGTAGAATGGGGAATGCAAACAACCAACCCGAGAGGCAGAAGGATATTAGAAATGGCAGCTAGAACTGGGTTAACGATTGCGAATACTGGAAATGTGCCCACATTCAGACGCCCCGGATGTGACGGAACCATACCCGACATCACCCTAGTGTCTGACAGGATCGCAAGCAGTATAGAAAACTGGAAAGTTCTTGAGATATATACGGCCAGCGACCACCAATATATCTCATTTTCACTGAAAGATAGTGACACCGAGCCTGTAAGAAAAACAAATGTTTCTACCCGCAAGTGGAATGTGAATAAATTAGACACTTCTGCCCTCCTGACTGAAATCGATAGACAAACGGTAGCAACTGAAATCGTAGGAGATGCCAACACAATCGTAAGAAATGTTATGGATATTATCGTGAAGGGATGCAACAAAGCAATGCCGAAGATGAAACGACCTCGAAACAACAAAACCGCGGTTCACTGGTGGAACGACTCGATCGATGAAGCTAGACGAAACTGCATTCGGCAAAGACGAATATATACAAGAGCCAAACGCAGTGGCGCAGCGGAAATGGAACATAGGGACTATAAGGACGCAAAAAAGAGGCTTCGAAATGCTATAAATAAGAGTAAGAAGGAGAAATGGGAAGAACTGAGAGAGGATATAAATCGAGATCCCTGGGGTCTCGGTTACAAGATAGTTATGAAGAAGCTTGGCATGAAGAACTCTGTGCAGGATATGGACGACGAAACTATGCTAAACATAGTAAAGACGCTCTTTCCAAAGCACGACGCCAGGGAAGATGAGGCAGAAGTCGAACGAACTATCAACGTCCCTCCATTCACATATGAAGAAATTCAAATAGCCGCTCGCGGTCTAAAAAACAAAAAAGCGCCTGGGCCAGACGGCATCCCAGCCGAAGTAATAAAAGAGATAGCGGAAAACCGACCTCAGCTACTACTGAAGATGTATAACAGCTGCTTAAGAGAAGGTGTATTCCCAAATCCCTGGAAAGAACAAAGATTAGTACTTATCGATAAAGGGAAGGGAGATCCAGGGTTGCCATCCTCATACAGACCACTTTGTATGCCCGCTGGGAAGTTGCTTGAGCGACTCATAAAGCCCCGACTTAATGAATCCATTACTATCGCGGGAGGTCTATCAAGGAGGCAACACGGTTTCCAGCCAGGAAAATCTACAATAGGAGCTCTAAAAGACGTTGTAGAAGTTGTCGCAGCCGCCCAACAAAGGAACCACTTCAGCAGACCAGTGGTACTCCTAGCTACTCTGGACGTAAAAAATGCATTTAACAGCCTTAGATGGATAGATGTTCTACACGCTCTTGAGAGAAATTTTAATTTACCACAGTATCTCATGAGAATGATCAAGAACTACCTGAAGGATAGAGTACTTGTTTACAATACAAGCAGGGGCACTAGGAAAATGAGGGTCACCTCCGGAGCCGCTCAAGGATCCATACTAGGACCTGATCTCTGGAACGCTAGCTACGATGAAATATTCAAAATAGAAATGCCTGAGGACACTTTCCTTGTCGGATATGCAGACGACATTGCAGCCGTTATAAAAGCAAGAAGCACGGAAATTGCAGAACGCAGATTGCGGCAAGTAATGATAAGAACTAAGAGCTGGTTGGACTCACACGGTCTGCAACTGGCAATGCACAAAACAGAGCTGCTGTTACTCACTAAACGACAAATTCCCATCGAAATAGAAATGCGGATAGAAGACGTAACACTACTCACAAAAAGGTGGGTCAACTATCTGGGAGTAAGATTGGATTCAAAACTGACATACTCCAGTCAAATCCAATACACGACAACAAAAGCAGCGAGAATAACATCACAACTCAGCCGACTAATGGCAAATATCGGTGGACCACTGCCAAGCAAACGGAAACTTCTAATGGAGGCCTGTAACAGCGTCCTCTTATACGGAAGCGAAATATGGGCTAAGACATTGGAAACCAAGCGCAGGGCAAACAAACTATTGTCAGTACAGAGAACGGCGGCACTACGTGTAACATCAGCATATCGTACCGTGTCCGCATCCGCTGTTCTTGTAATAGCTGGAATGAGCCCCATAGATCTGCAAGCGGTAGAGCGGATGAAAATATTTAATACTAGGGAAAACAACTCTCAAGCAGCGTTAGCAATAGACGCCATAAAACGAGAAACACAAGAGAAGTGGCAAACACGCTGGAGAAATGACACACATGGCAGATGGACTTTCAGACTCATCTCACACATAGAAAAATGGGTGAACAGGCGAAATGGAGATGTAAATTACTACATAACACAGATGTTATCTGGACACGGCTACTTCCGGAAGTACCTGCATAAAATGGGAAAGTGTAATTCACCCTTTTGCATTTATGAGGCAGAAAAGAAGGTAGACGATGCTGAGCACACGTTTTTTAAATGTTGCCACTGGTCTGAGGCTCGTAGGGAAGTAGAAACCCAAATAGGAGAAATTACAGCCGAAAACATTGTAGATAAAATGGTCGAGAGCGAAGAAAACTGGAAGGCAGCGGCAAGGTTCGTTGAATACGTACTACGCACAAAAAAGCGTGACATTGATCTGGCGTAGAGAGCAACGATGACGAGAGAAGCAAAATAAAAATAAAAATAAAAAAGATAGACCCAAAGGGGTAACAAAAAACGGGGGCCTGGACGCAGGCACAGCAGATATGTATGTTCTGAGAACAGAAAAAAGGGATCCACCTTGAAGCAATGCGAGAGCGGTACCGAGGTGGTAAACATATCCCAAGAGATATAAGGGGGGTTTTTAGCCGGTAAACTTTTTAGGAGTCCGGCATACGACGATGAATGACGATTCTCGTTAGATGCGTAACGCATTTTTTCCTACCCTTCCCCAAAAAAAAAAAAAAAAAAAAATTACTATTACTATTACTATTACTATTACTATTACTATTACTATTACTATTACTATTACTATTACTATTACTATTACTATTACTATTACTATTACTATTACTATTACTATTACTACTATTACTATTACTATTACTATTACTATTACTATTACTATTACTATTACTATTACTATTACTATTACTATTACTATTACTATTACTATTACTATTACTATTACTATTACTATTACTATTACTATTACTATTACTATTACTAATATTACAAGCAAATATGCACAGAGGACAAGTGGCGCATGCTTTGCTGCCACAGATTGTTATAGAACAGAAAGTGGACGTCATAATTATAAGTGAACAGTATGCAAGAATGACAAATGGGCTCTGGCTTGAAGACGACACACGAACCGCTGCAATATGGATCCCAAATAGCAGTCTTCTACAAGTGAAAAATAGAGGTAGCGGCAATGGATTTGTGTGGCTGCAGTCGGAGCAAATTACATTAGTAAGTTGCTACCTAACTCCGAGTGATAATATCGAAGATTTTAAGAGAAAGCTTGACGCGATCGAAGATACCGCACGAGACACCGGTAAAAGGGTCATAATCGCGGGTGACTTCAACTCGCGTGCAGTAGAATGGGGAATGCAAACAACCAACCCGAGAGGCAGAAGGATATTAGAAATGGCAGCCAGAACTGGGTTAACGATTGCGAATACTGGAAATGTGCCCACATTCAGACGCCCCGGATGTGACGGAACCATACCCGACATCACCCTAGTGTCTGACAGGATCGCAAGCAGTATAGAAAACTGGAAAGTTCTTGAGATATATACGGCCAGCGACCACCAATATATCTCATTTTCACTGAAAGATAGTGACACCGAGCCTGTAAGAAAAACAAATGTTTCTACCCGCAAGTGGAATGTGAATAAATTAGACACTTCTGCCCTCCTGACTGGAATCGATAGACAAACGGTAGCAACTGAAATCGTAGGAGATGCCAACACAATCGTAAGAAATGTTATGGATATTATCGTGAAGGGATGCAATAAAGCAATGCCGAAGATGAAACGACCTCGAAACAACAAAACCGCGGTTCACTGGTGGAACGACTCGATCGATGAAGCTAGACGAAACTGCATTCGGCAAAGACGAATATATACAAGAGCCAAACGCAGTGGCGCAGCGGAAATGGAACATAGGGACTATAAGGACGCAAAAAAGAAGCTTCGAAATGCTATAAATAAGAGTAAGAAGGAGAAATGGGAAGAACTGAGAGAGGATATAAATCGAGATCCCTGGGGTCTCGGTTACAAGATAGTTATGAAGAAGCTTGGCATGAAGAACTCTGCGCAGGATATGGACGACGAAACTATGCTAAACATAGTAAAGACGCTCTTTCCAAAGCACGACGCCAGGGAAGATGAGGCAGAAGTCGAACGAACTATCAACGTCCCTCCATTCACATATGAAGAAATTCAAATAGCCGCTCGCGGTCTCAAAAACAAAAAAGCGCCTGGGCCAGACGGCATCCCAGCCGAAGTAATAAAAGAGATAGCGGAAAACCGACCTCAGCTACTACTGAAGATGTATAACAGCTGCTTAAGAGAAGGTGTATTCCCAAATCCCTGGAAAGAACAAAGATTAGTACTTATCGATAAAGGGAAGGGAGATCCAGGGTTGTCATCCTCATACAGACCACTTTGTATGCTGGACACCGCTGGGAAGTTGCTTGAGCGACTCATAAAGCCCCGACTTAATGAATCCATTACTATCGCGGGAGGTCTATCAAGGAGGCAACACGGTTTCCAGCCAGGAAAATC
>OY812998.1:85129435-85209435 GCA_963681545.1 Germaria angustata
AAAAAAAAAAAAAAAAAAAAAAAAAAAAAAAAATTACTATTACTATTACTATTACTATTACTATTACTATTACTATTACTATTACTATTACTATTACTATTACTATTACTATTACTATTACTATTACTATTACTATTACTATTACTATTACTATTACTATTACTATTACTATTACTATTACTATTACTATTACTATTACTATTACTATTACTATTACTATTACTATTACTATTACTATTACTATTACTATTACTATTACTATTACTATTACTATTACTATTACTATTACTATTACTATTACTATTACTATTACTATTACTATTACTATTACTATTACTATTACTATTACTATTACTATTACTATTACTATTACTATTACTATTACTATTACTATTACTATTACTATTACTATTACTATTACTATTACTATTACTATTACTATTACTATTACTATTACTATTACTATTACTATTACTATTACTATTACTATTACTATTACTATTACTATTACTATTACTATTACTATTACTATTACTATTACTATTACTATTACTATTACTATTACTATTACTATTACTATTACTATTACTATTACTATTACTATTACTATTACTATTACTATTACTATTACTATTACTATTACTATTACTATTACTATTACTATTACTATTACTATTACTATTACTATTACTATTACTATTACTATTACTATTACTATTACTATTACTATTACTATTACTATTACTATTACTATTACTATTACTATTACTATTACTATTACTATTACTATTACTATTACTATTACTATTACTATTACTATTACTATTACTATTACTATTACTATTACTATTACTATTACTATTACTATTACTATTACTATTACTATTACTATTACTATTACTATTACTATTACTATTACTATTACTATTACTATTACTATTACTATTACTATTACTATTACTATTACTATTACTATTACTATTACTATTACTATTACTATTACTATTACTATTACTATTACTATTACTATTACTATTACTATTACTATTACTATTACTATTACTATTACTATTACTATTACTATTACTATTACTATTACTATTACTATTACTATTACTATTACTATTACTATTACTATTACTATTACTATTACTATTACTATTACTATTACTATTACTATTACTATTACTATTACTATTACTATTACTATTACTATTACTATTACTATTACTATTACTATTACTATTACTATTACTATTACTATTACTATTACTATTACTATTACTATTACTATTACTATTACTATTACTATTACTATTACTATTACTATTACTATTACTATTACTATTACTATTACTATTACTATTACTATTACTATTACTATTACTATTACTATTACTATTACTATTACTATTACTATTACTATTACTATTACTATTACTATTACTATTACTATTACTATTACTATTACTATTACTATTACTATTACTATTACTATTACTATTACTATTACTATTACTATTACTATTACTATTACTATTACTATTACTATTACTATTACTATTACTATTACTATTACTATTACTATTACTATTACTATTACTATTACTATTACTATTACTATTACTATTACTATTACTATTACTATTACTATTACTATTACTATTACTATTACTATTACTATTACTATTACTATTACTATTACTATTACTATTACTATTACTATTACTATTACTATTACTATTACTATTACTATTACTATTACTATTACTATTACTATTACTATTACTATTACTATTACTATTACTATTACTATTACTATTACTATTACTATTACTATTACTATTACTATTACTATTACTATTACTATTACTATTACTATTACTATTACTATTACTATTACTATTACTATTACTATTACTATTACTATTACTATTACTATTACTATTACTATTACTATTACTATTACTATTACTATTACTATTACTATTACTATTACTATTACTATTACTATTACTATTACTATTACTATTACTATTACTATTACTATTACTATTACTATTACTATTACTATTACTATTACTATTACTATTACTATTACTATTACTATTACTATTACTATTACTATTACTATTACTATTACTATTACTATTACTATTACTATTACTATTACTATTACTATTACTATTACTATTACTATTACTATTACTATTACTATTACTATTACTATTACTATTACTATTACTATTACTATTACTATTACTATTACTATTACTATTACTATTACTATTACTATTACTATTACTATTACTATTACTATTACTATTACTATTACTATTACTATTACTATTACTATTACTATTACTATTACTATTACTATTACTATTACTATTACTATTACTATTACTATTACTATTACTATTACTATTACTATTACTATTACTATTACTATTACTATTACTATTACTATTACTATTACTATTACTATTACTATTACTATTACTATTACTATTACTATTACTATTACTATTACTATTACTATTACTATTACTATTACTATTACTATTACTATTACTATTACTATTACTATTACTATTACTATTACTATTACTATTACTATTACTATTACTATTACTATTACTATTACTATTACTATTACTATTACTATTACTATTACTATTACTATTACTATTACTATTACTATTACTATTACTATTACTATTACTATTACTATTACTATTACTATTACTATTACTATTACTATTACTATTACTATTACTATTACTATTACTATTACTATTACTATTACTATTACTATTACTATTACTATTACTATTACTATTACTATTACTATTACTATTACTATTACTATTACTATTACTATTACTATTACTATTACTATTACTATTACTATTACTATTACTATTACTATTACTATTACTATTACTATTACTATTACTATTACTATTACTATTACTATTACTATTACTATTACTATTACTATTACTATTACTATTACTATTACTATTACTATTACTATTACTATTACTATTACTATTACTATTACTATTACTATTACTATTACTATTACTATTACTATTACTATTACTATTACTATTACTATTACTATTACTATTACTATTACTATTACTATTACTATTACTATTACTATTACTATTACTATTACTATTACTATTACTATTACTATTACTATTACTATTACTATTACTATTACTATTACTATTACTATTACTATTACTATTACTATTACTATTACTATTACTATTACTATTACTATTACTATTACTATTACTATTACTATTACTATTACTATTACTATTACTATTACTATTACTATTACTATTACTATTACTATTACTATTACTATTACTATTACTATACCATGGGCTCGAACTTGCAGTAGACAAGACTGAAGTAATCATGATGACACGGGGGCATATGCCTCTAGAAATTAGCATGCCGGTAGATGACATGCTCGTAGTGACGAAGAGGGCGATAAAATATCTGGGCGTACAAATCGATAACAGGCTCACTTATTGGGCCCAGATTAAACATGCGGCTGCAAAGGCAGCAAAAGTTTCAGGCATGTTGAGCAGGCTAATGGCAAACATTGGCGGGCCCACACAGAGCAAGAGGAGGCTGATTATGGCAGCCACAAATTCTATACTGCTATATGGCAGCGAAATTTGGGGCAATGCACTGAGAGCAAAGTCTAAGCGTAAGGCTATAGAAGAAGTCCAACGCACAGCCGCACTCAGAATCGCCTCAGCCTACCGTACGGTTTCAGGCGCGGCGGTTTTCGTAATAAGTGGTGAGATTCCGGTTGATCTCCAGGCGCGCGAACGGAAAGAGGCATGGGACTCTAGGGGGGCGGAAATTAATATTAGTGCTGCAGAGCGGAGATCTGGAACCATCCAACGATGGCAAAGCAGATGGAACGCAGAACAGTCCGGTAGATGGACGAAAAGGCTCATTCCTAACATAGGAAAGTGGACTCAAAGGAAATTTGGGGAGATTAACTACTTCCTGACCCAGTTCCTTTCAGGTCATGGATACTTCCGGAAGTATCTACATCGTATGGGCAAAACAGGTAATTCCAGTTGCATCTACTGCGATGCAACAAACGACGATGCAGAACACACTTTTTTCAACTGCATCAGATGGAATACTGAGCGAATCGCATTAAGAGAGCAGATTGGCGTTTTCACCCCTGCCAACATAGTTGACAGAATGCTCGAATGCGAAAACACATGGAATGCTGTGAGTAAATACATCGAGTATGTCTTAAGAAGAAAGAAAAGAGACCTCGATGCACGGCAAAATGAGTCCCCATTAACGGAGACTCAGCAAGAATGAGCCAGCAGCATGAAAATGACGGACCCAGACGTGGGTGTTACGAGCAAAGTCCTTCTTAGGAGGATGAAGTTTCTGGGCCTTCTTGAAGTAATGTAGAAAACAGTCCCGGGAAGGCATCCCACCAGAAACGGAGGAGGGAGTTTTTTAGTGGAAACACCACTCAACGCAGTCGACGACGGTCACTGTAAGTGCGAAGGCATTTTCAACCCTACCTCGCCCGTCAAAAAAAAAAAAAAAAAAAAAAAAAAAAAAAAAAAAAACTATTACTATTACTATTACTATTACTATTACTATTACTATTACTATTACTATTACTATTACTATTACTATTACTATTACTATTACTATTACTATTACTATTACTATTACTATTACTATTACTATTACTATTACTATTACTATTACTATTACTATTACTATTACTATTACTATTACTATTACTATTACTATTACTATTACTATTACTATTACTATTACTATTACTATTACTATTACTATTACTATTACTATTACTATTACTATTACTATTACTATTACTATTACTATTACTATTACTATTACTATTACTATTACTATTACTATTACTATTACTATTACTATTACTATTACTATTACTATTACTATTACTATTACTATTACTATTACTATTACTATTACTATTACTATTACTATTACTATTACTATTACTATTACTATTACTATTACTATTACTATTACTATTACTATTACTATTACTATTACTATTACTATTACTATTACTATTACTATTACTATTACTATTACTATTACTATTACTATTACTATTACTATTACTATTACTATTACTATTACTATTACTATTACTATTACTATTACTATTACTATTACTATTACTATTACTATTACTATTACTATTACTATTACTATTACTATTACTATTACTATTACTATTACTATTACTATTACTATTACTATTACTATTACTATTACTATTACTATTACTATTACTATTACTATTACTATTACTATTACTATTACTATTACTATTACTATTACTATTACTATTACTATTACTATTACTATTACTATTACTATTACTATTACTATTACTATTACTATTACTATTACTATTACTATTACTATTACTATTACTATTACTATTACTATTACTATTACTATTACTATTACTATTACTATTACTATTACTATTACTATTACTATTACTATTACTATTACTATTACTATTACATGGCAAATAATAAATGAATTAATAGGAAAAAAATCAATAAATCTAGATGAAACTATAATAAAAAACTTTAAAAATTCAAATATAAAAGATATATGTAACAACTTTGCTGTTAACTTCAAAACAAATGTAGAAAAAATTGTACACCCTTGTAATATTAAAACCATCAACAACCCACAACTTGTACTACAAAATTCATTTTACCTAATCAACACCGATGAAACAGAAATCTTTAATATATTGAACACTCTTAATGTTAGAAAAGGAGCTGGTTTTGATGAAATAAGGCCGATAGATTTGAAAAATAACGCTTTTGTTTTAACTCCAATAATAACCAAGCTAATCAATCTTATACTGGAACATTCAACAATACCAGAAATTTTTAAAATATCCTATGTTCGACCGATTTTCAAGAGTGGTGAAAAATCAGACGTGAACAATTACAGACCGATTGCCATACTATCTGTCTTTGAAAAAATAATGGAAGAAATAATAGTGAGAAGATTAAAACTTTTCTTAGATAAACATAAAGTAATAAATGCAAATCAGTTTGGATTTCAGAAGGGCAAAAGCATTAATAAACTACTTGGTAATTTTGCTAATTACATTAATGAGCAGCTAAGTAAGAATCACCATTGCCTAACGTTATTTATTGACTTTAGCAAAGCTTTTGACACGTTGTCACATGATAAATTGCTCTTAATGCTGGAGAGAGTTGGTATAAGAGGAAAATGCTTGGAATGGTTTAAAAATTACTTATTATATAGGAAATACTATGTTAAAATTTCAAACAATGTTAGTGAGGAAGTCGGTATAGAATATGGTGTACCACAAGGATCCAAATTGGGACCACTTCTTTATATAATATATTCGAACGAACTCATCAATGCCTTAAAACTTAGTCAAACATTTGCATATGCAGATGATACAGCCATTGTTGTTGCCCATAGGGAACTGAAAACAGCTACTAGTTTGATGCAACATCAACTTGATGTGGCAATAAGTTGGTGTCATGACCATGGATTGGTTATCAATGCATCTAAAACTAAGTTGATGCATATTAAACCTCCACATTTTCGATATGCTGATGTGAAATTGAAATTTCATAACACTGAATGTGTACACAGCAAAAAATTTATGGAATTTAATTACAATAATGATAACTGTCAAACGTTAATTGAACTTGTCAATACTTATAAATACCTTGGTGTACATGTAGATCATAACTTTAAATGGCGTGAGCACATTGAAGAAATTCGTAAGAAATTAAGAAAAGCCTCTTACGTACTCTTTCATCTAATTTTTTGTTCCAATACAACAGTGTTAAGACAAGTATACTTTTCGTTAGCTGAATCATACATACGTCATGGTATAACAGCATGGGGATCTTCAACAAACACAAAAAAACTTCAAAAAACACAAAATCAATTACTAAAGATTTTAAAATCGCACAAAAATGCGAATCAAGAAGAAGAAAATACAACACATGAAACTTCAAACAACATTGCAACTCGAAATAATAGCTGTATGGAAACCAGTATTGCTAAAGATCTTCGTATCTTAAGCATTGAAAATATTTTTAAAATTTCAGTTGCAACTGACTTTTTTAATGACTCCAGGTTTTTGCAACAAATCAGCCACAACTACGAAACCCGAATGAATGAAGAAAGAAGATTTCAAGTACAAAGCCATAGAAATGAGTACGGATGTAGAACGTTGTCCGTTGTCATCCCAAATATATTTAACAACATCCCTTATGATGTCCTTCGAATTATTAACAACAACCACCATAAGAAGAAAGCTTTAAAGAGTTATTTCATCAGCACGCAATGATTACGTACTATCAGATTACTGAAGTCCAAAAAATTATTAAAATTTTTTATTATTAAAATTTATTATTAAAATTTTTTATATAAATCCAATTTTCTGTATTTTATTAAATATTTTTAAATTTTTTTATATATATATACACGTATATTATTAAAATGTAATTAAATTAAATTCATTAAATTTCTAATAATGTAAATCATAAATCTATAACTTTACTTGCAGACAAGCCTTTTTGGCTTCGCAAGGTGTAAATAGAAAATGAAATGTATATTTGCAAGAAATTTTAATAAAGAATGATTTGAATTGAAAAAAAAATTACTATTACTATTACTATTACTATTACTATTACTATTACTATTACTATTACTATTACTATTACTATTACTATTACTATTACTATTACTATTACTATTACTATTACTATTACTATTACTATTACTATTACTATTACTATTACTATTACTATTACTATTACTATTACTATTACTATTACTATTACTATTACTATTACTATTACTATTACTATTACTATTACTATTACTATTACTATTACTATTACTATTACTATTACTATTACTATTACTATTACTATTACTATTACTATTACTATTACTATTACTATTACTATTACTATTACTATTACTATTACTATTACTATTACTATTACTATTACTATTACTATTACTATTACTATTACTATTACTATTACTATTACTATTACTATTACTATTACTATTACTATTACTATTACTATTACTATTACTATTACTATTACTATTACTATTACTATTACTATTACTATTACTATTACTATTACTATTACTATTACTATTACTATTACTATTACTATTACTATTACTATTACTATTACTATTACTATTACTATTACTATTACTATTACTATTACTATTACTATTACTATTACTATTACTATTACTATTACTATTACTATTACTATTACTATTACTATTACTATTACTATTACTATTACTATTACTATTACTATTACTATTACTATTACTATTACTATTACTATTACTATTACTATTACTATTACTATTACTATTACTATTACTATTACTATTACTATTACTATTACTATTACTATTACTATTACTATTACTATTACTATTACTATTACTATTACTATTACTATTACTATTACTATTACTATTACTATTACTATTACTATTACTATTACTATTACTATTACTATTACTATTACTATTACTATTACTATTACTATTACTATTACTATTACTATTACTATTACTATTACTATTACTATTACTATTACTATTACTATTACTATTACTATTACTATTACTATTACTATTACTATTACTATTACTATTACTATTACTATTACTATTACTATTACTATTACTATTACTATTACTATTACTATTACTATTACTATTACTATTACTATTACTATTACTATTACTATTACTATTACTATTACTATTACTATTACTATTACTATTACTATTACTATTACTATTACTATTACTATTACTATTACTATTACTATTACTATTACTATTACTATTACTATTACTATTACTATTACTATTACTATTACTATTACTATTACTATTACTATTACTATTACTATTACTATTACTATTACTATTACTATTACTATTACTATTACTATTACTATTACTATTACTATTACTATTACTATTACTATTACTATTACTATTACTATTACTATTACTATTACTATTACTATTACTATTACTATTACTATTACTATTACTATTACTATTACTATTACTATTACTATTACTATTACTATTACTATTACTATTACTATTACTATTACTATTACTATTACTATTACTATTACTATTACTATTACTATTACTATTACTATTACTATTACTATTACTATTACTATTACTATTACTATTACTATTACTATTACTATTACTATTACTATTACTATTACTATTACTATTACTATTACTATTACTATTACTATTACTATTACTATTACTATTACTATTACTATTACTATTACTATTACTATTACTATTACTATTACTATTACTATTACTATTACTATTACTATTACTATTACTATTACTATTACTATTACTATTACTATTACTATTACTATTACTATTACTATTACTATTACTATTACTATTACTATTACTATTACTATTACTATTACTATTACTATTACTATTACTATTACTATTACTATTACTATTACTATTACTATTACTATTACTATTACTATTACTATTACTATTACTATTACTATTACTATTACTATTACTATTACTATTACTATTACTATTACTATTACTATTACTATTACTATTACTATTACTATTACTATTACTATTACTATTACTATTACTATTACTATTACTATTACTATTACTATTACTATTACTATTACTATTACTATTACTATTACTATTACTATTACTATTACTATTACTATTACTATTACTATTACTATTACTATTACTATTACTATTACTATTACTATTACTATTACTATTACTATTACTATTACTATTACTATTACTATTACTATTACTATTACTATTACTATTACTATTACTATTACTATTACTATTACTATTACTATTACTATTACTATTACTATTACTATTACTATTACTATTACTATTACTATTACTATTACTATTACTATTACTATTACTATTACTATTACTATTACTATTACTATTACTATTACTATTACTATTACTATTACTATTACTATTACTATTACTATTACTATTACTATTACTATTACTATTACTATTACTATTACTATTACTATTACTATTACTATTACTATTACTATTACTATTACTATTACTATTACTATTACTATTACTATTACTATTACTATTACTATTACTATTACTATTACTATTACTATTACTATTACTATTACTATTACTATTACTATTACTATTACTATTACTATTACTATTACTATTACTATTACTATTACTATTACTATTACTATTACTATTACTATTACTATTACTATTACTATTACTATTACTATTACTATTACTATTACTATTACTATTACTATTACTATTACTATTACTATTACTATTACTATTACTATTACTATTACTATTACTATTACTATTACTATTACTATTACTATTACTATTACTATTACTATTACTATTACTATTACTATTACTATTACTATTACTATTACTATTACTATTACTATTACTATTACTATTACTATTACTATTACTATTACTATTACTATTACTATTACTATTACTATTACTATTACTATTACTATTACTATTACTATTACTATTACTATTACTATTACTATTACTATTACTATTACTATTACTATTACTATTACTATTACTATTACTATTACTATTACTATTACTATTACTATTACTATTACTATTACTATTACTATTACTATTACTATTACTATTACTATTACTATTACTATTACTATTACTATTACTATTACTATTACTATTACTATTACTATTACTATTACTATTACTATTACTATTACTACTACTATTACTATTACTATTACTATTACTATTACTATTACTATTACTATTACTATTACTATTTCTATTACTATTACTATTACTATTACTATTACTATTACTATTACTATTACTATTACTATTACTATTACTATTACTATTACTATTACTATTACTATTACTATTACTATTACTATTACTATTACTATTACTATTACTATTACTATTACTATTACTATTACTATTACTATTACTATTACTATTACTATTACTATTACTATTACTATTACTATTACTATTACTATCCCGTGCGGGGTTTACTAGATCCTCCATCGGGACCCTCCCATGCGGCGAATTGGGGACGCTCGACATGCCTTTCTTCTTTGGAAAGGCATGTAGGGTACCGGGGAAATAAAATACCCGGGGGTGATCAAAATCTAGCACGACGAAGGACCAGCTATATTATCGAATAATGATGGGTATGCTGACTGATTAGAAACTAGGAAAACATAAGCTGAGAGTTGTCGCAGGTGGGGGATAGTGAAGAAAAAAAAAACTACATATACTGCAACCTCCGACTAAGAACAGCAGGCGTAGGGCCAAAAAACCCACGAAACTCTGGTGCACAAACGTTTCATATGAAGCTATTTAACATTGATCACCTGGCAACCACACTGAACAGCGATTTGGACAACAGATTTGAATAGTATGAACCGGGCTGGCAGCTGTGGTATTCTGTTACTTTAGTACGCGAGAGTGACATCTCGCAGAAACGGCTCTCAGGGTAATGTCACAGCTGTCTTCCGTCCCGTTAAAACCTTGGCAAGGACTTGGAAAACGCTCTATACTTCGTAGCCGTTAAGTTGGCATTGCAGGTTTAGTTGATAAGAAATCCTAATTAATACCCGACCTGGCTCTGTACACAAGCACTCATAAGGTATTGTGTCAACCCTCGCGAGGACCTCACTGCTTGCAAAGGGACCCTCGGGGTCACTAGGAGGGCAACTGCATAACGAGTATAGATAACGATTCCAAGGTGGGACCCAATTAAAAAAAAAATGATTACAACTTTTGAAACCCCAAAAAACAGAGAAAATAGAGAAGCCGAAGCTGTCTTCAAAAGCAGTTCGAAAACTCTCCGATCTCCGGTTAAACCAACAACTTTTTCCGTCGACGTCGACAAAAACAAAGAACAGAGAGCTGCTGATACACCTCAAGCTACAGACATTTATCTGGATAGCAGATCAGTGGTACACAGCTCGCCCAAACAGGAGTTCATCTTAAAAATGAGATCCTCAGAAGAAGAAGCCCTTGAGAAGTGCAAAAAGGTGCTCAAGAAAATACGACTGGCGATGAACAAGCAACGAAATATAAGCATGGATGTTCAAACTGGAGTATCAGAATTAGAAGAGCTCATAGATGTAATAGGAAGCTACCGAAGAAACTGGAAGACTGCAGAAACACAAATAAACAGATCTCAAGCAAAGCAAAAGGAGACAAGAAAAAATGAGAACACCAAAAAGGCAAATACCGAACGCGGCGCCTCTAGCCCAGCAGAATCTAACCCTCCAGAAAAAAGGGCGAGGCAGAAAACAGGTAAGGCTACCACAGTAGCAAAGACAGACAAAGCCGAAAGAGAAGGCACCACCCAAAGAATGCCTAGGAAACAACCGGGGAAAAAGCCTAAGGAACGCCCGGAAGCCGTCATAATAAAACCTATAGGAAGTCACAGTTACGCCGACGTACTTAAAAACATAAGACAAAATGTGAAACCGGAGAAGACAGAGGTGGCAGTACAATCCATCCGAAAGACCAAAACGGGGGCAATACTACTTGTGATGGGAAGAGGAGGAAAGAAGGAAGATTTTTGTAATGACGTCAAAGCCACTCTTAAAGGAGCAGCTGTTGTGCAAGATTTAAGGCCCAAGGCTACAATAGAGATACAGGACCTTGATTCTCTATCCACAGAAGAAGAAATAGTCGCCGCTGTAAACGAAGCTACAAACACGGCAACAGAGGACATCACTGTTAGACTAACAGCTCCAAATAGCAGGGAACAAAGAAGAGCCTTCGTCTCGCTACCAGTAGCAAGAGCGAATGAACTTCTCAAGACTAAGAGGATAAAGATAGCTGTCACGAACTGCAGAGTCAAATATCGTGAAGAGAAGAAACGCTGCTTCCGATGCTTTGGAGTAGGCCATCTGCAATGGGAGTGTAAGGGCCCCGACAGGAAAGGGATGGGGTTATGCATTAGATGTGGACAGAAAGGTCACAAGCTAAAGGAATGCAAAAGCTCTCCAAAATGCTGCATCTGCTCTCAAGAAGGAAATAGCACGCTAGACCACCTACCCGGCTCGAGAAGTTGCAAAGCAGGAAATCAAAAGGCGCTATGAAAATATTACAAGCAAATATGCACAGAGGACAAGTGGCGCATGCTTTGCTGCCACAGATTGTTATAGAACAGAAAGTGGACGTCATAATTATAAGTGAACAGTATGCAAGAATGACAAATGGGCTCTGGCTTGAAGACGACACACGAACCGCTGCAATATGGATCCCAAATAGCAGTCTTCTACAAGTGAAAAATAGAGGTAGCGGCAATGGATTTGTGTGGCTGCAGTCTGAGCAAATTACATTAGTAAGTTGCTACCTAACTCCGAGTGATAATATCGAAGATTTCAAGAGAAAGCTTGACGCGATCGAAGATACCGCACGAGACACCGGTAAAAGGGTCATAATCGCGGGTGACTTCAACTCGCGTGCAGTAGAATGGGGAATGCAAACAACCAACCCGAGAGGCAGAAGGATATTAGAAATGGCAGCTAGAACTGGGTTAACGATTGCGAATACTGGAAATGTGCCCACATTCAGACGCCCCGGATGTGACGGAACCATACCCGACATCACCCTAGTGTCTGACAGGATCGCAAGCAGTATAGAAAACTGGAAAGTTCTTGAGATATATACGGCCAGCGACCACCAATATATCTCATTTTCACTGAAAGATAGTGACACCGAGCCTGTAAGAAAAACAAATGTTTCTACCCGCAAGTGGAATGTGAATAAATTAGACACTTCTGCCCTCCTGACTGAAATCGATAGACAAACGGTAGCAACTGAAATCGTAGGAGATGCCAACACAATCGTAAGAAATGTTATGGATATTATCGTGAAGGGATGCAACAAAGCAATGCCGAAGATGAAACGACCTCGAAACAACAAAACCGCGGTTCACTGGTGGAACGACTCGATCGATGAAGCTAGACGAAACTGCATTCGGCAAAGACGAATATATACAAGAGCCAAACGCAGTGGCGCAGCGGAAATGGAACATAGGGACTATAAGGACGCAAAAAAGAGGCTTCGAAATGCTATAAATAAGAGTAAGAAGGAGAAATGGGAAGAACTGAGAGAGGATATAAATCGAGATCCCTGGGGTCTCGGTTACAAGATAGTTATGAAGAAGCTTGGCATGAAGAACTCTGCGCAGGATATGGACGACGAAACTATGCTAAACATAGTAAAGACGCTCTTTCCAAAGCACGACGCCAGGGAAGATGAGGCAGAAGTCGAACGAACTATCAACGTCCCTCCATTCACATATGAAGAAATTCAAATAGCCGCTCGCGGTCTAAAAAACAAAAAAGCGCCTGGGCCAGACGGCATCCCAGCCGAAGTAATAAAAGAGATAGCGGAAAACCGACCTCAGCTACTACTGAAGATGTATAACAGCTGCTTAAGAGAAGGTGTATTCCCAAATCCCTGGAAAGAACAAAGATTAGTACTTATCGATAAAGGGAAGGGAGATCCAGGGTTGCCATCCTCATACAGACCACTTTGTATGCTGGACACCGCTGGGAAGTTGCTTGAGCGACTCATAAAGCCCCGACTTAATGAATCCATTACTATCGCGGGAGGTCTATCAAGGAGGCAACACGGTTTCCAGCCAGGAAAATCTACAATAGGAGCTCTAAAAGACGTTGTAGAAGTTGTCGCAGCCGCCCAACAAAGGAACCACTTCAGCAGACCAGTGGTACTCCTAGCTACTCTGGACGTAAAAAATGCATTTAACAGCCTTAGATGGATAGATGTTCTACACGCTCTTGAGAGAAATTTTAATTTACCACAGTATCTCATGAGAATGATCAGGAACTACCTGAAGGATAGAGTACTTGTTTACAATACAAGCAGGGGCACTAGGAAAATGAGGGTCACCTCCGGAGCCGCTCAAGGATCCATACTAGGACCTGATCTCTGGAACGCTAGCTACGATGAAATATTCAAAATAGAAATGCCCGAGGACACTTTCCTTGTCGGATATGCAGACGACATTGCAGCCGTTATAAAAGCAAGAAGCACGGAAATTGCAGAACGCAGATTGCGGCAAGTAATGATAAGAACCAAGAGCTGGTTGGACTCACACGGTCTGCAACTGGCAATGCACAAAACAGAGCTGCTGTTACTCACTAAACGACAAATTCCCATCGAAATAGAAATGCGGATAGAAGACGTAACACTACTCACAAAAAGGTGGGTCAACTATCTGGGAGTAAGATTGGATTCAAAACTGACATACTCCAGTCAAATCCAATACACGACAACAAAAGCAGCGAGAATAACATCACAACTCAGCCGACTAATGGCAAATATCGGTGGACCACTGCCAAGCAAACGGAAACTTCTAATGGAGGCCTGTAACAGCGTCCTCTTATACGGAAGCGAAATATGGGCTAAGACATTGGAAACCAAGCGCAGGGCAAACACACTATTGTCAGTACAGAGAACGGCGGCACTACGTGTAACATCAGCATATCGTACCGTGTCCGCATCCGCTGTTCTTGTAATAGCTGGAATGAGCCCCATAGATCTGCAAGCGGTAGAGCGGATGAAAATATTTAATACTAGGGAAAACAACTCTCAAGCAGCGTTAGCAATAGACGCCATAAAACGAGAAACACAAGAGAAGTGGCAAACACGCTGGAGAAATGACACACATGGCAGATGGACTTTCAGACTCATCCCACACATAGAAAAATGGGTGAACAGGCGAAATGGAGATGTAAATTACTACATAACACAGATGTTATCTGGACACGGCTACTTCCGGAAGTACCTGCATAAAATGGGAAAGTGTAATTCACCCTTTTGCATTTATGAGGCAGAAAAGAAGGTAGACGATGCTGAGCACACGTTTTTTAAATGTTGCCACTGGTCTGAGGCTCGGAGGGAAGTAGAAACCCAAATAGGAGAAATTACAGCCGAAAACATTGTAGATAAAATGGTCGAGAGCGAAGAAAACTGGAAGGCAGCGGCAAGGTTCGTTGAATACGTACTACGCACAAAAAACGTGACATTGATCTGGCATAGAGAGCAACGAGGACGAGAGAAGCAAAATAAAAATAAAAATAAAAAAGATAGACCCAAAGGGGTAACAAAAAACGGGGGCCTGGACGCAGGCACAGCAGATATGTATGTTCTGAGAACAGAAAAAAGGGATCCACCTTGAAGCAATGCGAGAGCGGTACCGAGGTGGTAAACATATCCCTAGAGATATAAGGGGGGTTTTTAGCCGGTAAACTTTTTAGGAGTCCGGCATACGACGATGAATGACGATTCTCGTTAGATGCGTAACGCATTTTTTCCTACCCTTCCCCCAAAAAAAAAAAAAAAAAAAAAAAAAAAAAAATTACTATTACTATTACTATTACTATTACTATTACTATTACTATTACTATTACTATTACTATTACTATTACTATTACTATTACTATTACTATTACTATTACTATTACTATTACTATTACTATTACTATTACTATTACTATTACTATTACTATTACTATTACTATTACTATTACTATTACTATTACTATTACTATTACTATTACTATTACTATTACTATTACTATTACTATTACTATTACTATTACTATTACTATTACTATTACTATTACTATTACTATTACTATTACTATTACTATTACTATTACTATTACTATTACTATTACTATTACTATTACTATTACTATTACTATTACTATTACTATTACTATTACTATTACTATTACTATTACTATTACTATTACTATTACTATTACTATTACTATTACTATTACTATTACTATTACTATTACTATTACTATTACTATTACTATTACTATTACTATTACTATTACTATTACTATTACTATTACTATTACTATTACTATTACTATTACTATTACTATTACTATTACTATTACTATTACTATTACTATTACTATTACTATTACTATTACTATTACTATTACTATTACTATTACTATTACTATTACTATTACTATTACTATTACTATTACTATTACTATCCCGTGCGGGGTTTGCTAGATCCTCCATCGGGACCCTCCCATGCGGCGAATTGGGGACGCTCGACATGCCTTTCTTCTTTGGAAAGGCATGTAGGGTACCGGGGAAATAAAATACCCGGGGGTGATCAAAATCTAGCACGACGAAGGACCAGCTATATTATCGAATAATGATGGGTATGCTGACTGATTAGAAACTAGGAAAACATAAGCTGAGAGTTATCGCAGGTGGGGGATAGTGAAGAAAAAAAAAACTACATATACTGCAACCTCCGACTAAGAACAGCAGGCGTAGGGCCAAAAAACCCACGAAACTCTGGTGCACAAACGTTTCATATGAAGCTATTTAACATTGATCACCTGGCAACCACACTGAACAGCGATTTGGACAACAGATTTGAATAGTATGAACCGGGCTGGCAGCTGTGGTATTCTGTTACTTTAGTACGCGAGAGTGACATCTCGCAGAAACGGCTCTCAGGGTAATGTCACAGCTGTCTTCCGTCCCGTTAAAACCTTGGCAAGGACTTGGAAAACGCTCTATACTTCGTAGCCGTTAAGTTGGCATTGCAGGTTTAGTTGATAAGAAATCCTAATTAATACCCGACCTGGCTCTGTACACAAGCACTCATAAGGTCTGGTGTCAACCCTCGCGAGGACCTCACTGCTTGCAAAGGGACCCTCGGGGTCACTATGAGGGCAACTGCATAACGAGTATAGATAACGATTCCAAGGTGGGACCCAATTAAAAAAAATGATTACAACTTTTGAAACCCCAAAAAACAGAGAAAATAGAGAAGCCGAAGCTGTCTTCAAAAGCAGTTCGAAAACTCTCCGATCTCCGGTTAAACCAACAACTTTTTCCGTCGACGTCGACAAAAACAAAGAACAGAGAGCTGCTGATACACCTCAAGCTACAGACATTTATCTGGATAGCAGATCAGTGGTACACAGCTCGCCCAAACAGGAGTTCATCTTAAAAATGAGATCCTCAGAAGAAGAAGCCCTTGAGAAGTGCAAAAAGGTGCTCAAGAAAATACGACTGGCGATGAACAAGCAACGAAATATAAGCATGGATGTTCAAACTGGAGTATCAGAATTAGAAGAGCTCGTAGATGTAATAGGAAGCTACCGAAGAAACTGGAAGACTGCAGAAACACAAATAAACAGATCTCAAGCAAAGCAAACGGAGACAAGAAGAAATGAGAACAGCAAAAAGGCAAATACCGATGAAAATTTCACAACGCCTTCAGTATCTCAGAATAAACGCGGCGCCTCTAGCCCAGCAGAATCTAACCCTCCAGAAAAAAGGGCGAGGCAGAAAACAGGTAAGGCTACCACAGTAGCAAAGACAGACAAAGCCGAAAGAGAAGGCACCACCCAAAGAATGCCTAGGAAACAACCGGGGAAAAAGCCTAAGGAACGCCCGGAAGCCGTCATAATAAAACCTATAGGAAGTCATAGTTACGCCGACGTACTTAAAAACATAAGACAAAATGTGAAACCGGAGAAGACAGAGGTGGCAGTACAATCCATCCGAAAGACCAAAACGGGGGCAATACTACTTGTGATGGGAAGAGGAGGAAAGAAGGAAGATTTTTGTAATGACGTCAAAGCCACTCTTAAAGGAGCAGCTGTTGTGCAAGATTTAAGGCCCAAGGCTACAATAGAGATACAGGACCTTGATTCTCTATCCACAGAAGAAGAAATAGTCGCCGCTGTAAACGAAGCTACAAACACGGCAACAGAGGACATCACTGTTAGACTAACAGCTCCAAATAGCAGGGAACAAAGAAGAGCCTTCGTCTCGCTACCAGTAGCAAGAGCGAATGAACTTCTCAAGACTAAGAGGATAAAGATAGCTGTCACGAACTGCAGAGTCAAATATCGTGAAGAGAAGAAACGCTGCTTCCGATGCTTTGGAGTAGGCCATCTGCAATGGGAGTGTAAGGGCCCCGACAGGAAAGGGATGGGGTTATGCATTAGATGTGGACAGAAAGGTCACAAGCTAAAGGAATGCAAAAGCTCTCCAAAATGCTGCATCTGCTCTCAAGAAGGAAATAGCACGCTAGACCACCTACCCGGCTCGAGAAGTTGCAAAGCAGGAAATCAAAAGGCGCTATGAAAATATTACAAGCAAATATGCACAGAGGACAAGTGGCGCATGCTTTGCTGCCACAGATTGTTATAGAACAGAAAGTGGACGTCATAATTATAAGTGAACAGTATGCAAGAATGACAAATGGGCTCTGGCTTGAAGACGACACACGAACCGCTGCAATATGGATCCCAAATAGCAGTCTTCTACAAGTGAAAAATAGAGGTAGCGGCAATGGATTTGTGTGGCTGCAGTCTGAGCAAATTACATTAGTAAGTTGCTACCTAACTCCGAGTGATAATATCGAAGATTTCAAGAGAAAGCTTGACGCGATCGAAGATACCGCACGAGACACCGGTAAAAGGGTCATAATCGCGGGTGACTTCAACTCGCGTGCAGTAGAATGGGGAATGCAAACAACCAACCCGAGAGGCAGAAGGATATTAGAAATGGCAGCTAGAACTGGGTTAACGATTGCGAATACTGGAAATGTGCCCACATTCAGACGCCCCGGATGTGACGGAACCATACCCGACATCACCCTAGTGTCTGACAGGATCGCAAGCAGTATAGAAAACTGGAAAGTTCTTGAGATATATACGGCCAGCGACCACCAATATATCTCATTTTCACTGAAAGATAGTGACACCGAGCCTGTAAGAAAAACAAATGTTTCTACCCGCAAGTGGAATGTGAATAAATTAGACACTTCTGCCCTCCTGACTGAAATCGATAGACAAACGGTAGCAACTGAAATCGTAGGAGATGCCAACACAATCGTAAGAAATGTTATGGATATTATCGTGAAGGGATGCAACAAAGCAATGCCGAAGATGAAACGACCTCGAAACAACAAAACCGCGGTTCACTGGTGGAACGACTCGATCGATGAAGCTAGACGAAACTGCATTCGGCAAAGACGAATATATACAAGAGCCAAACGCAGTGGCGCAGCGGAAATGGAACATAGGGACTATAAGGACGCAAAAAAGAGGCTTCGAAATGCAATAAATAAGAGTAAGAAGGAGAAATGGGAAGAACTGAGAGAGGATATAAATCGAGATCCCTGGGGTCTCGGTTACAAGATAGTTATGAAGAAGCTTGGCATGAAGAACTCTGTGCAGGATATGGACGACGAAACTATGCTAAACATAGTAAAGACGCTCTTTCCAAAGCACGACGCCAGGGAAGATGAGGCAGAAGTCGAACGAACTATCAACGTCCCTCCATTCACATATGAAGAAATTCAAATAGCCGCTCGCGGTCTAAAAAACAAAAAAGCGCCTGGGCCAGACGGCATCCCAGCCGAAGTAATAAAAGAGATAGCGGAAAACCGACCTCAGCTACTACTGAAGATGTATAACAGCTGCTTAAGAGAAGGTGTATTCCCAAATCCCTGGAAAGAACAAAGATTAGTACTTATCGATAAAGGGAAGGGAGATCCAGGGTTGCCATCCTCATACAGACCACTTTGTATGCTGGACACCGCTGGGAAGTTGCTTGAGCGACTCATAAAGCCCCGACTTAATGAATCCATTACTATCGCGGGAGGTCTATCAAGAAGGCAACACGGTTTCCAGCCAGGAAAATCTACAATAGGAGCTCTAAAAGACGTTGTAGAAGTTGTCGCAGCCGCCCAACAAAGGAACCACTTCAGCAGACCAGTGGTACTCCTAGCTACTCTGGACGTAAAAAATGCATTTAACAGCCTTAGATGGATAGATGTTCTACACGCTCTTGAGAGAAATTTTAATTTACCACAGTATCTCATGAGAATGATCAAGAACTACCTGAAGGATAGAGTACTTGTTTACATTTACAATACAAGCAGGGGCACTAGGAAAATGAGGGTCACCTCCGGAGCCGCTCAAGGATCCATACTAGGACCTGATCTCTGGAACGCTAGCTACGATGAAATATTCAAAATAGAAATGCCTGAGGACACTTTCCTTGTCGGATATGCAGACGACATTGCAGCCGTTATAAAAGCAAGAAGCACGGAAATTGCAGAACGCAGATTGCGGCAAGTAATGATAAGAACCAAGAGCTGGTTGGACTCACACGGTCTGCAACTGGCAATGCACAAAACAGAGCTGCTGTTACTCACTAAACGACAAATTCCCATCGAAATAGAAATGCGGATAGAAGACGTAACACTACTCACAAAAAGGTGGGTCAACTATCTGGGAGTAAGATTGGATTCAAAACTGACATACTCCAGTCAAATCCAATACACGACAACAAAAGCAGCGAGAATAACATCACAACTCAGCCGACTAATGGCAAATATCGGTGGACCACTGCCAAGCAAACGGAAACTTCTAATGGAGGCCTGTAACAGCGTCCTCTTATACGGAAGCGAAATATGGGCTAAGACATTGGAAACCAAGCGCAGGGCAAACAAACTATTGTCAGTACAGAGAACGGCGGCACTACGTGTAACATCAGCATATCGTACCGTGTCCGCATCCGCTGTTCTTGTAATAGCTGGAATGAGCCCCATAGATCTGCAAGCGGTAGAGCGGATGAAAATATTTAATACTAGGGAAAACAACTCTCAAGCAGCGTTAGCAATAGACGCCATAAAACGAGAAACACAAGAGAAGTGGCAAACACGCTGGAGAAATGACACACATGGCAGATGGACTTTCAGACTCATCCCACACATAGAAAAATGGGTGAACAGGCGAAATGGAGATGTAAATTACTACATAACACAGATGTTATCTGGACACGGCTACTTCCGGAAGTACCTGCATAAAATGGGAAAGTGTAATTCACCCTTTTGCATTTATGAGGCAGAAAAGAAGGTAGACGATGCTGAGCACACGTTTTTTAAATGTTGCCACTGGTCTGAGGCTCGGAGGGAAGTAGAAACCCAAATAGGAGAAATTACAGCCGAAAACATTGTAGATAAAATGGTCGAGAGCGAAGAAAACTGGAAGGCAGCGGCAAGGTTCGTTGAATACGTACTACGCACAAAAAAGCGTGACATTGATCTGGCATAGAGAGCAACGATGACGAGAGAAGCAAAATAAAAATAAAAATAAAAAAGATAGACCCAAAGGGGTAACAAAAAACGGGGGCCTGGACGCAGGCACAGCAGATATGTATGTTCTGAGAACAGAAAAAAGGGATCCACCTTGAAGCAATGCGAGAGCGGTACCGAGGTGGTAAACATATCCCAAGAGATATAAGGGGGGTTTTTAGCCGGTAAACTTTTTAGGAGTCCGGCATACGACGATGAATGACGATTCTCGTTAGATGCGTAACGCATTTTTTCCTACCCTTCCCCAAAAAAAAAAAAAAAAAAAAAAAAAAAAAAAAAAAAAATTACTATTACTATTACTATTACTATTACTATTACTATTACTATTACTATTACTATTACTATTACTATTACTATTACTATTACTATTACTATTACTATTACTATTACTATTACTATTACTATTACTATTACTATTACTATTACTATTACTATTACTATTACTATTACTATTACTATTACTATTACTATTACTATTACTATTACTATTACTATTACTATTACTATTACTATTACTATTACTATTACTATTACTATTACTATTACTATTACTATTACTATTACTATTACTATTACTATTACTATTACTATTACTATTACTATTACTATTACTATTACTATTACTATTACTATTACTATTACTATTACTATTACTATTACTATTACTATTACTATTACTATTACTATTACTATTACTATTACTATTACTATTACTATTACTATTACTATTACTATTACTATTACTATTACTATTACTATTACTATTACTATTACTATTACTATTACTATTACTATTACTATTACTATTACTATTACTATTACTATTACTATTACTATTACTATTACTATTACTATTACTATTACTATTACTATTACTATTACTATTACTATTACTATTACTATTACTATTACTATTACTATTACTATTACTATTACTATTACTATTACTATTACTATTACTATTACTATTACTATTACTATTACTATTACTATTACTATTACTATTACTATTACTATTACTATTACTATTACTATTACTATTACTATTACTATTACTATTACTATTACTATTACTATTACTATTACTATTACTATTACTATTACTATTACTATTACTATTACTATTACTATTACTATTACTATTACTATTACTATTACTATTACTATTACTATTACTATTACTATTACTATTACTATTACTATTACTATTACTATTACTATTACTATTACTATTACTATTACTATTACTATTACTATTACTATTACTATTACTATTACTATTACTATTACTATTACTATTACTATTACTATTACTATTACTATTACTATTACTATTACTATTACTATTACTATTACTATTACTATTACTATTACTATTACTATTACTATTACTATTACTATTACTATTACTATTACTATTACTATTACTATTACTATTACTATTACTATTACTATTACTATTACTATTACTATTACTATTACTATTACTATTACTATTACTATTACTATTACTATTACTATTACTATTACTATTACTATTACTATTACTATTACTATTACTATTACTATTACTATTACTATTACTATTACTATTACTATTACTATTACTATTACTATTACTATTACTATTACTATTACTATTACTATTACTATTACTATTACTATTACTATTACTATTACTATTACTATTACTATTACTATTACTATTACTATTACTATTACTATTACTATTACTATTACTATTACTATTACTATTACTATTACTATTACTATTACTATTACTATTACTATTACTATTACTATTACTATTACTATTACTATTACTATTACTATTACTATTACTATTACTATTACTATTACTATTACTATTACTATTACTATTACTATTACTATTACTATTACTATTACTATTACTATTACTATTACTATTACTATTACTATTACTATTACTATTACTATTACTATTACTATTACTATTACTATTACTATTACTATTACTATTACTATTACTATTACTATTACTATTACTATTACTATTACTATTACTATTACTATTACTATTACTATTACTATTACTATTACTATTACTATTACTATTACTATTACTATTACTATTACTATTACTATTACTATTACTATTACTATTACTATTACTATTACTATTACTATTACTATTACTATTACTATTACTATTACTATTACTATTACTATTACTATTACTATTACTATTACTATTACTATTACTATTACTATTACTATTACTATTACTATTACTATTACTATTACTATTACTATTACTATTACTATTACTATTACTATTACTATTACTATTACTATTACTATTACTATTACTATTACTATTACTATTACTATTACTATTACTATTACTATTACTATTACTATTACTATTACTATTACTATTACTATTACTATTACTATTACTATTACTATTACTATTACTATTACTATTACTATTACTATTACTATTACTATTACTATTACTATTACTATTACTATTACTATTACTATTACTATTACTATTACTATTACTATTACTATTACTATTACTATTACTATTACTATTACTATTACTATTACTATTACTATTACTATTACTATTACTATTACTATTACTATTACTATTACTATTACTATTACTATTACTATTACTATTACTATTACTATTACTATTACTATTACTATTACTATTACTATTACTATTACTATTACTATTACTATTACTATTACTATTACTATTACTATTACTATTACTATTACTATTACTATTACTATTACTATTACTATTACTATTACTATTACTATTACTATTACTATTACTATTACTATTACTATTACTATTACTATTACTATTACTATTACTATTACTATTACTATTACTATTACTATTACTATTACTATTACTATTACTATTACTATTACTATTACTATTACTATTACTATTACTATTACTATTACTATTACTATTACTATTACTATTACTATTACTATTACTATTACTATTACTATTACTATTACTATTACTATTACTATTACTATTACTATTACTATTACTATTACTATTACTATTACTATTACTATTACTATTACTATTACTATTACTATTACTATTACTATTACTATTACTATTACTATTACTATTACTATTACTATTACTATTACTATTACTATTACTATTACTATTACTATTACTATTACTATTACTATTACTATTACTATTACTATTACTATTACTATTACTATTACTATTACTATTACTATTACTATTACTATTACTATTACTATTACTATTACTATTACTATTACTATTACTATTACTATTACTATTACTATTACTATTACTATTACTATTACTATTACTATTACTATTACTATTACTATTACTATTACTATTACTATTACTATTACTATTACTATTACTATTACTATTACTATTACTATTACTATTACTATTACTATTACTATTACTATTACTATTACTATTACTATTACTATTACTATTACTATTACTATTACTATTACTATTACTATTACTATTACTATTACTATTACTATTACTATTACTATTACTATTACTATTACTATTACTATTACTATTACTATTACTATTACTATTACTATTACTATTACTATTACTATTACTATTACTATTACTATTACTATTACTATTACTATTACTATTACTATTACTATTACTATTACTATTACTATTACTATTACTATTACTATTACTATTACTATTACTATTACTATTACTATTACTATTACTATTACTATTACTATTACTATTACTATTACTATTACTATTACTATTACTATTACTATTACTATTACTATTACTATTACTATTACTATTACTATTACTATTACTATTACTATTACTATTACTATTACTATTACTATTACTATTACTATTACTATTACTATTACTATTACTATTACTATTACTATTACTATTACTATTACTATTACTATTACTATTACTATTACTATTACTATTACTATTACTATTACTATTACTATTACTATTACTATTACTATTACTATTACTATTACTATTACTATTACTATTACTATTACTATTACTATTACTATTACTATTACTATTACTATTACTATTACTATTACTATTACTATTACTATTACTATTACTATTACTATTACTATTACTATTACTATTACTATTACTATTACTATTACTATTACTATTACTATTACTATTACTATTACTATTACTATTACTATTACTATTACTATTACTATTACTATTACTATTACTATTACTATTACTATTACTATTACTATTACTATTACTATTACTATTACTATTACTATTACTATTACTATTACTATTACTATTACTATTACTATTACTATTACTATTACTATTACTATTACTATTACTATTACTATTACTATTACTATTACTATTACTATTACTATTACTATTACTATTACTATTACTATTACTATTACTATTACTATTACTATTACTATTACTATTACTATTACTATTACTATTACTATTACTATTACTATTACTATTACTATTACTATTACTATTACTATTACTATTACTATTACTATTACTATTACTATTACTATTACTATTACTATTACTATTACTATTACTATTACTATTACTATTACTATTACTATTACTATTACTATTACTATTACTATTACTATTACTATTACTATTACTATTACTATTACTATTACTATTACTATTACTATTACTATTACTATTACTATTACTATTACTATTACTATTACTATTACTATTACTATTACTATTACTATTACTATTACTATTACTATTACTATTACTATTACTATTACTATTACTATTACTATTACTATTACTATTACTATTACTATTACTATTACTATTACTATTACTATTACTATTACTATTACTATTACTATTACTATTACTATTACTATTACTATTACTATTACTATTACTATTACTATTACTATTACTATTACTATTACTATTACTATTACTATTACTATTACTATTACTATTACTATTACTATTACTATTACTATTACTATTACTATTACTATTACTATTACTATTACTATTACTATTACTATTACTATTACTATTACTATTACTATTACTATTACTATTACTATTACTATTACTATTACTATTACTATTACTATTACTATTACTATTACTATTACTATTACTATTACTATTACTATTACTATTACTATTACTATTACTATTACTATTACTATTACTATTACTATTACTATTACTATTACTATTACTATTACTATTACTATTACTATTACTATTACTATTACTATTACTATTACTATGGGTGGAGAGTGTTGGAAGACTTCACTGGTAGCGATCACCAGTATATTACCTTCCGGACCACGGAAAGGACGAACTCTGACCAGACGCCAAGAAGGAGAGGCACACGCAAGTGGAATGCAACTTGGAGAGTGTTGGAAGACTTCACTGGTAGCGATCACCAGTATATTACCTTCCGGACCACGGAAAGGACGAACTCTGACCAGACGCCAAGAAGGAGAGGCACACGCAAGTGGAATGCAACTAAGCTGAACCACGAAAGATTTCTAAACAAGTTTGACGGGGTCTCAGCTGCGCACACCATGAGTGATGCTGACTCCATGGCAATGACATTGAGGCAGCGCATAGCTCAAAGCTGCGAGGCATCCATGCCACGTGTAACGCAGCAGTCTAGAAGACAGGCTGCGTACTGGTGGACGCCAGAAATAGCTGAGCTCAGACGAACCTGCCTTCGTAACAGAAGAAGATACACCAGAGCCAGGAGAAATGGCGAGGCAACCATGGTAGCCGAAGAATTCAGACAAAGCCGAAAAGCATTGAAATGGGCGATTATTAGAAGCAAGAAGTCGAAATGGGAAGAACTTCGGAACGATCTGAACAGCAACCCCTGGGGACTCGGCTATAAGATCGTTACGAGGAAGCTAAACGCTAACCATGCTGCTCCGCATATAGGGAACGATATCAACCACATCGTGGATAACTTGTTTCCCATGCACCCTCCACTGCACGATGAACGCGAAGTCCTTGCTGATGGGATGCCCACGCCCTTCACTGAAGAAGAGCTAAAAATCGCGGCTAGAAGCCTTAAGAGGGGTAAAGCCCCCGGGCCTGATGGAATACCAGCGGAGACACTCATACTTTTAGCCGAAAATCGGCCAGATGCTCTGCTCGAAGTGTACAACGCTTGTATAGCCCAAGGCACTTTTCCCAAAGAGTGGAAAAGACAAAAGCTCATGCTGATTAGCAAGGGAAGAGGTGACCCAACGCAACCATCAGCTTACCGACCTCTATGCATGCTAGATAGCACCGGCAAACTCTTGGAGAAGCTTCTGCAACGCAGACTAGCAGAATCCATCGAGGCAGCCGGAGGCCTATCGGAGAGGCAGCACGGCTTTCGACCCGGAAGATCGACTCTTGGTGCTATTGAGGATGTAGTCAGAAGTTTCGAAAATGCACAGAACGGACGCTCCTACCCGAAACATATAATCGTTCTCGCAACACTCGATGTACGTAACGCTTTTAATAGCTTACGATGGGCAAATGTTATCCAGGCATTGCGGGAAAGATTCCGCATACCTGTATATCTTATGAGAATTCTCCAGAGTTATCTTAGGGACCGTACACTCATATACGATACACCAGACGGACAGAGAGTTAGAACAATCACATCGGGGGCAGCCCAGGGATCCGTTCTTGGGCCTGACCTCTGGAATCTAAGCTATGACGAGATATTAGGAATAGATATGCCAGAAGACACACACCTTGTAGGGTACGCGGACGACATAGCGGCGGTCATTTCGGCACGGGACGCGGACGACGCTAAGAGAAAATTAAACCAAGTTATGATAAGGACTCGAGCATGGCTCGAGGACCATGGGCTCGAACTTGCAGTAGACAAGACTGAAGTAATCATGATGACACGGGGGCATATGCCTCTAGAAATTAGCATGCCGGTAGATGACATGCTCGTAGTGACGAAGAGGGCGATAAAATATCTGGGCGTACAAATCGATAACAGGCTCACTTATTGGGCCCAGATTAAACATGCGGCTGCAAAGGCAGCAAAAGTTTCAGGCATGTTGAGCAGGCTAATGGCAAACATTGGCGGGCCCACACAGAGCAAGAGGAGGCTGATTATGGCAGCCACAAATTCTATACTGCTATATGGCAGCGAAATTTGGGGCAATGCACTGAGAGCAAAGTCTAAGCGTAAGGCTATAGAAGAAGTCCAACGCACAGCCGCACTCAGAATCGCCTCAGCCTACCGTACGGTTTCAGGCGCGGCGGTTTTCGTAATAAGTGGTGAGATTCCGGTTGATCTCCAGGCGCGCGAACGGAAAGAGGCATGGGACTCTAGGGGGGCGGAAATTAATATTAGTGCTGCAGAGCGGAGATCTGGAACCATCCAACGATGGCAAAGCAGATGGAACGCAGAACAGTCCGGTAGATGGACGAAAAGGCTCATTCCTAACATAGGAAAGTGGACTCAAAGGAAATTTGGGGAGATTAACTACTTCCTGACCCAGTTCCTTTCAGGTCATGGATACTTCCGGAAGTATCTACATCGTATGGGCAAAACAGGTAATTCCAGTTGCATCTACTGCGATGCAACAAACGACGATGCAGAACACACTTTTTTCAACTGCATCAGATGGAATACTGAGCGAATCGCATTAAGAGAGCAGATTGGCGTTTTCACCCCTGCCAACATAGTTGACAGAATGCTCGAATGCGAAAACACATGGAATGCTGTGAGTAAATACATCGAGTATGTTGACAGAATGCTCGAATGCGAAAACACATGGAATGCTGTGAGTAAATACATCGAGTATGTCTTAAGAAGAAAGAAAAGAGACCTCGATGCACGGCAAAATGAGTCCCCATTAACGGAGACTCAGCAAGAATGAGCCAGCAGCATGAAAATGACGGACCCAGACGTGGGTGTTACGAGCAAAGTCCTTCTTAGGAGGATGAAGTTTCTGGGCCTTCTTGAAGTAATGTAGAAAACAGTCCCGGGAAGGCATCCCACCAGAAACGGAGGAGGGAGTTTTTTAGTGGAAACACCACTCAACGCAGTCGACGACGGTCACTGTAAGTGCGAAGGCATTTTCAACCCTACCTCGCCCGTCAAAAAAAAAAAAAAAAAAAAAAAAAAATTACTATTACTATTACTATTACTATTACTATTACTATTACTATTACTATTACTATTACTATTACTATTACTATTACTATTACTATTACTATTACTATTACTATTACTATTACTATTACTATTACTATTACTATTACTATTACTATTACTATTACTATTACTATTACTATTACTATTACTATTACTATTACTATTACTATTACTATTACTATTACTATTACTATTACTATTACTATTACTATTACTATTACTATTACTATTACTATTACTATTACTATTACTATTACTATTACTATTACTATTACTATTACTATTACTATTACTATTACTATTACTATTACTATTACTATTACTATTACTATTACTATTACTATTACTATTACTATTACTATTACTATTACTATTACTATTACTATTACTATTACTATTACTATTACTATTACTATTACTATTACTATTACTATTACTATTACTATTACTATTACTATTACTATTACTATTACTATTACTATTACTATTACTATTACTATTACTATTACTATTACTATTACTATTACTATTACTATTACTATTACTATTACTATTACTATTACTATTACTATTACTATTACTATTACTATTACTATTACTATTACTATTACTATTACTATTACTATTACTATTACTATTACTATTACTATTACTATTACTATTACTATTACTATTACTATTACTATTACTATTACTATTACTATTACTATTACTATTACTATTACTATTACTATTACTATTACTATTACTATTACTATTACTATTACTATTACTATTACTATTACTATTACTATTACTATTACTATTACTATTACTATTACTATTACTATTACTATTACTATTACTATTACTATTACTATTACTATTACTATTACTATTACTATTACTATTACTATTACTATTACTATTACTATTACTATTACTATTACTATTACTATTACTATTACTATTACTATTACTATTACTATTACTATTACTATTACTATTACTATTACTATTACTATTACTATTACTATTACTATTACTATTACTATTACTATTACTATTACTATTACTATTACTATTACTATTACTATTACTATTACTATTACTATTACTATTACTATTACTATTACTATTACTATTACTATTACTATTACTATTACTATTACTATTACTATTACTATTACTATTACTATTACTATTACTATTACTATTACTATTACTATTACTATTACTATTACTATTACTATTACTATTACTATTACTATTACTATTACTATTACTATTACTATTACTATTACTATTACTATTACTATTACTATTACTATTACTATTACTATTACTATTACTATTACTATTACTATTACTATTACTATTACTATTACTATTACTATTACTATTACTATTACTATTACTATTACTATTACTATTACTATTACTATTACTATTACTATTACTATTACTATTACTATTACTATTACTATTACTATTACTATTACTATTACTATTACTATTACTATTACTATTACTATTACTATTACTATTACTATTACTATTACTATTACTATTACTATTACTATTACTATTACTATTACTATTACTATTACTATTACTATTACTATTACTATTACTATTACTATTACTATTACTATTACTATTACTATTACTATTACTATTACTATTACTATTACTATTACTATTACTATTACTATTACTATTACTATTACTATTACTATTACTATTACTATTACTATTACTATTACTATTACTATTACTATTACTATTACTATTACTATTACTATTACTATTACTATTACTATTACTATTACTATTACTATTACTATTACTATTACTATTACTATTACTATTACTATTACTATTACTATTACTATTACTATTACTATTACTATTACTATTACTATTACTATTACTATTACTATTACTATTACTATTACTATTACTATTACTATTACTATTACTATTACTATTACTATTACTATTACTATTACTATTACTATTACTATTACTATTACTATTACTATTACTATTACTATTACTATTACTATTACTATTACTATTACTATTACTATTACTATTACTATTACTATTACTATTACTATTACTATTACTATTACTATTACTATTACTATTACTATTATTACTATCCACAGAAGAAGAAATAGTCGCCGCTGTAAACGAAGCTACAAACACGGCAACAGAGGACATCACTGTTAGACTAACAGCTCCAAATAGCAGGGAACAAAGAAGAGCCTTCGTCTCGCTACCAGTAGCAAGAGCGAATGAACTTCTCAAGACTAAGAGGATAAAGATAGCTGTCACGAACTGCAGAGTCAAATATCGTGAAGAGAAGAAACGCTGCTTCCGATGCTTTGGAGTAGGCCATCTGCAATGGGAGTGTAAGGGCCCCGACAGGAAAGGGATGGGGTTATGCATTAGATGTGGACAGAAAGGTCACAAGCTAAAGGAATGCAAAAGCTCTCCAAAATGCTGCATCTGCTCTCAAGAAGGAAATAGCACGCTAGACCACCTACCCGGCTCGAGAAGTTGCAAAGCAGGAAATCAAAAGGCGCTATGAAAATATTACAAGCAAATATGCACAGAGGACAAGTGGCGCATGCTTTGCTGCCACAGATTGTTATAGAACAGAAAGTGGACGTCATAATTATAAGTGAACAGTATGCAAGAATGACAAATGGGCTCTGGCTTGAAGACGACACACGAACCGCTGCAATATGGATCCCAAATAGCAGTCTTCTACAAGTGAAAAATAGAGGTAGCGGCAATGGATTTGTGTGGCTGCAGTCTGAGCAAATTACATTAGTAAGTTGCTACCTAACTCCGAGTGATAATATCGAAGATTTCAAGAGAAAGCTTGACGCGATCGAAGATACCGCACGAGACACCGGTAAAAGGGTCATAATCGCGGGTGACTTCAACTCGCGTGCAGTAGAATGGGGAATGCAAACAACCAACCCGAGAGGCAGAAGGATATTAGAAATGGCAGCTAGAACTGGGTTAACGATTGCGAATACTGGAAATGTGCCCACATTCAGACGCCCCGGATGTGACGGAACCATACCCGACATCACCCTAGTGTCTGACAGGATCGCAAGCAGTATAGAAAACTGGAAAGTTCTTGAGATATATACGGCCAGCGACCACCAATATATCTCATTTTCACTGAAAGATAGTGACACCGAGCCTGTAAGAAAAACAAATGTTTCTACCCGCAAGTGGAATGTGAATAAATTAGACACTTCTGCCCTCCTGACTGAAATCGATAGACAAACGGTAGCAACTGAAATCGTAGGAGATGCCAACACAATCGTAAGAAATGTTATGGATATTATCGTGAAGGGATGCAACAAAGCAATGCCGAAGATGAAACGACCTCGAAACAACAAAACCGCGGTTCACTGGTGGAACGACTCGATCGATGAAGCTAGACGAAACTGCATTCGGCAAAGACGAATATATACAAGAGCCAAACGCAGTGGCGCAGCGGAAATGGAACATAGGGACTATAAGGACGCAAAAAAGAGGCTTCGAAATGCTATAAATAAGAGTAAGAAGGAGAAATGGGAAGAACTGAGAGAGGATATAAATCGAGATCCCTGGGGTCTCGGTTACAAGATAGTTATGAAGAAGCTTGGCATGAAGAACTCTGTGCAGGATATGGACGACGAAACTATGCTAAACATAGTAAAGACGCTCTTTCCAAAGCACGACGCCAGGGAAGATGAGGCAGAAGTCGAACGAACTATCAACGTCCCTCCATTCACATATGAAGAAATTCAAATAGCCGCTCGCGGTCTAAAAAACAAAAAAGCGCCTGGGCCAGACGGCATCCCAGCCGAAGTAATAAAAGAGATAGCGGAAAACCGACCTCAGCTACTACTGAAGATGTATAACAGCTGCTTAAGAGAAGGTGTATTCCCAAATCCCTGGAAAGAACAAAGATTAGTACTTATCGATAAAGGGAAGGGAGATCCAGGGTTGCCATCCTCATACAGACCACTTTGTATGCTGGACACCGCTGGGAAGTTGCTTGAGCGACTCATAAAGCCCCGACTTAATGAATCTATTACTATCGCGGGAGGTCTATCAAGAAGGCAACACGGTTTCCAGCCAGGAAAATCTACAATAGGAGCTCTAAAAGACGTTGTAGAAGTTGTCGCAGCCGCCCAACAAAGGAACCACTTCAGCAGACCAGTGGTACTCCTAGCTACTCTGGACGTAAAAAATGCATTTAACAGCCTTAGATGGATAGATGTTCTACACGCTCTTGAGAGAAATTTTAATTTACCACAGTATCTCATGAGAATGATCAAGAACTACCTGAAGGATAGAGTACTTGTTTACAATACAAGCAGGGGCACTAGGAAAATGAGGGTCACCTCCGGAGCCGCTCAAGGATCCATACTAGGACCTGATCTCTGGAACGCTAGCTACGATGAAATATTCAAAATAGAAATGCCTGAGGACACTTTCCTTGTCGGATATGCAGACGACATTGCAGCCGTTATAAAAGCAAGAAGCACGGAAATTGCAGAACGCAGATTGCGGCAAGTAATGATAAGAACCAAGAGCTGGTTGGACTCACACGGTCTGCAACTGGCAATGCACAAAACAGAGCTGCTGTTACTCACTAAACGACAAATTCCCATCGAAATAGAAATGCGGATAGAAGACGTAACACTACTCACAAAAAGGTGGGTCAACTATCTGGGAGTAAGATTGGATTCAAAACTGACATACTCCAGTCAAATCCAATACACGACAACAAAAGCAGCGAGAATAACATCACAACTCAGCCGACTAATGGCAAATATCGGTGGACCACTGCCAAGCAAACGGAAACTTCTAATGGAGGCCTGTAACAGCGTCCTCTTATACGGAAGCGAAATATGGGCTAAGACATTGGAAACCAAGCGCAGGGCAAACAAACTATTGTCAGTACAGAGAACGGCGGCACTACGTGTAACATCAGCATATCGTACCGTGTCCGCATCCGCTGTTCTTGTAATAGCTGGAATGAGCCCCATAGATCTGCAAGCGGTAGAGCGGATGAAAATATTTAATACTAGGGAAAACAACTCTCAAGCAGCGTTAGCAATAGACGCCATAAAACGAGAAACACAAGAGAAGTGGCAAACACGCTGGAGAAATGACACACATGGCAGATGGACTTTCAGACTCATCCCACACATAGAAAAATGGGTGAACAGGCGAAATGGAGATGTAAATTACTACATAACACAGATGTTATCTGGACACGGCTACTTCCGGAAGTACCTGCATAAAATGGGAAAGTGTAATTCACCCTTTTGCATTTATGAGGCAGAAAAGAAGGTAGACGATGCTGAGCACACGTTTTTTAAATGTTGCCACTGGTCTGAGGCTCGGAGGGAAGTAGAAACCCAAATAGGAGAAATTACAGCCGAAAACATTGTAGATAAAATGGTCGAGAGCGAAGAAAACTGGAAGGCAGCGGCAAGGTTCGTTGAATACGTACTACGCACAAAAAAGCGTGACATTGATCTGGCATAGAGAGCAACGATGACGAGAGAAGCAAAATAAAAATAAAAATAAAAAAGATAGACCCAAAGGGGTAACAAAAAACGGGGGCCTGGACGCAGGCACAGCAGATATGTATGTTCTGAGAACAGAAAAAAGGGATCCACCTTGAAGCAATGCGAGAGCGGTACCGAGGTGGTAAACATATCCCAAGAGATATAAGGGGGGTTTTTAGCCGGTAAACTTTTTAGGAGTCCGGCATACGACGATGAATGACGATTCTCGTTAGATGCGTAACGCATTTTTTCCTACCCTTCCCCAAAAAAAAAAAAAAAAAAAAAAAATTACTATTACTATTACTATTACTATTACTATTACTATTACTATTACTATTACTATTACTATTACTATTACTATTACTATTACTATTACTATTACTATTACTATTACTATTACTATTACTATTACTATTACTATTACTATTACTATTACTATTACTATTACTATTACTATTACTATTACTATTACTATTACTATTACTATTACTATTACTATTACTATTACTATTACTATTACTATTACTATTACTATTACTATTACTATTACTATTACTATTACTATTACTATTACTATTACTATTACTATTACTATTACTATTACTATTACTATTACTATTACTATTACTATTACTATTACTATTACTATTACTATTACTATTACTATTACTATTACTATTACTATTACTATTACTATTACTATTACTATTACTATTACTATTACTATTACTATTACTATTACTATTACTATTACTATTACTATTACTATTACTATTACTATTACTATTACTATTACTATTACTATTACTATTACTATTACTATTACTATTACTATTACTATTACTATTACTATTACTATTACTATTACTATTACTATTACTATTACTATTACTATTACTATTACTATTACTATTACTATTACTATTACTATTACTATTACTATTACTATTACTATTACTATTACTATTACTATTACTATTACTATTACTATTACTATTACTATTACTATTACTATTACTATTACTATTACTATTACTATTACTATTACTATTACTATTTTTATTTTTTTTTTTTTTGACGGGCGAGGTAGGGTTGAAAATGCCTTCGCACTTACAGTGACCGTCGTCGACTGCGTTGAGTGGTGTTTCCACTAAAAAACTCCCTCCTCCGTTTCTGGTGGGATGCCCTCCCGGGACTGTTTTCTACATTACTTCAAGAAGGCCCAGAAACTTCATCCTCCTAAGAAGGACTTTGCTCGTAACACCCACGTCTGGGTCCGTCATTTTCATGCTGCTGGCTCATTCTTGCTGAGTCTCCGTTGATGGGGACTCATTTTGCCGTGCATCGAGGTCTCTTTTCTTTCTTCTTAAGACATACTCGATGTATTTACTCACAGCATTCCATGTGTTTTCGCATTCGAGCATTCTGTCAACTATGTTGGCAGGGGTGAAAACGCCAATCTGCTCTCTTAATGCGATTCGCTCAGTATTCCATCTGATGCAGTTGAAAAAAGTGTGTTCTGCATCGTCATTTGTTGCATCGCAGTAGATGCAACTGGAATTACTTGTTTTACCCATACGATGTAGATACTTCCGGAAGTATCCATGACCTGAAAGGAACTGGGTCAGGAAGTAGTTAATCTCCCCAAATTTCCTTTGAGTCCACTTTTCTATGTTAGGAATGAGCCTCTTCGTCCATCTACCGGACGTTTCTGCGTTCCATCTGTTTTGCCATCGCTGGATGGTTTCAGATCTCCGCTCTGCAGCACTAATAGTAATTTCCGCCCCCCTAGAGTCCCATGCCTCTTTCCGTTCGCGCGCCAGGAGATCAACCGGAATCTCTCCACTTATTACGAAGACCGCCGCGCCTGAAACTGTACGGTAGGCTGAGGCGATTCTGAGTGCCGCTGTGCGTTGGACTTCTTCTAGAGCCTTACGCTTAGACTTTGCTCTCAGTGCATTTCCCCAAATTTCGCTGCCATATAGCAGTATAGAATTTGTGGTTGCCATAATCAGCCTCCTCTTGCTCTGTGTGGGCCCGCCAATGTTTGCCATTAGCCTGCTCAACATGCCTGAAACTTTTGCTGCCTTTGCAGCCGCATGTTTTATCTGGGCCCAATAAGTGAGCCTACTATCGATTTTTACGCCCAGATATTTTATCGCCCTTTTCGTCACCAGGAGCATGTCATCTATCTGCATGCTAATTTCTAGTGGCATATGCCCTCGCGTCATCATGATTAATTCAGTTTTGTTCACCGCTAGTTCAAGCCCATGGTCCTCGAGCCATGCTCGAGTCCTTATCATTACCTGATTCAATTTTCTTCTAGCGTCGTCCGCGTCCCGTGCCGAAATGACCGCCGCTATGTCGTCCGCGTACCCTACAAGGTGTGTGTCTTCTGGCATATCTATTCCTAATATCTCGTCATAGCTTAGATTCCAGAGGTCAGGACCCAGGACGGATCCCTGGGCTGCCCCCGATGTAATCGTTCTAACTATCTGGCCGTCTGGTGTGTCGTATATAAGTTTACGATCCCTAAGATAGCTCTGGAGAATTCTCATAAGATATCTAGGTATGCGGAATCTTTCCCGCAATGCCTTGATAACATTTGCCCATCGTAAGCTATTAAAAGCGTTGCGTACATCAAGTGTAGCTAGGACGATTATACGTTTCGGGTAGGAGCGTCCGTTCTGTGCGTTTTCGAAACTTCTCACTACATCCTCAATGGCACCAAGAGTCGATCTTCCGGGTCGAAAGCCGTGCTGCCTCTCCGATAGTCCTCCGGCTGCCTCGATGGATTCTGCTAATCTGCGTTGCAGAAGCTTCTCCAATAGTTTGCCTGTGCTATCTAACATGCATAGAGGGCGGTAAGCTGATGGTTGCGTTTGGTCGCCTCTTCCCTTGCTAATCAGTATGAGCTTTTGTCTTTTCCACTCTTTGGGAAAAGTGCCTTGGGCAATACAAGCGTTATACACTTCGAGCAGAGCGTCTGGCCGATTTTCGGCTAAAAGTATGAGTGTCTCCGCTGGTATTCCGTCAGGCCCGGGGGCTTTACCCCTCTTAAGGCTTCTAGCTGCGATTTTTAGCTCTTCTTCAGTGAAGGGCGTGTGTATCCCATCAGCAAGGACTTCGCGTTCATCGTGCAGTGGAGGGTGCATGGGGAACAAGTTATCCACGATGTGGTTGATATCGTTCCCTATGTGCGGAGCAGCATGGCTCGCGTTTAGCTTCCTCGTAACGATCTTATAGCCGAGTCCCCAGGGGTTGCTGTTCAGATCGTTCCGAAGTTCTTCCCATTTCAACTTCTTGCTTCTAATAATCGCCCATTTCAGTGCTTTTCGGCATTGTCTGAATTCTTCGGCCTCCATGGATGCCTCGCCATTTCGCCGGGCTCTGGTGTATCTCCTTCTGTTGCGGAGGCAGATTCGTCTGAGCTCAGCTATATCTGGCGTCCACCAGTACGCAGCCTGTCTTCTAGAATGTTGCGTTACACGGGGCATGGATGCCTCACAGCTTTGAACTATGCGCTGCCTCAATGCCGTTGCCATGGAGTCAGCATCACTAATGGTGTGCGCAGCTGAGACCCCGTCGAAATTGCTTAGAAATCTTTCGTGGTTCAGCTTAGTTGCATTCCACTTGCGTGTGCCTCTCCTTCTTTGCGTCCGGTCAGAGTCCGTTCGTTCCGTGGTCTGGAAGGTAATATACTGGTGATCGCTACCAGTGAAGTCTTCCAATACTCTCCACCCTTCAACACTTATAGCCAAGCTTTCGGACACCAAAGTGATGTCTGGGGTGGTGTCTTCACATCCCGGTCTTCTGAAAGTAGTAGCATTACCGGTATTTGCCACTATCAAACCTAACCTAGCAGCCATGTCTAAAATGTTTCTTCCGCGTGAGTTCGTTGTCCGGTCCCCCCATTCTACAGCCCTGGCATTGAAATCACCCGCTACTATAAACGGTCCGCCTATTTCCCTAACCCTATCCTCGATCAGGTCTAGTTTTGTCCTGAACTGGCCTATGCTATCACTAGGGGTAAGGTAGCAGCTCATTAGCGTGTAATGTCTCGTCCGAACGTACGTGTAACAGTGGCCTCCCCCGAGCTGCGTGACCACGAGCTTACTGCCGCTAGGTAGCCACAGAGCAGCCGTGCCTGTTTCATCCTCGTACCAGGACCCTCGGGGTATTCGTCTATATTGTTCGCAAATAATGACGGCGTCTACCCTATTTTCAGCGGCAATTTGCTCGATCAGAGCGTCTGCCGTCCGACTTCTGTGCATATTTGCTTGAAGCACATTCATCGTTTCCTGACCAGTGGGCATCTCTTCGATCCCGGAAGATGGTCAGTCCGGTCGCGTTTTGCATCCGCGCAGTGGACACATTTGGGGGTTTCGTTACAGTCCTTCATTTTGTGTCCCGACCCCCCACACCTAATACAAGCGTTCCTCTTGTCTAAACCTGAACACTTTGCCTGTACGTGCCCCGTTCCTAGACAACGGAAACATCTCCTAACGTCCTCGCACAATCGCATCCTTGCTCGGACCCACCCAATCTTTATATAGCCAACCTCAAGGAGTTTTGCAGCACTTTCGGCTGACAGGGTGAGGAAGGCCCGTACCTGCTCTCTCACATTCGGTGCGGTGATCCTTATATGGATCTGCTCCCCTGGGTTTCCGAGCAGCTTCTGGGCTGCTGTTTCTACCTCCTCCTTAAGGGTAAGCGAATCGAGATCTCTTATCTCGATAGTCGCCTTTGGCTTTAGTTCCGCGACGGAGGCTGTATCCTTTATGGTACTCCTCAACTGTTGAACGAAATCCGGCCTAACTTGTTGCCCTTTTCCGAGTTCAAGGAGGATGGCTCCGGTCTGCGTTTTCCTAACTGTCTTTATGCTAACCGAGTCGTCCGTCTTTATTTTGTCACGCAGATCTTTTAGAACTTCCGCGTAACTATGACCCGCCGCGGGTTTAATTATTACCGCTTCCGACTTCGCGCGCTCTTGCCGCTCGTTCTTCTTTTTGTTCCGTTCGACCGGTTTTTTCTTTTTCTTATTTTTCTTCCCCTTTTTTGCGACGGTTCGCCATTTTTCTTCTCCCCCATGAGGGAGCTCAATTATGTCCCCACTGGGCTCTTTCGACCTAGCCTTTTTGCTCTTTTCGGGCATTGCAGGGCTAGTGGCCGTTCTTTTGGGGTTCGCCGTCACCGGGGTTGAATCGCGTTCAGTCTGCCGCGTAGCGCCCACTTCGTGTCGATTCGAAAGCAACCTTTCCCCTTCCGCCGCCTTCCACGCGCGCCTATAGTTTAACGTGACGTCCAGCAGCTCGGACATTTTGGCAACACCGGTCTTGACATCAATGCTGATGTTCTTTTGCCGGTTAAACACCTGTTGCATATTGCTTATTAGCGATTTGCATTGCATAATCGCTTCTTCCTCCATTTTTCGCATCTTCTGGATTAGCTCCAGTCGAGGCGAGCCGCCTGTTGAATTGCCTGTAACGGCCCCCTTTTGGACTGCGCGTGATGCGCGAAATGTGTCCTCACCTGCCGGAGTGACAGAAGTTAGAGCCGCTCGTGCTGCGTAGGTGCTAGTCGGTGTGGTTCGCACCGTCTCTTTGGGGTCTCCGGAATTGGCACTGGGAGTACTTCCCTTATTGGTGCCAGTGTTCGTCCGGAGTCGAGCAGGTGCAATGGGTGAGATCGCAGCATCCATGCTAATAGCACGTGTCGCATTGCCCGTGGGCGTTGCGCATTTTGCAGGTGGCGATCTAGACAGCAGGCTGCTTCTTCGGAAGGCTGCATCCGGTGCCGCGCCGCGCTCGCTAATTTCCCTAATCTTCTCTTCGCTTTTCCCTTCATTCGTTTTTTCGTTCGTCTTTTCATTCATTTTATCAATTGTTTGTTTACATTTGCTGTTGTTATTATTGCTAGAAATCATCTTTGTTGGGTCCCCGCTCTGAGCCGCTATCCTTACGCGTTTGTACAGTCGCCTCAAACGATCCCCGTGGGTCCCTTTGAAATCAGTGAGGTCCACGCAAGGGTTGACACAGGGCCTTATGAGTACCTGTGTTCAGAGCCAGGATCTCGGCGCAAAAAAGCAGGAGTCATTCTCAACTGCACCTGTACGGCCACCTCGGCGGCGACGCATGTAGAACGTACTCAGAGCCTCGCCACAGTTTTAACGGGACGGGGGCGGCTGCAGCATTAGCCCACCAGCCGTTTCAGCGGATGTCACTCCTACATAATAAGGTGATGGAATACTGCAGCCGTCAGCCCATGGCAGTCGGATCAGGATCGTGAGACATATTCGTAAGCCACAAACGTTCCATTTTCCGTCATCTTCAGCCGCACCAGGCGTGGTGAAACAGCTGTCCAGGATTTTGGTCCGCGGGTGGTATTTTAATTGCCACCTTCCCTGCAGATTTGAAGATCAGCCGAGAGTTCCCCTATCCGCCACCTGGGGACGCGTCCGATGGGAGACTGGAATAACTCCACACGGACTATTACTATTACTATTACTATTACTATTACTATTACTATTACTATTACTATTACTATTACTATTACTATTACTATTACTATTACTATTACTATTACTATTACTATTACTATTACTATTACTATTACTATTACTATTACTATTACTATTACTATTACTATTACTATTACTATTACTATTACTATTACTATTACTATTACTATTACTATTACTATTACTATTACTATTACTATTACTATTACTATTACTATTACTATTACTATTACTATTACTATTACTATTACTATTACTATTACTATTACTATTACTATTACTATTACTATTACTATTACTATTACTATTACTATTACTATTACTATTACTATTACTATTACTATTACTATTACTATTACTATTACTATTACTATTACTATTACTATTACTATTACTATTACTATTACTATTACTATTACTATTACTATTACTATTACTATTACTATTACTATTACTATTACTATTACTATTACTATTACTATTACTATTACTATTACTATTACTATTACTATTACTATTACTATTACTATTACTATTACTATTACTATTACTATTACTATTACTATCCCGTCCGGGGTTTGCTAGATCCTCCATCGGGACCCTCCCATTTGGCGAATTGGGCACGCTCATCATGTCTTTCTGCTTTTGAAATGCATGAAGGGTACCGGGGAAATAAAATACCCGGGGGTGATCAAAATCTAGCACGACGATGGAAAGGCAATGTTATTGAAAAACGATGGATATATTGATTAGGACCTAGACGTATATGGGCTGGGAGCTTTCGTATTCTGTGACCTCAGTAAGCAGGAATGATATCCTGCTGAAATGGCTTACGGGCTAATGCGGGGGCTACCACCGTCCCGTTAAAACCCTGGCAGGGCTTGTAGAATGCTCAATGTTTGTAGCCAAGTATGGCTGTGCAGGTTTAGTTGAGATGACTCCTAATTAGTGCCTGACCTGGCTCTGTACGCAATATCTCATAAGGATTTGCGTCAACCCTCGCGAGGACCTCACTGCTTGCAAAGGCACCCTCGCGGTCAATGAAACGGGCAACTGCACCTTCGAACAAAGATAACGGCTTCAAGCGGGGACCCAAAAGATAAAAATGAATACACCGAAAAATATCAACGAAGATATAAATCCTTTTCGCCCCAGCGGAAGGGTGGTGAGATCCCCACCAAAATCAGAACATCAAGTACTGGGATCAAAAACGAAAGAAACTCGTATGGAGGTGAGAAGTTCGCGCATAAACGCTGCACAAAACGAAGTTGTAGGATCTCCGCAGATAGTCCACTCTAACGAGGAAACCGCAGCAAAGAAAGTAAAAGAATTTAGCCAGACACCTGTAACGGCGTTTGAAAGGACTCGTCAAGCAGACCCGGATTCTCAAAAAGACAATCCGGGACATAGTTCGCCTCGACAGAGTTGCAAAAGATTCACGTCAGTACCTGCCCGAAGGCCCAACCTGACGGTGCACTATTGCACAAGGGTGAATAAAGCACGTTCACCACCGCCCCAGCAGCCCCCGCCAAGGGCACATGAGGAAATGCCAACTAACATGTGCCCCCAACAGGGACAACATGGTAGCAAGTTCCGTACAGGCTGCTGGACCATGTACAGACACCTTGCTAAGATGCTTGGAGCTATCTAACCTCCTACTACAAAAATGGCACGGCAGTGGAACTTTTACCCCAATCTGACCTGAAGCTTCACCTACCGTAACCATAAGAGCAGCTCTGTCGAATAGCAACAGCACCTAGAGATATACGGCCTGAAGAGAACATCCACATCATGCCACTAACCCATGATTGAAGACACACTCATCCAGCCCATACCTCTCCCCGCGTATCTTTAGGTTTTAACCACAGCCACCACGTGATCCCCGAAGGGGCCTCACCAATAACCAGTCTAGGACAAGTCCTAGGGGCTACTGGTTCCCGTGGCACCAGATAGGACTCTGGTCAGCCGCGTGTTAAAAGCACCTCCGATTTTAGGTTCCTTGCACACCTGAGGCATCGGTAACACCTCTACCCAGACTAGCGTAGCAAGCTACTTCCTTAATTACTTATATGCACGCCCGTTACCCTGGTATTCAGGGATTGGGTGGTAACATATTAAGTTTTAGGGCAATTGGCCAAAGGTCAAGGTCTGGAAAGACCAACTACCCCTCCGGACGAGCGAGCGAACCCGCTTTTACCTTTAGTTTACTTGCATGCGCGCCCGTTGCCCTGTTGTTTCAGGGATTGGGTAGCAACATACAAGTTTTTAGGGGTTATCAGCAAAAAGGCCTAGGTCCGGAAACCTGATAACCCTCTACCCCAGGAGGTTCAACACCAAGCCACCAAGACAGGGTGCATTGACCGCGCCCCCTGGGGGGAAGATCGCCTCGACAGTAATATATATTAAAAATGAGGACATCGGAAGAAGAAACAGTAGAAAAATTTAGAAGCGCACTTCGGAAGATTAGATTAGCTATGGCCAAACAGAGAAACATCAGCATGGATGTCCAGAATGGAGTATCGGAGCTGGAAGAGTTTGTTGACGTAATGGCTGACTACAGACGGAACTGGAAGAAGGCTGAGGCAGAAAAAATTACGAGCAGAGATATCAATAATATTTCAAGCACTTTAAAAGACAAATGCACACCCGCAGTCTCGAAAAACCGAACGGCAACAAGCCCAGCAGAGAGATTAAGGCCAACAAAAATACAAAAGGACACCAAACAAAAGGCTGAAAAAAGATCAGAAGTCATGATCCAAACGCCCGGAAAGGAGCCGGAAGGCTCACAATCATCCAAGAAGGAGGGCCAAAAAGGCAAAAAGGAAAAGCGCCAGAAAACTTATAAGGACCGAAGAGACGCCGTCATGGTCAAACCCACAGATGGACACAGTTACGCTGAAGTCCTTAAAAGTCTTAAAGAGAGGGTGAAACCAGAACAGACAGAAGTATCTGTTCGGTCAATCCGAAAGACAAAAACGGGTGCTATTCTCTTAGAATTAGAAAAAGGGGGCAAAAAACAACAATTTTGCGAGGCAGTCAAAGACACCTTGCGAGAAGTCGCAGAGGTCAAGGATATGAGAACCAAGGCAACAATGGAGATCAGAGACATTGAAGGTTATACAACAAAAGAAGAAGTTTGCACTGCTATAAGTAAAATAGCGGAATTAGCAGAGGTGGACATCACGGTTAAACTAACAAACCCAAATACACGTGATCAAAAAAGAGCGTTCGTATTGCTTCCAGTAAAGGACGCAAACAAACTGTTAAAACTGGAGCGCATTAAAATCGGATGGGTGAGCTGCAGAATCAGACACTGTGAGGAAAAAAGAGGTGTTTCAGATGCTTTGCGTTTGGACATACGAAATGGGAGTGCAAAGGTCCGGACAGAAAAGGTATGGGTTTGTGTATTCGATGTGGTGAAAGGGGTCACATCTTGAAACAGTGCAACAACCCACCGAAATGTTGTCTTTGCTTGGAAGAAGGAAAGAAATCCATTAACCATATAGCTGGGTCAAAGGTATGCTATATGAGCGGGAAAGCACAGTAAAAGAAAAATATTACAATTGAACATGCATAGAGGAAGAGTGGCAGACGTACTGCTGCCACAAATATGCGTTGAACAAGAAGTAGATATAGCCATTATAAGCGAACAATATGCCGGTAGGACTACTGGATACTGGTGTGAGGACGAAACTGCCACTGCGGCTATATGGATCCCGAGGTCCAGCCACCTGGCTCCAAAGACTACGGGAAAGGGAATTGGCTTTGCGTGGATGCAGTTTGACAACTTAACACTTGTCAGCTGTTACCTGACACCCAGTGACTGTATGGAAAACTTCCAAAAGAAACTGGATGAAATAGAGGACAAGATACGCCTTTTCCAAGGCCCTATCATAGTAGCTGGTGATTTTAACGCGCGATCGCCGGAATGGGGCATGCAAACAGAAAACTCTAGGGGCAAGAGGATCTCCCAAATGGCTGCCAGAGTAGGACTAACTGTTGCGAATGTTGGAAATGTACCTACTTTCAGACGGCCTGGCTGCGAGGGTACAATTCCAGACATAACATTGGTCACAGATAGTTTTGCGCGCAGGATAAAGAACTGGAGAGTGCTGGAAACATATACAGCAAGCGATCATCAGTACATTTCATATTCATATGAAGAGGACAGAAATAATAGAGAGGAAGCAAATCAACAAAGCTTTAGCACCCGAAGATGGAATAGCAAAAAGTTGAATAAGTCCGCGTTAATAGCGGAAATCGACAGGAGATCAAATGAGATAGAGCACACAATAGATGCCTCAGCAAATGTAGAGAAGATAATGCGGATAATAAAAGAAGCATGTGACAAGGCTATGCCTAGAATAGTAACGACCAGACACCGGAAGAAACCAGTATACTGGTGGAATGAAACCATTGCAGAGGCAAGACGAGACTGCGTTCGACGAAGACGGATATATACCAGAGCAAGACGACTCTACGACGCAGAATCTGAACGAATAGAATATAAGGAGGCGAAGAAGAGGCTACAGAAAGCCATCTTTAATAGCAAAAGTCAGCTTTGGGAGGAGCTACGGGAGGACATAAACAATAATCCTTGGGGAACAGGCTACAAATTAGTTATGGGGAAGCTCGCAGCGAAAGCTCCGATGAGTAAAATGAATGCAGAAGCTATGCATAACATTGTAACCACACTTTTTCCACAACGTGAAATTCCGGAGGAAATACCAAGCGTAGGAGAAGTAATGTATACCCCACAGTTCACGCAACAAGAACTGTGTGACGCAGCACGTAGACTGAAGGCCAATAAGGCTCCAGGCCCTGACGGCATCCCAGCAGAAGTAAGTAAGGAAATTGTCCTGAAACGTCCAGAAATGATGTTAAACATGTATAACCACTGCCTGAAAGAAGGGGTGTTCCCTAAGATATGGAAGATTCAGCGCCTTGTACTCATTAGCAAGGGCAAAGGAGAACCAAACACTCCATCTGCATATAGACCACTTTGCATGCTGGACACTGCAGGAAAGCTATACGAAAGGTTGTTGAAGCCGCGCCTAAATGAAGCTGAAATTGCTAGTGGAGGACTTTCGGAGAGGCAACATGGTTTCAGGAGGTTTTTTAGTCGGTATACCTATAAGGGGAGCCCGACATATCACAGATGGGAACAACCCACTGTGAATGCAGTAATGCATTTTTACCTCCTTAAAAAAAAAAAATAAAAATAAAAAAAAAAATATTATATTATATTATATTATATTATATTATATTATATTATATTATATTATATTATATTATATTATATTATATTATATTATATTATATTATATTATATTATATTATATTATATTATATTATATTATATTATATTATATTATATTATATTATATTATATTATATTATATTATATTATATTATATTATATTATATTATATTATATTATATTATATTATATTATATTATATTATATTATATTATATTATATTATATTATATTATATTATATTATATTATATTATATTATATTATATTATATTATATTATATTATATTATATTATATTATATTATATTATATTATATTATATTATATTATATTATATTATATTATATTATATTATATTATATTATATTATATTATATTATATTATATTATATTATATTATATTATATTATATTATATTATATTATATTATATTATATTATATTATATTATATTATATTATATTATATTATATTATATTATATTATATTATATTATATTATATTATATTATATTATATTATATTATATTATATTATATTATATTATATTATATTATATTATATTATATTATATTATATTATATTATATTATATTATATTATATTATATTATATTATATTATATTATATTATATTATATTATATTATATTATATTATATTATATTATATTATATTATATTATATTATATTATATTATATTATATTATATTATATTATATTATATTATATTATATTATATTATATTATATTATATTATATTATATTATATTATATTATATTATATTATATTATATTATATTATATTATATTATATTATATTATATTATATTATATTATATTATATTATATTATATTATATTATATTATATTATATTATATTATATTATATTATATTATATTATATTATATTATATTATATTATATTATATTATATTATATTATATTATATTATATTATATTATATTATATTATATTATATTATATTATATTATATTATATTATATTATATTATATTATATTATATTATATTATATTATATTATATTATATTATATTATATTATATTATATTATATTATATTATATTATATTATATTATATTATATTATATTATATTATATTATATTATATTATATTATATTATATTATATTATATTATATTATATTATATTATATTATATTATATTATATTATATTATATTATATTATATTATATTATATTATATTATATTATATTATATTATATTATATTATATTATATTATATTATATTATATTATATTATATTATATTATATTATATTTTTTTTTTTTTTTTTTTTGACGGGCGAGGTAGGGTTGAAAATGCCTTCGCACTTACAGTGACCGTCGTCGACTGCGTTGAGTGGTGTTTTCCACTAAAAAACTCCCTCCTCCGTTTCTGGTGGGATGCCGTCCCGGAACTGTTTTCTACATTACTTCAAGAAGGCCCAGAAACTTCATCCTCCTAAGAAGGACTTTGCTCGTAACACCCACGTCTGGGTCCGTCATTTCATGCTGCTGGCTCATTCTTGCTGAGTCTCCGTTGATGGGGACTCATTTTGCCGTGCATCGAGGTCTCTTTTCTTTCTTCTTAAGACATACTCGATGTATTTACTCACAGCATTCCATGTGTTTTCGCATTCGAGCATTCTGTCAACTATGTTGGCAGGGGTGAAAACGCCAATCTGCTCTCTTAATGCGATTCGCTCAGTATTCCATCTGATGCAGTTGAAAAAAGTGTGTTCTGCATCGTCATTTGTTGCATCGCAGTAGATGCAACTGGAATTACCTGTTTTGCCCATACGATGTAGATACTTCCGGAAGTATCCATGAGCTGAAAGGAACTGGGTCAGGAAGTAGTTAATCTCCCCAAATTTCCTTTGAGTCCACTTTTCTATGTTAGGAATGAGCCTCTTCGTCCATCTACCGGACGTTTCTGCGTTCCATCTGTTTTGCCATCGCTGGATGGTTTCAGATCTCCGCTCTGCAGCACTAATAGTGATTTCCGCCCCCCTAGAGTCCCATGCCTCTTTCCGTTTGCGCGCCAGGAGATCAACCGGAATCTCTCCACTTATTACGAAGACCGCCGCGCCTGAAACTGTACGGTAGGCTGAGGCGATTCTGAGTGCCGCTGTGCGTTGGACTTCTTCTAGAGCCTTACGCTTAGACTTTGCTCTCAGTGCATTTCCCCAAATTTCGCTGCCATATAGCAGTATAGAATTTGTGGTTGCCATAATCAGCCTCCTCTTGCTCTGTGTGGGCCCGCCAATGTTTGCCATTAGCCTGCTCAACATGCCTGAAACTTTTGCTGCCTTTGCAGCCGCATGTTTTATCTGGGCCCAATAAGTGAGCCTACTATCGATTTTTACGCCCAGATATTTTATCGCCCTTTTCGTCACCAGGAGCATGTCATCTATATGCATGCTAATTTCTAGTGGCATATGCCCTCGCGTCATCATGATTAATTCAGTTTTGTTCACCGCTAGTTCGAGCCCATGGTCCTCGAGCCATGCTCGAGTCCTTATCATTACCTGATTCAATTTTCTTCTAGCGTCGTCCGCGTCCCGTGCCGAAATGACCGCCGCTATGTCGTCCGCGTACCCTACAAGGTGTGTGTCTTCTGGCATATCTATTCCTAATATCTCGTCATAGCTTAGATTCCAGAGGTCAGGACCCAGGACGGATCCCTGGGCTGCCCCCGATGTAATCGTTCTAACTATCTGGCCGTCTGGTGTGTCGTATATAAGTTTACGATCCCTAAGATAGCTCTGGAGAATTCTCATAAGATATCTAGGTATGCGGAATCTTTCCCGCAATGCCTTGATAACATTTGCCCATCGTAAGCTATTAAAAGCGTTGCGTACATCAAGTGTAGCTAGGACAATTATACGTTTCGGGTAGGAGCGTCCGTTCTGTGCGTTTTCGAAACTTCTCACTACATCCTCAATGGCACCAAGAGTCGATCTTCCGGGTCGAAAGCCGTGCTGCCTCTCCGATAGTCCTCCGGCTGCCTCGATGGATTCTGCTAATCTGCGTTGCAGAAGCTTCTCCAATAGTTTGCCTGTGCTATCTAACATGCATAGAGGGCGGTAAGCTGATGGTTGCGTTTGGTCGCCTCTTCCCTTGCTAATCAGTATGAGCTTTTGTCTTTTCCACTCTTTGGGAAAAGTGCCTTGGGCAATACAAGCGTTATACACTTCGAGCAGAGCGTCTGGCCGATTTTCGGCTAAAAGTATGAGTGTCTCTGCTGGTATTCCGTCAGGGCCGGGGGCTTTACCCCTCTTGTGCAGTGGAGGGTGCATGGGGAACAAGTTATCCACGATGTGGTTGATATCGTTCCCTATGTGCGGAGCAGCATGGCTCGCGTTTAGCTTCCTCGTAACGATCTTATAGCCGAGTCCCCAGGGGTTGCTGTTCAGATCGTTCCGAAGTTCTTCCCATTTCGACTTCTTGCTTCTAATAATCGCCCATTTCAATGCTTTTCGGCTTTGTCTGAATTCTTCGGCCACCATGGTTGCCTCGCCATTTCGCCTGGCTCTGGTGTATCTTCTTCTGTTACGAAGGCAGGTTCGTCTGAGCTCAGCTATTTCTGGCGTCCACCAGTACGCAGCCTGTCTGCTAGACTGCTGCGTTACACGTGGCATGGATGCCTCACAGCTTTGAGCTATGCGCTGCCTCGATGTCATTGCCATGGAGTCAGCATCACTCATGGTGTGCGCAGCTGAGACCCCGTCAAAATTGCTTAGAAATCTTTCGTGGTTCAGCTTAGTTGCATTCCACTTGCGTGTGCCTCTCCTTCTTGGCGTCTGGTGAGAGTTCGTCCTTTCCGTGGTCCGGAAGGTAATATACTGCTGATCGCTACCAGTAAAGTCTTCCAACACTCTCCACCCTTCAACGCTTGTAGCCAAGCTCTCGGACACCAAAGTGATGTCTGGGGTGGTGTGTTCGCATCCCGGCCTCCTGAAAGTAGTGGCATTACCGGTATTTGCCACTATCAAGCCTAACCTAGCAGCCATGTCTAAAATGTTTCTTCCACGTGAGTTCGTTGTCCGGTCCCCCCATTCTACAGCCCTGGCATTGAAATCACCCGCTACTATAAACGGTCCGCCTATTTCCCTAACCCTATCCTCGATCAGGTCTAGTTTTGTCCTGAACTGGCCTATGCTATCACTAGGGGTAAGGTAGCAGCTCATTAGCGTGTATTGTCTCGTCCGAACGTACGTGTAACAGTGGCCTCCCCCGAGCTGCGTGACCGCGAGCTTACTGCCGCTAGGTAGCCACAGAGCAGCCGTACCTGTTTCATCTTCGTACCAGGACCCTCGGGGTATTTGTCTATATTGTTCGCAAATAATGACGGCGTCTATCCTATTTTCAGCGGCAATTTGCTCGATCAGAGCGTCTGCCGTCCGACTTCTGTGCATATTTGCCTGAAGCACATTCATCGTTTCCTGACCAGTGGGCATCTTTTCGATCCCGGAAGATGGTCAGTCCGGTCGCGTTTTGCATCCGCGCAGTGGACACATTTGGGGGTTTCGTTACAGTCCTTCATTTTATGTCCCGACCCCCCACACCTAATACAAGTGTTCCTCCTGTCTAAACCTGAGCAATTTGCCTGTACGTGTCCCGTTCCAAGACATCGATAACATCTCCTAACGTCCTCGCACAATCGCATCCTCGCTCGGACCCACCCAATCTTTATATAGCCAACCTCAAGGAGTTTTGCCGCGCTTTCAGCTGACAGGGTGAGGAAGGCTCGTACCTGCTCTCTCACATTGGGTGCGGTGATCCTTATCTGGATCTGCTCCCCTGGGTTGCTGAGCAGCTTCTGGGCTGCTGTTTCTACCTCCTCCTTAAGTGTAAGCGAATCGAGATCTCTTATCTCGATAGTCGCCTTTGGCTTTAGTTCCGCGACGGAGGCTGTATCTCTTATTGTACTCCTCAACTGTTGAACGAAATCCGGCCTAACCTGTTGCCCTTTTCCGAGTTCGAGGAGGATGGCTCCGGTCTGCGTTTTCCTAACCGTCTTTATGCTAACCGAGTCGTCCGTCTTTATTTTATCGCGCAGATCTTTTAGAACTTCCGCGTAGCTGTGACCCGCCGCGGGTTTAATTATTACCGCTTCCGACTTCGCTCGCTGTTGCCGCTCGTTCTTCTTTTCGTTCGGTTCGACCGGTTTCTTCTTCGTTTTATTTTTCTTCCCCTTTTTTGTGACGGTTCGCCAGTTTTCGTCTCCCCCATGAGGGAGCTCATTCATGTGCTCATTGGGCTCTTTCGATCTAGCCTTCTTGCTCTTATCGGGCATTGCAGGGCTAGTAGCCGTTCTTTTGGGGTTCGCCGCCACCGGGGTTGAATCGCGTTCAGTCTGCCGTGTAGCGCCCATCTCGCGTCGATTCGAAAACAACCGTTCCCCTTCCGCCCTCTTCCACGCGCGCCTATAATTTAGCGTGACATCCAGCAGCTCGGACATTTTGGCAACACCGGTCTTGACATCAATGCTGATGTTCTTTTGCCGGTTGAAAACCTGTTGCATGTTGCTTATTAGCGATTTGCATTGCATAATCGCTTCTTCTTCCATTTTTTGCATCTTCTGGATTAGCTCCAGTCGAGGCGAGCCGTCTGTTGTATTGTCTGTAACGTCCCCTTTTTGGACTGCGCGTGCTGCGCGAAATGTGTCCTCACCTACTGGAGTGACAGCAGCTAGAGACGCTCGTGCTGCGTAGGTGCTAGTCGGTGTGATTCGCACCGTCTCTTTGGGGTCTCCGGAATTGGCACTGGGAGTACTTCCCTTATCGGCGCCGGTGTTCGTCCGGAGTCGAGCAGGTGCAATGGATGAAATCGCAGCATCCATGCTAATAGCACGTGTCGTCGGCGTTGCGCTTTTCGCAGGTGGCGATCTAGACAACAGGCTACTTCTTCGGAAGGCTGCATCCGGTGCTGTGCCGCGCTCGTTAATTTTTTCTACGGTCTTTTCTTCGTTTGTTTTTTCGTTTATCTTCTCATTAATTTTCTCAATTGTTTGTTTAGATTTAATATTATTCATCTTAGTTGGGTCCCCGCTCTGAGCCGCTATCCTTACGCGTTTGCACAGTCGCCTCAAACGATCCCCGTGGGTCCCTTTGAAAGCAGTGAGGTCTACGCAAGGGTTGACATAGGGCCTTATGAGTCCCTGTGTTCAGAGCCAGGATCTCGGCGCAAAAAGCAGGAGTCATTCTCAACTGCACCTGTACAGCCACCTCGGCGGCGACGCATGTAGAACGTACTCAGAGCCTCGCCACAGTTTTAACGGGACGGGGGCGGCTGCAGCATTAGCCCACCAGCCGTTTCAGCGGATGTCACTCCTACATAATAAGGTGATGGAATACTGCAGACGTCAGCCCGAGGCAGTCGGATCAGGATCGTGAGACATATTCGTAAGCCACAAACGTTCCATTTTCCGTCATCGTCAGCCGCACCAGGCGTGGTGAAACAGCTGTCCAGGATTTTTGGTCCGCGGGTGGTATTTTAATTGCCACCTTCCCTGCAGATCTGAAGATCAGCCGAGAGTTCCCCTATCCGCCACCTGGGGACGCGTCCGATGGGAGACTGGCATAACTCCACACGGATATTATATTATATTATATTATATTATATTATATTATATTATATTATATTATATTATATTATATTATATTATATTATATTATATTATATTATATTATATTATATTATATTATATTATATTATATTATATTATATTATATTATATTATATTATATTATATTATATTATATTATATTATATTATATTATATTATATTATATTATATTATATTATATTATATTATATTATATTATATTATATTATATTATATTATATTATATTATATTATATTATATTATATTATATTGTATTATATTATATTATATTATATTATATTATATTATATTATATTATATTATATTATATTATATTATATTATATTATATTATATTATATTATATTATATTATATTATATTATATTATATTATATTATATTATATTATATTATATTATATTATATTATATTATATTATATTATATTATATTATATTATATTATATTATATTATATTATATTATATTATATTATATTATATTATATTATATTATATTATATTATATTATATTATATTATATTATATTATATTATATTATATTATATTATATTATATTATATTATATTATATTATATTATATTATATTATATTATATTATATTATATTATATTATATTATATTATATTATATTATATTATATTATATTATATTATATTATATTATATTATATTATATTATATTATATTATATTATATTATATTATATTATATTATATTATATTATATTATATTATATTATATTATATTATATTATATTATATTATATTATATTATATTATATTATATTATATTATATTATATTATATTATATTATATTATATTATATTATATTATATTATATTATATTATATTATATTATATAATATTATATTATATTATATTATATAATATTATATTATATTATATTATATTATATTATATTATATTATATTATATAATATTATATTATATTATATTATATTATATTATATTATATTATATTATATTATATTATATTATATTATATTATATTATATTATATTATATTATATTATATTATATTATATTATATTATATTATATTATATTATATTATATTATATTATATTATATTATATTATATTATATTATATTATATTATATTATATTATATTATATTATATTATATTATATTATATTATATTATATTATATTATATTATATTATATTATATTATATTATATTATATTATATTATATTATATTATATTATATTATATTATATTATATTATATTATATTATATTATATTATATTATATTATATTATATTATATTATATTATATTATATTATATTATATTATATTATATTATATTATATTATATTATATTATATTATATTATATTATATTATATTATATTATATTATATTATATTATATTATATTATATTATATTATATTATATTATATTATATTATATTATATTATATTATATTATATTATATTATATTATATTATATTATATTATATTATATTATATTATATTATATTATATTATATTATATTATATTATATTATATTATATTATATTATATTATATTATATTATATTATATTATATTATATTATATTATATTATATTATATTATATTATATTATATTATATTATATTATATTATATTATATTATATTATATTATATTATATTATATTATATTATATTATATTATATTATATTATATTATATTATATTATATTATATTATATTATATTATATTATATTATATTATATTATATTATATTATATTATATTATATTATATTATATTATATTATATTATATTATATTATATTATATTATATTATATTATATTATATTATATTATATTATATTATATTATATTATATTATATTATATTATATTATATTATATTATATTATATTATATTATATTATATTATATTATATTATATTATATTATATTATATTATATTATATTATATTATATTATATTATATTATATTATATTATATTATATTATATTATATTATATTATATTATATTATATTATATTATATTATATTATATTATATTATATTATATTATATTATATTATATTATATTATATTATATTATATTATATTATATTATATTATATTATATTATATTATATTATATTATATTATATTATATTATATTATATTATATTATATTATATTATATTATATTATATTATATTATATTATATTATATTATATTATATTATATTATATTATATTATATTATATTATATTATATTATATTATATTATATTATATTATATTATATTATATTATATTATATTATATTATATTATATTATATTATATTATATTATATTATATTATATTATATTATATTATATTATATTATATTATATTATATTATATTATATTATATTATATTATATTATATTATATTATATTATATTATATTATATTATATTATATTATATTATATTATATTATATTATATTATATTATATTATATTATATTATATTATATTATATTATATTATATTATATTATATTATATTATATTATATTATATTATATTATATTATATTATATTATATTATATTATATTATATTATATTATATTATATTATATTATATTATATTATATTATATTATATTATATTATATTATATTATATTATATTATATTATATTATATTATATTATATTATATTATATTATATTATATTATATTATATTATATTATATTATATTATATTATATTATATTATATTATATTATATTATATTATATTATATTATATTATATTATATTATATTATATTATATTATATTATATTATATTATATTATATTATATTATATTATATTATATTATATTATATTATCAGTCTTGTTGAACCTTCGTAGTGAACAGACGTGTTAGCGGAGTTTTTTTACATACTAAACAAACAAAAATAGAAACAAAAAAAATATTCGTAATAAGTACTGATTCGTAATAAGTACAGTTTTTGTTAAATTTGCTTTATTTGCATTAATAATATTTTTCGTATAAACTGAAACAACAAAAACAAAAAAAAAACAAAAACAAGACACACAAAGAAAGTGACTGAGGAATACTTCACAAAAAATTGTGAAGTGAGTTCTAACGGCAGAAATGCCTATTTTACTGTGAGTTCTGATATTGTTAATGCACACAATAAAAATAAAAAATTGGATGATAGTCTTTTTCTAATGGCAAAGCCAATTTTTCGCGAGCGATCAAATTCGCTTACTCCGATGCCAAGTAGTGATTCTATAACATTACCGCTGCCTAGTACTTCTTTATTTAAATCAGCACCATTATCCGCTCCGGGCTCGTGTTCATCACTTAACCCAGTTATCACTATAAACAATAATATTGAGAAACCTAAAGTGCCTGTCGAAATGGACAGATATATCACAGTAGTAAAGCGCGGGCGAAGCCCAAATTCATTTAAAATCTCATCGGTTCCCAAGATATCTAGGGATATCGACGCCAACTCGGCTAACCGTCTAAACCGTTTTAAAATTTTGCAAGATATCACCGACAAACCCGACTTACCCTCGAATAAAACCTTAAAACCACCACCAATCTATTTGAGGGAAAAAAATTCTAACACCCTTATTAAAAAATTAATTTCGGTCATTGGTGAAAAGGCATTTCACATTGTCCCAATCAAACGTGGTAATATTGATGAAACAAAGATTCAAATATATGAAGAAAAAGATTTCCGCCAAATGGTTAAGAATTCGAAAAGAATAAAACAAGTTTCTACACATTCCAGCTGAAGAGTGCTAAAGGCCTACAGATCGTATTGAAAGGCATAGATTCTTATGTTGTTCCTGAGGAAATAAAAGATGCTCTCACCCTCCAGGGATTTAAGGTAAAGAATGTGTCTAACATAATAAACAGGGAGAAGATCCCCCAACCTTTATTTCGCGTTGAATTGGAGCCAAATGATATAAAATTGAAGAAAAATGAGACCCATCCAATTTATAACCTAAAATATCTCTTATACCGAAAAATCACAGTTGAAGAACCACACAAGCGTTCTGGACCCGTACAGTGCCATAATTGTCAAGAATATGGCCATACAAAAACTTATTGTAAATTACCTACTGTTTGTGTTGTGTGCGGTGAATTACACAACACTGCTATTTGCAATAAGTCGAAGGACCAGAAGGAAAAGAAGTGCAGTAATTGTGGAGGTAATCACACTGCTAACTACAGGGGATGTCCTGTATATTCTTTCGTTAAACAGGCTATGAGTCAAAAGCCTAAAGTAACCCCAGTGCAAGCAGGAAATACGTACTCCGCTACTCATCCCCTAATTGCCCAACCAATAACTTCACATGTATCGTATGCTGACGCTGTGAAGATCAACTCTATTCCCGCTCAAAAAGTGTCACCACCAACTATTACAACAAGTGCAAACCCAAGCTTTAATTTCAGTCGCCTTGAAGCTACTATTGACAATCTGGTGCAAACTATAAGCAGCTTTACAACAAATATGACTAGCATGATGCAAGAAATGCTGCGAATGCAGAACACACTGCTTCTAGCATTAGTTAACAAGCCGTGAACACGTTAAAAGTATGTTTCTGGAACGCAAACGGCATTCGCCAACACAAATATGAACTTGAACACTTCCTCACGGTAAAAAATATTGATATAATGTTGGTATCTGAGACTCATTTGACTCCGAGAAGCCTTTTTAAAATGAGTGGCTACACCTTATATGATATAAAGGACCCGAGAGGAAGAGCATGCGGAGGAGCAGCAGTTCTAATAAAGTCAAGGCTCAAACACTATATTCTTGAGAACATTTGTGAAGACCATCTACAAGCAACAAATATTTGCATCGAAAATTTTTGTTCAAATCTTGTGATATCATCAGTTTACTCCCCTCCCAGATTTTCAATCACTGAGGATCAATATGAGGATTTTTACAAAACTCTTGGCCCTCGTTTCGTAGCAGCTCCAGATGTTATAGATTTTGGCGTCATGAAAAATATCTCTAGGGATTTAATTCATGTTGAAGCTTCTCATGATCTCTCCTCCGATCACTCTCCAACGATCGTTACAATTTGTAGCCCACTAAGAAGTGACTTACCTCACCCATATGTGAAGATGATAAATCGTGTTAATTGGCTGGGATTCAAAAAATATCTCAGTAGTCATTGTGCAGAAAATATCAAGCTAAGAACTCCCGATGATATTGAACTTAACATTGCCAATCTTACTGAAAATATTAAACAGGCTGCTAAATATGCCACTACCTCCCATCCGCAGACTGGGTTAAATAAAATTTATTCTGCGGATATTGAACGTCTCGTATGTGAAAAAAGAAGAGCTAGAAGGGAATGGCAACAGCACAGATCACCACAACATAAAATCAGACTTAGAGAATGCACTAAACGACTCCAAGAGCTGCTTGCATCTGAAAAATCTGCTTCTCTTAAGAACTATCTGGAAGGTCTCGATGTCACAGCAGCATCTAATTACTCTTTGTGGCGCGCTGCTAAAAAACTTAAAACACCCGTTGAGTCTAAACCACCCCTGCGCACTTCTACCGGAGGTTGGACAAGAACTAATACTGATAAAGGTAACATATTTGCTGGGCATTTAAAAAACGTGTTTAGCCCAAACACATGTACTGGTGCTGTTGATTTGCCGAGTGTAGTTGCGCCGAGTGTAGTTGCTCTACCCCCTCGACCCATAAAGTTTAAGATGCATGATGTAAATAAACTAATTGCTGAAACCAACCCAAAGAAGGCCCCGGGTATTGATGAAATTAGTAACAAGATGCTGATGAAGTTGTCTCGTATTGCTATTAGAATCCTGTTGTTTATTTTTAATGGCATTTTACGACTAGAGTATTATCCACACAGCTGGAAACTTGCCATGGTCAAAATGATTCCAAAGGCGGGCAAAGATCTTACCAAGGCTGAGTCATATAGGCCAATAAGTTTACTGTCAACAATTTCAAAGCTCTTCGAAAAGCTGCTCATGACAAAATTGTCCCCAATTCTAAATGATATTGGTTGCATACCGGACCATCAATTTGTTTTAGAAGTCAGCATAGCACCATTGAACAATGTCATAGATTGGTACATTTTATAAGAAGAACATTTGAAGAAAAGAAGTATTGCTCTTCCCTCTTTATTGATGTTTCTCAGGCATTTGATAAAGTGTGGCACGAAGGCCTTATTTTAAAATTGGAGACATATCTATCAATAAACATAGTAAATCTTTTAGAAAGTTACATTCTTGCCCGGAAGTTCACTGTTGTGGAAGGAGACTTCATGAGTGTGCCCGAAACTATCTCATCCGGTGTGCCACAGGGGAGTATACTGGGGCCAGTTTTGTATTTGATTTATACCTGTGATATGCCTTTAAGCAGTAATATCTTAACTGCTACATTTGCCGATGATACAGCCTGCCTTAGCATGCATGAAAACCCTCACGAGGCATCCCGATATCTTCAGGAACATATTAACCTGTTGGAGCTGTGGTTGAACTTATGGAGAATAAAAGTAAATGAACAAAAGTGTGTTCATGTCACATTTACTCTACGAAGAGACACTTGTTCCCCCATTCGAATCAACAATCAAGTTGTTCCTCAACATTCACAGGTGAAATACCTTGGTATACACCTTGACCGACGGCTTAAATGGAAACACCACATTGACTCTAAGCTGACACAAATAAAACTTAAATTAACCCAGATTGTAAACTTTTAATATACAAGTCGCTTTTGAAACCCATATGGTGTTACGGAGTTCAGCTATGGGGCACTGCTTCAGCTTCCAATGTAGAGAGAATACAACGTATGCAAAACAAAATTTTAAGGTTAATAACATCAGCTCCTTGGTACATAAAAAATTCTGTTTTACATCGTGATTTAAATATGCCACTTGTGACCGCTGAAATTGCAAAATATGCAGGCAAATATTTAACAAAACTCGAGCTCCATCCTAATCCCCTTGCTCGTAATATCTTGAACTTTACTGGACACATCCGCTTAAAAAAGAGGGATACTACGGCTTTAATACGCCACACTGCAGATGAAACTTTTTGAAAATATTTTTTGTGCTTAACACTACATTTATGTATTTTTAATTATTATCACTAAGTTTACGTCCGACACTGGTTGAGCCTAATTATATATCTATATTGAAGATTTGAATACTTATTGTTAGTTCAGTTTTAATGAAGATACAATAAATAAAATTAGTGAAAAAAAATATTATATTATATTATATTATATTATATTATATTATATTATATTATATTATATTATATTATATTATATTATATTATATTATATTATATTATATTATATTATATTATATTATATTATATTATATTATATTATATTATATTATATTATATTATATTATATTATATTATATTATATTATATTATATTATATTATATTATATTATATTATATTATATTATATTATATTATATTATATTATATTATATTATATTATATTATATTATATTATATTATATTATATTATATTATATTATATTATATTATATTATATTATATTATATTATATTATATTATATTATATTATATTATATTATATTATATTATATTATATTATATTATATTATATTATATTATATTGTATTATATTATATTATATTATATTATATTATATTATATTATATTATATTATATTATATTATATTATATTATATTATATTATATTATATTATATTATATTATATTATATTATATTATATTATATTATATTATATTATATTATATTATATTATATTATATTATATTATATTATATTATATTATATTATATTATATTATATTATATTATATTATATTATATTATATTATATTATATTATATTATATTATATTATATTATATTATATTATATTATATTATATTATATTATATTATATTATATTATATTATATTATATTATATTATATTATATTATATTATATTATATTATATTATATTATATTATATTATATTATATTATATTATATTATATTATATTATATTATATTATATTATATTATATTATATTATATTATATTATATTATATTATATTATATTATATTATATTATATTATATTTTATTATATTATATTATAATATATTATAATATATTATATTATATTATATTATATTATATTATATTATATTATATTATATTATATTATATTATATTATATTATATTATATTATATTATATTATATTATATTATATTATATTATATTATATTATATTATATTATATTATATTATATTATATTATATTATATTATATTATATTATATTATATTATATTATATTATATTATATTATATTATATTATATTATATTATATTATATTATATTATATTATATTATATTATATTATATTATATTATATTATATTATATTATATTATATTATATTATATTATATTATATTATATTATATTATATTATATTATATTATATTATATTATATTATATTATATTATATTATATTACATTATATTATATTATATTATATTATATTATATTATATTATATTATATTATATTATATTATATTATATTATATTATATTATATTATATTATATTATATTATATTATATTATATTATATTATATTATATTATATTATATTATATTATATTATATTATATTATATTATATTATATTATATTATATTATATTATATTATATTATATTATATTATATTATATTATATTTTATTATATTATATTATATTATATTATATTATATTATATTATATTATATTATATTATATTATATTATATTATATTATATTATATTATATTATATTATATTATATTATATTATATTATATTATAATATATATATATTATATTATATTATATTATATTATATTATATCTTACCCTTAAGGAGGAGGTAGAAACAGCAGCCCAGAAGCTGCTCGGAAACCCAGGGGAGCAGATCCATATAAGGATCACCGCACCGAATGTGAGAGAGCAGGTACGGGCCTTCCTCACCCTGTCAGCCGAAAGTGCTGTTCAGGTTTAGACAGGAGGAACGCTTGTATTAGGTGTAGGGGGTCGGGACACAAAATGAAGGACTGTAACGAAACCCCCAAATGTGTCCACTGCGCGGATGCAAAACGCGACCGGACTGACCATCTTCCGGGATCGAAGAGATGCCCACTGGTCAGGAAACGATGAATGTGCTTCAAGCAAATATGCACAGAAGTCGGACGGCAGACGCTCTGATCGAGCAAATTGCCGCTGAAAATAGGGTAGACGCCGTCATTATTTGCGAACAATATAGACGAATACCCCGAGGGTCCTGGTACGAGGATGAAACAGGCACGGCTGCTCTGTGGCTACCTAGCGGCAGTAAGCTCGCGGTCACGCAGTTCGGGGGAGGCCACTGTTACACGTACGTTCGGACGAGACATTACACGCTAATGAGCTGCTACCTTACCCCTAGTGATAGCATAGGCCAGTTCAGGACAAAACTAGACCTGATTGAGGATAGGGTTAGGGAAATAGGCGGACCGTTTATAGTAGCGGGTGATTTCAATGCCAGGGCTGTAGAATGGGGGGACCGGACAACGAACTCACGCGGAAGAAACATTTTAGACATGGCTGCTAGGTTAGGTTTGATAGTGGCAAATACCGGTAATGCTACTACTTTCAGAAGACCGGGATGTGAAGACACCACCCCAGACATCACTTTGGTGTCCGAAAGCTTGGCTATAAGTGTTGAAGGGTGGAGAGTATTGGAAGACTTCACTGGTAGCGATCACCAGTATATTACCTTCCAGACCACGGAACGAACGGACTCTGACCGGACGCAAAGAAGGAGAGGCACACGCAAGTGGAATGCAACTAAGCTGAACCACGAAAGATTTCTAAGCAATTTCGACGGGGTCTCAGCTGCGCACACCATTAGTGATGCTGACTCCATGGCAACGGCATTGAGGCAGCGCATAGTTCAAAGCTGTGAGGCATCCATGCCCCGTGTAACGCAACATTCTAGAAGACAGGCTGCGTACTGGTGGACGCCAGATATAGCTGAGCTCAGACGAATCTGCCTCCGCAACAGAAGGAGATACACCAGAGCCCGGCGAAATGGCGAGGCATCCATGGAGGCCGAAGAATTCAGACAATGCCGAAAAGCACTGAAATGGGCGATTATTAGAAGCAAGAAGTTGAAATGGGAAGAACTTCGGAACGATCTGAACAGCAACCCCTGGGGACTCGGCTATAAGATCGTTACGAGGAAGCTAAACGCGAGCCATGCTGCTCCGCACATAGGGAACGATATCAACCACATCGTGGATAACTTGTTCCCCATGCACCCTCCACTGCACGATGAACGCGAAGTCCTTGCTGATGGGATACACACGCCCTTCACTGAAGAAAAGCTAAAAATCGCAGCTAGAAGCCTTAAGAGGGGTAAAGCCCCCGGGCCTGACGGAATACCAGCGGAGACACTCATACTTTTAGCCGAAAATCGGCCAGACGCTCTGCTCGAAGTGTATAACGCTTGTATTGCCCAAGGCACTTTTCCCAAAGAGTGGAAAAGACAAAAGCTCATACTGATTAGCAAGGGAAGAGGCGACCAAACGCAACCATCAGCTTACCGCCCTCTATGCATGTTAGATAGCACAGGCAAACTATTGGAGAAGCTTCTGCAACGCAGATTAGCAGAATCCATCGAGGCAGCCGGAGGACTATCGGAGAGGCAGCACGGCTTTCGACCCGGAAGATCGACTCTTGGTGCCATTGAGGATGTAGTGAGAAGTTTCGAAAAAGCACAGAACGGACGCTCCTACCCGAAACGTATAATCGTCCTAGCTACACTTGATGTACGCAACGCTTTTAATAGCTTACGATGGGCAAATGTTATCAAGGCATTGCGGGAAAGATTCCGCATACCTAGATATCTTATGAGAATTCTCCAGAGCTATCTTAGGGATCGTAAACTTATATACGACACACCAGACGGCCAGATAGTTAGAACGATTACATCGGGGGCAGCCCAGGGATCCGTCCTGGGTCCTGACCTCTGGAATCTAAGCTATGACGAGATATTAGGAATAGATATGCCAGAAGACACACACCTTGTAGGGTACGCGGACGACATAGCGGCGGTCATTTCGGCACGGGACGCGGACGACGCTAGAAGAAAATTGAATCAGGTAATGATAAGGACTCGAGCATGGCTCGAGGACCATGGGCTCGAACTAGCCGTGAACAAAACTGAATTAATCATGATGACGCGAGGGCATATGCCACTAGAAATTAGCATGCAGATAGATGACATGCTCCTGGTGACGAAAAGGGCGATAAAATATCTGGGCGTAAAAATCGATAGTAGGCTCACTTATTGGGCCCAGATAAAACATGCGGCTGCAAAGGCAGCAAAAGTTTCAGGGATGTTGAGCAGGCTAATGGCAAACATTGGCGGGCCCACACAGAGCAAGAGGAGGCTGATTATGGCAACCACAAATTCTATACTGCTATATGGCAGCGAAATTTGGGGAAATGCACTGAGAGCAAAGTCTAAGCGTAAGGCTCTAGAACAAGTCCAACGCACAGCGGCACTCAGAATCGCCTCAGCCTACCGTACAGTTTCAGGCGCGGCGGTCTTCGTAATAAGTGGAGAGATTCCGGTTGATCTCCTGGCGCGCGAACGGAAAGAGGCATGGGACTCTAGGGGGGCGGAAATTACTATTAGTGCTGCAGAGCGGAGATCTGAAACCATCCAGCGATGGCAAAACAGATGGAACGCAGAAACGTCCGGTAGATGGACGAAGAGGCTCATTCCTAACATAGAAAAGTGGACTCAAAGGAAATTTGGGGAGATTAACTACTTCCTGACCCAGTTCCTTTCAGGTCATGGATACTTCCGGAAGTATCTACATCGTATGGGTAAAACAAGTAATTCCAGTTGCATCTACTGCGATGCAACAAATGACGATGCAGAACACACTTTTTTCAACTGCATCAGATGGAATACTGAGCGAATCGCATTAAGAGAGCAGATTGGCGTTTTCACCCCTGCCAACATAGTTGACAGAATGCTCGAATGCGAAAACACATGGAATGCTGTGAGTAAATACATCGAGTATGTCTTAAGAAGAAAGAAAAGAGACCTCGATGCACGGCAAAATGAGTCCCCATCAACGGAGACTCAGCAAGAATGAGCCAGCAGCATGAAAATGACGGACCCAGACGTGGGTGTTACGAGCAAAGTCCTTCTTAGGAGGATGAAGTTTCTGGGCCTTCTTGAAGTAATGTAGAAAACAGTCCCGGGAGGGCATCCCACCAGAAACGGAGGAGGGAGTTTTTTAGTGGAAACACCACTCAACGCAGTCGACGACGGTCACTGTAAGTGCGAAGGCATTTTCAACCCTACCTCGCCCGTCAAAAAAAAAAAAAAAAAATATTATATTATATTATATTATATTATATTATATTATATTATATTATATTATATTATATTATATTATATTATATTATATTATATTATATTATATTATATTATATTATATTATATTATATTATATTATATTATATTATATTATATTATATTATATTATATTATATTATATTATATTATATTATATTATATTATATTATATTATATTATATTATATTATATTATATTATATTATATTATATTATATTATATTATATTATATTATATTATATTATATTATATTATATTATATTATATTATATTATATTATATTATATTATATTATATTATATTATATTATATTATATTATATTATATTATATTATATTATATTATATTATATTATATTATATTATATTATATTATATTATATTATATTATATTATATTATATTATATTATATTATATTATATTATATTATATTATATTATATTATATTATATTATATTATATTATATTATATTATATTATATTATATTATATTATATTATATTATATTATATTATATTATATTATATTATATTATATTATATTATATTATATTATATTATATTATATTATATTATATTATATTATATTATATTATATTATATTATATTATATTATATTATATTATATTATATTATATTATATTATATTATATTATATTATATTATATTATATTATATTATATTATATTATATTATATTATATTATATTATATTATATTATATTATATTATATTATATTATATTATATTATATTATATTATATTATATTATATTATATTATATTATATTATATTATATTATATTATATTATATTATATTATATTATATTATATTATATTATATTATATTATATTATATTATATTATATTATATTATATTATATTATATTATATTATATTATATTATATTATATTATATTATATTATATTATATTATATTATATTATATTATATTATATTATATTATATTATATTATATTATATTATATTATATTACTAGCGGACCAGGCGAACTTCGCCTCGCCCCAATTTTAAGCCTTCAGACAAACTTTCTATTTTTTCATTTGAAAAGCCATTAAGGAATAATTTCAAACAAAATTTCATACAAAAACTCGATTTTCGATTTTTCCAATTTTCCGACTTTTCCGGAGGGATTTTCCTAAATTTTCTTCCATAAAAACCTTCTCCTCGAAAATACGAACAACTGACAAAAAGTTTTACAGAAATCGGCCAAGCCCTTCTCATTTTATGAATTATTGGATTTTGCCACGCCCCTCCGCTCACAGACCGAAAATAAAAATCGGACTTCACATTGTCACCCAATATTATAATATATTATATTATATTATATTATATTATATTATATTGTATTATATTATATTATATTATATTATATTATATTATATTATATTATATTATATTATATTATATTATATTATATTATATTATATTATATTATATTATATTATATTATATTATATTATATTATATTATATTATATTATATTATATTATATTATATTATATTATATTATATTATATTATATTATATTATATTATATTATATTATATTATATTATATTATATTATATTATATTATATTATATTATATTATATTATATTATATTATATTATATTATATTATATTATATTATATTATATTATATTATATTATATTATATTATATTATATTATATTATATTATATTATATTATATTATATTATATTATATTATATTATATTATATTATATTATATTATATTATATTATATTATATTATATTATATTATATTATATTATATTATATTATATTATATTCCGTGTGGAGTTATTCCAGTCTCCCATCGGACGCGTCCCCAGGTGGCGGATAGGGGAACTCTCGGCTGATCTTCAAATCTGCAGGGAAGGTGGCAATTAAAATACCACCCGCGGACCAAAATCCTGGACAGCTGTTTCACCACGCCTGGTGCGGCTGAAGAAGACGGAAAATGGAACGTTTGTGGCTTACGAATATGTCTCACGATCCTGATTGGGCTGACGGCTGCAGTATTCCACCACCTTATTATGTAGGAGTGACATCCGCTGAAACGGCTGGTGGGCTAATGCTGCAGCCGCCCCCGTCCCGTTAAAACTGTAGCGAGGCTCTGAGTACGTTCTACATGCGTCGCCGCCGAGGTGGCTGTACAGGTGCAGTTGAGAATGACTCCTGCTTTTTTGCGCCGAGATCCTGGCTCTGAACACAGGTACTCATAAGGCCCTGTGTCAACCCTTGCGTGGACCTCACTGATTTCAAAGGGACCCACGGGGATCGTTTGAGGCGACTGTACAAACGCGTAAGGATAGCGGCTCAGAGCGGGGACCCAACAAAGATGAATACAAATAATAATAATAACAACAAATTTAGACAGACAGTTGAGAAGACGAACGAAAACGCGAGCGAAAAGACGAACGGAGAAAAAATCGAAGAGAGGATTAAGAAGATTAACGAGCGCGGCGCGACACCGGATGCAGCCTTTCGAAGAAGCAGCCTGTTGGCTAGATCGCCACCTGCTAAATGCGAAACGCCCGTAAACACGGCATCGGGCAATGCGACGCGTGCTATTAGTATGGGTGCTGAGACTTCATCCAATGCACCTGCTCGACTCCGGACGAACACCGGCACCGATAAGGGAAGTACTCCCAATGCCAACACCGGAGATCCCAAAGAGACGGTGCGAATCACACCGACCAGCACTTACGCATCACGAGCGGCTCTAACTGCTGTCACTCCAGCAGGTGAGGACACCCTTCGCACAGCACGTGCAGTCCAAAAGGGGGGCGTGACAGGTAATTCAACAGGCAGCTCGCCTCGACTGGAGCTAATCCAGAAGATGCGAAAGATGGAAGAAGAAGCGATTATGCAATACAAATCGTTAATAAGCAACATGCAACAAGTCTTCAACCGGCAGAAGAACATCAGCATTGATGTCAAGACCGGGGTTGCCAAAATGTCTGAGCTGCTGGATGTCACGTTAAATTATAGGCGCGCGTGGAAGAAGGCGGAAGAGGAACGGTCGTTTTCGAATCGACGCGATGTGGGCGTTACACGGCAGACTGAACGCGATTCAACCCCTGTGACGGCGAACCCTAAAAGAACAGCCACTAGCCCTGCAATGCCCGAAAAAAGCAAGAAGGCTAGATCGAAAGAGCCCAGTGGGGACACAGTTGAGCTCCCTCAAGGGGGAGAAGAAAATTGGCGAACCGTCACTAAAAGGGGGGGAAAAAATAAGACGAAAAAGAAACCGGTCGAACCGAACAGAAAGAAGAACGAGCGGCAACAGCGAGCGAAATCGGAAGCGGTAATAATTAAACCCGCAGCGGGTCACAGCTACGCGGAAGTTCTAAAAGATCTGCGCGATAAAATAAAGACGGACGACTCGGTTAGCATAAAGACGGTTAGGAAAACGCAGACCGGAGCCATCCTCCTTGAACTCGGAAAAGGGCAACAGGTTAGGCCGGATTTCGTTCAACAGCTGAGGAGTACCATAAGAGATACAGCCTCCGTCGTGGAACTAAAGCCAAAGGCGACTATCGAGATAAGAGATCTCGATTCGCTTACACTTAAGGAGGAGGTAGAAACAGCAGCCCAGAAGCTGCTCAGCAACCCAGGGGAGCAGATCCAGACAAAGATCACCGCACCCAATGTGAGAGAGCAGGTACGAGCCTTCCTCACCCTGTCAGCTGAAAGCGCGGCAAAACTCCTTGAGGTTGGCTATATAAAGATTGGGTGGGTCCGAGCGAGGATGCGATTGTGCGATGACGTTAGGAGATGCTATCGATGTCTTGGAACAGGACACGTACAGACAAATTGTTCAGGTTTAGACAGGAGGAACACTTGTATTAGGTGTGGGGGGTCGGGACACAAAATGAAGGACTGTAACGAAACCCCCAAATGTGTCCACTGCGCGGATGCAAAACGCGACAGGACTGACCATCTTCCGGGATCGAAAAGATGCCCACTGGTCAGGAAACGATGAATGTGCTTCAAGCAAATATGCACAGAAGTCGGACGGCAGACGCTCTGATCGAGCAAATTGCCGCTGAAAATAGGGTAGACGCCGTCATTATTTGCGAACAATATAGACGTATACCCCGAGGGTCCTGGTACGAAGATGAAACAGGCACGGCTGCTCTGTGGCTACCTAGCGGCAGTAAGCTCGTGGTCACGCAGCTCGGGGGAGGCCACTGTTACACGTACGTTCGGACGAGACAATACACGCTAATGAGCTGCTACCTTACCCCTAGTGATAGCATAGGCCAGTTCAGGACAAAACTAGACCTGATCGAGGATAGGGTTAGGGAAATAGGCGGACCGTTTATAGTAGCGGGTGATTTCAATGCCAGGGCTGTAGAATGGGGGGACCGGACAACGAACTCACGCGGAAGAAACATTTTAGACATGGCTGCTAGGTTAGGTTTGATAGTGGCAAATACCGGTAATGCCACTACTTTCAGGAGGCCGGGATGCGAACACACCACCCCAGACATCACTTTGGTGTCCGAGAGCTTGGCTACAAGCGTTGAAGGGTGGAGAGTGTTGGAAGACTTCACTGGTAGCGATCACCAGTATATTACCTTCCGGACCACGGAAAGGACGAACTCTGACCAGACGCCAAGAAGGAGAGGCACACGCAAGTGGAATGCAACTAAGCTGAACCACGAAAGATTTCTAAACAAGTTTGACGGGGTCTCAGCTGCGCACACCATGAGTGATGCTGACTCCATGGCAATGACATTGAGGCAGCGCATAGCTCAAAGCTGCGAGGCATCCATGCCACGTGTAACGCAGCAGTCTAGAAGACAGGCTGCGTACTGGTGGACGCCAGAAATAGCTGAGCTCAGACGAACCTGCCTTCGTAACAGAAGAAGATACACCAGAGCCAGGCGAAATGGCGAGGCAACCATGGTAGCCGAAGAATTCAGACAAAGCCGAAAAGCATTGAAATGGGCGATTATTAGAAGCAAGAAGTCGAAATGGGAAGAACTTCGGAACGATCTGAACAGCAACCCCTGGGGACTCGGCTATAAGATCGTTACGAGGAAGCTAAACGCTAACCATGCTGCTCCGCATATAGGGAACGATATCAACCACATCGTGGATAACTTGTTTCCCACGCACCCTCCACTGCACGATGAACGCGAAGTCCTTGCTGATGGGATGCCCACGCCCTTCACTGAAGAAGAGCTAAAAATCGCGGCTAGAAGCCTTAAGAGGGGTAAAGCCCCCGGGCCTGATGGAATACCAGCGGAGACACTCATACTTTTAGCCGAAAATCGGCCAGATGCTCTGCTCGAAGTGTACAACGCTTGTATAGCCCAAGGCACTTTTCCCAAAGAGTGGAAAAGACAAAAGCTCATGCTGATTAGCAAGGGAAGAGGTGACCCAACGCAACCATCAGCTTACCGACCTCTATGCATGCTAGATAGCACCGGCAAACTCTTGGAGAAGCTTCTGCAACGCAGATTAGCAGAATCCATCGAGGCAGCCGGAGGCCTATCGGAGAGGCAGCACGGCTTTCGACCCGGAAGATCGACTCTTGGTGCTATTGAGGATGTAGTCAGAAGTTTCGAAAATGCACAGAACGGACGCTCCTACCCGAAACATATAATCGTTCTCGCAACACTCGATGTACGTAACGCTTTTAATAGCTTACGATGGGCAAATGTTATCCAGGCATTGCGGGAAAGATTCCACATACCTGTATATCTTATGAGAATTCTCCAGAGTTATCTTAGGGACCGTACACTCATATACGATACACCAGACGGACAGAGAGTTAGAACAATCACATCGGGGGCAGCCCAGGGATCCGTTCTTGGGCCTGACCTCTGGAATCTAAGCTATGACGAGATATTAGGAATAGATATGCCAGAAGACACACACCTTGTAGGGTACGCGGACGACATAGCGGCGGTCATTTCGGCACGGGACGCGGACGACGCTAAGAGAAAATTAAACCAAGTTATGATAAGGACTCGAGCATGGCTCGAGGACCATGGGCTCGAACTTGCAGTAGACAAGACTGAAGTAATCATGATGACACGGGGGCATATGCCTCTAGAAATTAGCATGCCGGTAGATGACATGCTCGTAGTGACGAAGAGGGCGATAAAATATCTGGGCGTACAAATCGATAACAGGCTCACTTATTGGGCCCAGATTAAACATGCGGCTGCAAAGGCAGCAAAAGTTTCAGGCATGTTGAGCAGGCTAATGGCAAACATTGGCGGGCCCACACAGAGCAAGAGGAGGCTGATTATGGCAGCCACAAATTCTATACTGCTATATGGCAGCGAAATTTGGGGCAATGCACTGAGAGCAAAGTCTAAGCGTAAGGCTATAGAAGAAGTCCAACGCACAGCCGCACTCAGAATCGCCTCAGCCTACCGTACGGTTTCAGGCGCGGCGGTTTTCGTAATAAGTGGTGAGATTCCGGTTGATCTCCAGGCGCGCGAACGGAAAGAGGCATGGGACTCTAGGGGGGCGGAAATTAATATTAGTGCTGCAGAGCGGAGATCTGGAACCATCCAACGATGGCAAAGCAGATGGAACGCAGAACAGTCCGGTAGATGGACGAAAAGGCTCATTCCTAACATAGGAAAGTGGACTCAAAGGAAATTTGGGGAGATTAACTACTTCCTGACCCAGTTCCTTTCAGGTCATGGATACTTCCGGAAGTATCTACATCGTATGGGCAAAACAGGTAATTCCAGTTGCATCTACTGCGATGCAACAAACGACGATGCAGAACACACTTTTTTCAACTGCATCAGATGGAATACTGAGCGAATCGCATTAAGAGAGCAGATTGGCGTTTTCACCCCTGCCAACATAGTTGACAGAATGCTCGAATGCGAAAACACATGGAATGCTGTGAGTAAATACATCGAGTATGTCTTAAGAAGAAAGAAAAGAGACCTCGATGCACGGCAAAATGAGTCCCCATTAACGGAGACTCAGCAAGAATGAGCTAGCAGCATGAAAATGACGGACCCAGACGTGGGTGTTACGAGCAAAGTCCTTCTTAGGAGGATGAAGTTTCTGGGCCTTCTTGAAGTAATGTAGAAAACAGTCCCGGGAAGGCATCCCACCAGAAACGGAGGAGGGAGTTTTTTAGTGGAAACACCACTCAACGCAGTCGACGACGGTCACTGTAAGTGCGAAGGCATTTTCAACCCTACCTCGCCCGTCAAAAAAAAAAAAAATATTATATTATATTATATTATATTATATTATATTATATTATATTATATTATATTATATTATATTATATTATATTATATTATATTATATTATATTATATTATATTATATTATATTATATTATATTATATTATATTATATTATATTATATTATATTATATTATATTATATTATATTATATTATATTATATTATATTATATTATATTATATTATATTATATTATATTATATTATATTATATTATATTATATTATATTATATTATATTATATTATATTATATTATATTATATTATATTATATTATATTATATTATATTATATTATATTATATTATATTATATTATATTATATTATATTATATTATATTATATTATATTATATTATATTATATTATATTATATTATATTATATTATATTATATTATATTATATTATATTATATTATATTATATTATATTATATTATATTATATTATATTATATTATATTATATTATATTATATTATATTATATTATATTATATTATATTATATTATATTATATTATATTATATTATATTATATTATATTATATTATATTATATTATATTATATTATATTATATTATATTATATTATATTATATTATATTATATTATATTATATTATATTATATTATATTATATTATATTATATTATATTATATTATATTATATTATATTATATTATATTATATTATATTATATTATATTATATTATATTATATTATATTATATTATATTATATTATATTATATTATATTATATTATATTATATTATATTATATTATATTATATTATATTATATTATATTATATTATATTATATTATATTATATTATATTATATTATATTACTAGCGGACCAGGCGAACTTCGCCTCGCCCCAATTTTAAGCCTTCAGACAAACTTTCTATTTTTTCATTTGAAAAGCCATTAAGGAATAATTTCAAACAAAATTTCATACAAAAACTCGATTTTCGATTTTTCCAATTTTCCTACTTTTCCGGAGGGATTTTCCTAAATTTTCTTCCATAAAAACCTTCTCCTCGAAAATACGAACAACTGACAAAAAGTTTTACAGAAATCGGCCAAGCCCTTCTCATTTTATGAATTATTGGATTTTGCCACGCCCCTCCGCTCACAGACCGAAAAAATAAAAATCGGACTTCACATTGTCACCCGCCCGAGTATTCTGAAGGTTCCCTGAAAATTTCGTCAAAATCGGCCCAGCCGTTTTGGAGCCATTACGTTACATACATACATACATACATACATACATACATACATACACACATCCTATTTTATATATATATATATAGATATTATATTATATTATATTATATTATATTATGCGTAACGCATTTTTTCCTACCCTTCCCCAAAGAAAAAAAAAAAATATTATATTATATTATATTATATTATATTATATTATATTATATTATATTATATTATATTATATTATATTATATTATATTATATTATATTATATTATATTATATTATATTATATTATATTATATTATATTATATTATATTATATTATATTATATTATATTATATTATATTATATTATATTATATTATATTATATTATATTATATTATATTATATTATATTATATTATATTATATTATATTATATTATATTATATTATATTATATTATATTATATTATATTATATTATATTATATTATATTATATTATATTATATTATATTATATTATATTATATTATATTATATTATATTATATTATATTATATTTTTTTTTTTTTTTTTTTTTTTTTTTTGGGGAAGGGTAGGAAAAAATGCGTTACGCATCTAACGAGAATCGTCATTCATCGTCGTATGCCGGACTCCTAAAAAGTTTACCGGCTAAAAACCCCCCTTATATCTCTTGGGATATGTTTACCACCTCGGTACCGCTCTCGCATTGCTTCAAGGTGGATCCCTTTTTTCTGTTCTCAGAACATACATATCTGCTGTGCCTGCGTCCAGGCCCCCGTTTTTTGTTACCCCTTTGGGTCTATCTTTTTTATTTTTATTTTTATTTTGCTTCTCTCGTCATCGTTGCTTTCTATGCCAGATCAATGTCACGCTTTTTTGTGCGTAGTACGTATTCAACGAACCTTGCCGCTGCCTTCCAGTTTTCTTCGCTCTCGACCATTTTATCTACAATGTTTTCGGCTGTAATTTCTCCTATTTGGGTTTCTACTTCCCTCCGAGCCTCAGACCAGTGGCAACATTTAAAAAACGTGTGCTCAGCATCGTCTACCTTCTCTTCTGCCTCATAAATGCAAAAGGGTGAATTACACTTTCCCATTTTATGCAGGTACTTCCGGAAGTAGCCGTGTCCAGATAACATCTGTGTTATGTAGTAATTTACATCTCCATTTCGCCTGTTCACCCATTTTTCTATGTGTGGGATGAGTCTGAAAGTCCATCTGCCATGTGTGTCATTTCTCCAGCGTGTTTGCCACTTCTCTTGTGTTTCTCGTTTTATGGCGTCTATTGCTAACGCTGCTTGAGAGTTGTTTTCCCTAGTATTAAATATTTTCATCCGCTCTACCGCTTGCAGATCTATGGGGCTCATTCCAGCTATTACAAGAACAGCGGATGCGGACACGGTACGATATGCTGATGTTACACGTAGTGCCGCCGTTCTCTGTACTGACAATAGTGTGTTTGCCCTGCGCTTGGTTTCCAATGTCTTAGCCCATATTTCGCTTCCGTATAAGAGGACGCTGTTACAGGCCTCCATTAGAAGTTTCCGTTTGCTTGGCAGTGGTCCACCGATATTTGCCATTAGTCGGGTGAGTTGTGATGTTATTCTCGCTGCTTTTGTTGTCGTGTATTGGATTTGACTGGAGTATGTCAGTTTTGAATCCAATCTTACTCCCAGATAGTTGACCCACCTTTTTGTGAGTAGTGTTACGCCTTCTATCCGCATTTCTATTTCGATGGGAATTTGTCGTTTAGTGAGTAACAGCAGCTCTGTTTTGTGCATTGCCAGTTGCAGACCGTGTGAGTCCAACCAGCTCTTGGTTCTTATCATTACTTGCCGCAATCTGCGTTCTGCAATTTCCGTGCTTCTTGCTTTTATAACGGCTGCAATGTCGTCTGCATATGAGGATGGCAACCCTGGATCTCCCTTCCCTTTATCGATAAGTACTAATCTTTGTTCTTTCCAGGGATTTGGGAATACACCTTCTCTTAAGCAGCTGTTATACATCTTCAGTAGTAGCTGAGGTCGGTTTTCTGCTATCTCTTTTATTACTTCGGCTGGGATGCCGTCTGGCCCAGGCGCTTTTTTGTTTTTTAGACCGCGAGCGGCTATTTGAATTTCTTCATATGTGAATGGAGGGACGTTGATAGTTCGTTCGACTTCTGCCTCATCTTCCCTGGCGTCGTGCTTTGGAAAGAGCGTCTTTACTATGTTTAGCATAGTTTCGTCGTCCATATCCTGCGCAGAGTTCTTCATGCCAAGCTTCTTCATAACTATCTTGTAACCGAGACCCCAGGAATCTCGATTTATATCCTCTCTCAGTTCTTCCCATTTCTCCTTCTTACTCTTATTTATAGCATTTCGAAGCCTCTTTTTTGCGTCCTTATAGTCCCTATGTTCCATTTCCGCTGCGCCACTGCGTTTGGCTCTTGTATATATTCGTCTTTGCCGAATGCAGTTTCGTCTAGCTTCATCTATCGAGTCGTTCCACCAGTGAACCGCGGTTTTGTTGTTTCGAGGTCGTTTCATCTTCGGCATTGCTTTGTTGCATCCCTTCACGATAATATCCATAACATTTCTTACGATTGTGTTGGCATCTCCTACGATTTCAGTTGCTACCGTTTGTCTATCGATTTCAGTCAGGAGGGCAGAGGTGTCTAATTTATTCACATTCCACTTGCGGGTAGAAACATTTGTTTTTCTTACAGGCTCGGTGTCACTATCTTTCAGTGAAAATGAGATATATTGGTGGTCGCTGGCCGTATATATCTCAAGAACTTTCCAGTTTTCTATACTGCTTGCGATCCTGTCAGACACTAGGGTGATGTCGGGTATGGTTCCGTCACATCCGGGGCGTCTGAATGTGGGCACATTTCCAGTATTCGCAATCGTTAACCCAGTTCTAGCTGCCATTTCTAATATCCTTCTGCCTATCGGGTTGGTTGTTTGCATTCCCCATTCTACTGCACGCGAGTTGAAGTCACCCGCGATTATGACCCTTTTACCGGTGTCTCGTGCGGTATCTTCGATCGCGTCAAGCTTTCTCTTGAAATCTTCGATATTATCACTCGGAGTTAGGTAGCAACTTACTAATGTAATTTGCTCAGACTGCAGCCACACAAATCCATTGCCGCTACCTCTATTTTTCACTTGTAGAAGACTGCTATTTGGGATCCATATTGCAGCGGTTCGTGTGTCGTCTTCAACCCAGAGCCCATTTGTCATTCTTGCATACTGTTCACTTATAATTATGACGTCCACTTTCTGTTCTATAACAATCTGTGGCAGCATAGCATGCGCCACTTGTCCTCTGTGCATATTTGCTTGTAATATTTTCATAGCGCCTTTTGATTTCCTGCTTTGCAACTTCTCGTGCCGGGTAGGTGGTCTAGCGTGCTATTTCCTTCTTGAAAGCAGATGCAGCATTTTGGAGAGCTTTTGCATTCCTTTAGCTTGTGACCTTTCTGTCCACATCTAATGCATAACCCCATCCCTTTCCTGTCGGGGCCCTTACACTCCCATTGCAGATGGCCTACTCCAAAGCATCGGAAGCAGCGTTTCTTCTCTTCACGATATTTGACTCTGCAGTTCGTGACAGCTATCTTTATCCTCTTAGTCTTGAGAAGTTCATTCGCTCTTGCTACTGGTAGCGAGACGAAGGCTCTTCTTTGTTCCCTGCTATTTGGAGCTGTTAGTCTAACAGTAATGTCCTCTGTTGCCGTGTTTGTAGCTTCGTTCTGTGGATAGAGAATCAAGGTCCTGTATCTCTATTGTAGCCTTGGGCCTTAAATCTTGCACAACAGCTGCTCCTTTAAGAGTGGCTTTGACGTCATTACAAAAATCTTCCTTCTTTCCTCCTCTTCCCATCACAAGTAGTATTGCCCCCGTTTTGGTCTTTCGGATGGATTGTACTGCCACCTCTGTCTTCTCCGGTTTCACATTTTGTCTTATGTTTTTAAGTACGTCGGCGTAGCTGTGACTTCCTATAGGTTTTATTATGACGGCTTCCGGGCGTTCCTTAGGCTTTTTCCCCGGTTGTTTCCTAGGCATTCTTTGGGTGGTGCCTTCTCTTTCGGCTTTGTCTGTCTTTGCTACTGTGGTAGCCTTACCTATTTTCTGCCTCGCCCTTTTTTCTGGAGGGTTAGATTCTGCTGGGCTAGAGGCGCCGCGTTTATTCTGAGATACTGAAGGCGTTGTGAAATTTTCATCGGTATTTGCCTTTTTGGTATATTATATTATATTATATTATATTATATTATATTATATTATATTATATTATATTATATTATATTATATTATATTATATTATATTATATTATATTATATTATATTATATTATATTATATTATATTATATTATAT
>OY812998.1:85214435-85311935 GCA_963681545.1 Germaria angustata
CGGATAGGGAAACTCTCGGCTGATCTTCAAATCTGCAGGGAAGGTGGCAATTAAAATACCACCCGCGGACCAAAATCCTGGACAGCTGTTTCACCACGCCTGGTGCGGCTGAAGAAGACGGAAAATGGAACGTTTGTGGCTTACGAATATGTCTCACGATCCTGATCCGACTGCCATGGGCTGACGGCTGCAGTATTCCACCACCTTATTATGTAGGAGTGACAACCGCTGAAACGGCTGGTGGGCTAATGCTGCAGCCGCCCCCGTCCCGTTAAAACTGTAGCGAGGCTCTGAGTACGTTCTACACGCGTCGCCGCCGAGGTGGCTGTACAGGTGCAGTTGAGCATGACTCCTGCTTTTTTGCGCCGAGATCCTGGCTCTGAACACAGGTACTCATAAGGCCCTGTGTCAACCCTTGCGTGGACCTCACTGATTTCAAAGGGACCCACGGGGATCGTTTGAGGCGACTGTACAAACGCGTAAGGATAGCGGCTCAGAGCGGGGACCCATCAAAGATGAATACAAATAATAATAATAACAACAAATTTAGACAGACAGTTGAGAAGACGAACGAAAACGCGAGCGAAAAGACGAACGGAGAAAAAATCGAAGAGAGGATTAAGAAGATTAACGAGCGCGGCGCGACACCGGATGCAGCCTTTCGAAGAAGCAGCCTGTTGGCTAGATCGCCACCTGCTAAATGCGAAACGCCCGTAAACACGGCATCGGGCAATGCGACGCGTGCTATTAGTATGGATGCTGAGACTTCATCCAATGCACCTGCTCGACTCCGGACGAACACCGGCACCGATAAGGGAAGTACTCCCAATGCCAACACCGGAGATCCCAAAGAGACGGTGCGAATCACACCGACCAGCACCTACGCATCACGAGCGGCTCTAACTGCTGTCACTCCAGCAGGTGAGGACACCCTTCGCACAGCACGTGCAGTCCAAAAGGGGGGCGTGACAGGTAATTCAACAGGCAGCTCGCCTCGACTGGAGCTAATCCAGAAGATGCGAAAGATGGAAGAAGAAGCGATTATGCAATGCAAATCGTTAATAAGCAACATGCAACAAGTCTTCAACCGGCAGAAGAACATCAGCATTGATGTCAAGACCGGGGTTGCCAAAATGTCCGAGCTGCTGGATGTCACGCTAAATTATAGGCGCGCGTGGAAGAAGGCGGAAGAGGAACGGTCGTTTTCGAATCGACGCGATGTGGGCGTTACACGGCAGACTGAACGCGATTCAACCCCTGTGACGGCGAACCCTAAAAGAACAGCCACTAGCCCTGCAATGCCCGAAAAAAGCAAGAAGGCTAGATCGAAAGAGCCCAGTGGGGACACAGTTGAGCTCCCTCAAGGGGGAGAAGAAAATTGGCGAACCGTCACTAAAAGGGGGGGAAAAAATAAGACGAAAAAGAAACCGGTCGAACCGAACAGAAAGAAGAACGAGCGGCAACAGCGAGCGAAGTCGGAAGCGGTAATAATTAAACCCGCGGCGGGACGACTCGGTTAGCATAAAGACGGTTAGGAAAACGCAGACCGGAGCCATCCTCCTCGAACTCGGAAAAGGGCAACAGGTTAGGCCGGGTTTCGTTCAACAGTTGAGGAGTACAATAAGAGATACAGCCTCCGTCGCGGAACTAAAGCCAAAGGCGACTATCGAGATAAGAGATCTCGATTCGCTTACACTTAAGGAGGAGGTAGAAACAGCAGCCCAGAAGCTGCTCAGCAACCCAGGGGAGCAGATCCAGATAAGGATCACCGCACCCAATGTGAGAGAGCAGGTACGAGCCTTCCTCACCCTGTCAGCTGAAAGCGCGGCAAAACTCCTTGAGGTTGGCTATATAAAGATTGGGTGGGTCCGAGCGAGGATGCGATTGTGCGAGGACGTTAGTAGATGTTATCGATGTCTTGGAACGGGACACGTACAGGCAAATTGCTCAGGTTTAGACAGGAGGAACACTTGTATTAGGTGTGGGGGGTCGGGACATAAAATGAAGGACTGTAACGAAACCCCCAAATGTGTCCACTGCGTGGATGCAAAACGCGACCGGACTGACCATCTTCCGGGATCGAAAAGATGCCCACTGGTCAGGAAACGATGAATGTGCTTCAGGCAAATATGCACAGAAGTCGGACGGCAGACGCTCTGATCGAGCAAATTGCCGCTGAAAATAGGGTAGACGCCGTCATTATTTGCGAACAATATAGACGTATACCCCGAGGGTCCTGGTACGAAGATGAAACAGGCATGGCTGCTCTGTGGCTACCTAGCGGCAGTAAGCTCGCGGTCACGCAGCTCGGGGGAGGCCACTGTTACACGTAGGTTCGGACGAGACAATACACGCTAATGAGCTGCTACCTTACTCCTAGTGATAGCATAGGCCAGTTCAGGACAAAACTAGACCTGATCGAGGATAGGGTTAGGGAAATAGGCGGACCGTTTATAGTAGCGGGTGATTTCAATGCCAGGGCTGTAGAATGGGGGGACCGGACAACGAACTCACGCGGAAGAAACATTTTAGACATGGCTGCTAGGTTAGGTTTGATAGTGGCAAATACCGGTAATGCCACTACTTTCAGGAGGCCGGGATGCGAACACACCACCCCAGACATCACTTTGGTGTCCGAGAGCTTGGCTACAAGCGTTGAAGGGTGGAGAGTGTTGGAAGACTTCACTGGTAGCGATCACCGGTATATTACCTTCCGGACCACGGAAAGGACGAACTCTGACCAGACGCCAAGAAGGAAAGGCACACGCAAGTGGAATGCAACTAAGCTGAACCACGAAAGATTTCTAAGCAATTTTGACGGGGTCTCAGCTACGCACACCATGAGTGATGCTGACTCCATGGCAATGACATTGAGGCAGCGCATAGCTCAAAGCTGCGAGGCATCCATGCCACGTGCTCTGCTCGAAGTGTACAACGCTTGTATAGCCCAAGGCACTTTTCCCAAAGAGTGGAAAAGACAAAAGCTCATGCTGATTAGCAAGGGAAGAGGCGACCCAACGCAACCATCAGCTTACCGACCTCTATGCATGCTAGATAGCACCGGCAAACTCTTGGAGAAGCTTCTGCAACGCAGATTAGCAGAATCCATCGAGGCAGCCGGAGGACTATCGGAGAGGCAGCACGGCTTTCGACCCGGAAGATCGACTCTTGGTGCTATTGAGGATGTAGTCAGAAGTTTCGAAAACGCACAGAACGGACGCTCCTACCCGAAACATATAATCGTTCTCGCAACACTCGATGTACGTAACGCTTTTAATAGCTTACGATGGGCAAATGTTATCCAGGCATTGCGGGAAAGATTCCGCATACCTGTATATCTTATGAGAATTCTCCAGAGTTATTTTAGAGACCGTACACTCATATACGACACACCAGACGGACAGAGAGTTAGAACAATCACATCGGGGGCAGCCCAGGGATCCGTTCTTGGTCCTGACCTCTGGAATCTAAGCTATGACGAGATATTAGGAATAGATATGCCAGAAGACACACACCTTGTAGGGTACGCGGACGACATAGCGGCGGTCATTTCGGCACGGGACGCGGACGACGCTAAGAGAAAATTAAACCAAGTTATGATAAGGACTCGAGCATGGCTCGAGGACCATGGGCTCGAACTTGCAGTAGACAAGACTGAAGTAATCATGATGACACGGGGGCATATGCCTCTAGAAATTAGCATGCCGGTAGATGACATGCTCGTAGTGACGAAAAGGGCGATAAAATATCTGGGCGTACAAATCGATAACAGGCTCACTTATTGGGCCCAGATTAAACATGCGGCTGCAAAGGCAGCAAAAGTTTCAGGCATGTTGAGCAGGCTAATGGCAAACATTGGCGGGCCCACACAGAGCAAGAGGAGGCTGATTATGGCAGCCACAAATTCTATACTGCTATATGGCAGCGAAATTTGGGGCAATGAACTGAGAGCAAAGTCTAAGCGTAAGGCTCTAGAAGAAGTCCAACGCACAGCCGCACTCAGAATCGCCTCAGCCTACCGTACAGTTTCAGGCGCGGCGGTTTTCGTAATAAGTGGTGAGATTCCGGTTGATCTCCAGGCGCGCGAACGGAAAGAGGCATGATACTCTAGGGGGCGGAAATTAATATTAGTGCTGCAGAGCGGAGATCTGGAACCATCCAACGATGGCAAAGCAGATGGAACGCAGAACAGTCCGGTAGATGGACGAAAAGGCTCATTCCTAACATAGGAATGTGGACTCAAAGGAAATTTGGGGAGATTAACTACTTCCTGACCCAGATCCTTTCAGGTCATGGATACTTCCGGAAGTATCTACATCGTATGGGCAAAACAGGTAATTCCAGTTGCATCTACTGCGATGCAACAAACGACGGTGCAGAACACACTTTTTTCAACTGCATCAGATGGAATACTGAGCGAATTGCATTAAGAGAGCAGATTGGCGTTTTCACCCCTGCCAACATAGTTGACAGAATGCTCGAATGCGAAAACACATGGAATGCTGTGAGTAAATACATCGAGTATGTCTTAAGAAGAAAGAAAAGAGACCTCGATGGACGGCAAAAGGAGTCCCCATCAACGGAGACTCAGCAAGAATGAGCCAGCAGCATGAAAATGACGGACCCAGACGTGGGTGTTACGAGCAAAGTCCTTCTTAGGAGGATGAAGTTTCTGGGCCTTCTTGAAGTAATGTAGAAAACAGTCCCGGGAAGGCATCCCACCAGAAACGGAGGAGGGAGTTTTTTAGTGGAAAACACCACTCAACGCAGTCGACGACGGTCACTGTAAGTGCGAAGGCATTTTCAACCCTACCTCGCCCGTCAAAAAAAAAATATATTATATTATATTATATTATATTATATTATATTATATTATATTATATTATATTATATTATATTATATTATATTATATTATATTATATTATATTATATTATATTATATTATATTATATTATATTATATTATATTATATTATATTATATTATATTATATTATATTATATTATATTATATTATATTATATTATATTATATTATATTATATTATATTATATTATATTATATTATATTATATTATATTATATTATATTATATTATATTATATTATATTATATTATATTATATTATATTATATTATATTATATTATATTATATTATATTATATTATATTATATTATATTATATTATATTATATTATATTATATTATATTATATTATATTATATTATATTATATTATATTATATTATATTATATTATATTATATTATATTATATTATATTATATTATATTATATTATATTATATTATATTATATTATATTATATTATATTATATTATATTATATTATATTATATTATATTATATTATATTATATTATATTATATTATATTATATTATATTATATTATATTATATTATATTATATTATATTATATTATATTATATTATATTATATTATATTATATTATATTATATTATATTATATTATATTATATTATATTATATTATATTATATTATATTATATTATATTATATTATATTATATTATATTATATTATATTATATTATATTATATTATATTATATTATATTATATTATATTATATTATATTATATTATATTATATTATATTATATTATATTATATTATATTATATTATATTATATTATATTATATTATATTATATTATATTATATTATATTATATTATATTATATTATATTATATTATATTATATTATATTATATTATATTATATTATATTATATTATATTATATTATATTATATTATATTATATTATATTATATTATATTATATTATATTACTAGCGGACCAGGCGAACTTCGTCTCGCCCCAATTTTAAGCCTTTAGACAAACTTTCTATTTTTTCATGTGAAAAGCCATTAAGGAATAATTTCAAACAAAATTTCATACAAAAATTCGATTTTCGATTTTTCCAATTTTCCGACTTTTCCGGAGGGATTTTCCAATTTTCTTCCATAAAAACCTTCTCCTCGAAAATGCGAACAACTGACAAAAAGTTTTACAGAAATCGGCCAAGCCGTTCTCATTTTATGAATTATTGGATTTTGCCACGCCCCTCCGCCCACAGACCGAAAATAAAAAATCAGACTTCACAGTGTCACCCGCCCGAGTATTCTGAAGGTTCCCTGAAAATTTCGTCAAAATCGGCCCAGCCGTTTTGGAGCCATTACGTTACATACATACATACATACATACATACACACACACATCCAATTTTATATATATATATAGATATTATATTATATTATATTATATTATATTATATTATATTATATTATATTATATTACATTATATTATATTATATTATATTATGTTATATTATATTATATTATATTATATTATATTATATTATATTATATTATATTATATTATATTATATTATATTATATTACATTATATTATATTATATTTTATTATATTATATTATATTATATTATATTATATTATATTATATTATATTATATTATATTATATTATATTATATTATATTATATTATATTATACTAGCTGACCCGGGCAAACCTTGTTTTGCCTTCAAATTTGCACTAAATCGACATAGCAATTATCGTTCAAATAAAGGTATCGGGCTAATTAACCCCACTACACGCTGGTTAAGGACCCAACGCCTTCAGCAAAACGCAGCATAGGCTTATTGCGCTAATCTCTATTGGGCAAAACACAAAAAACAAAATATTGGGCCATCTGTCGGACGAACTTCAAACTACACAGAAACACTCCTCACGTCCCATAGAACATGTAAATAAAGTTTGGTCAAAATCGGTGCAGTAGTTCTTGAGTTACGGTGCAAAAACACACACACAAAACTAAGTATTGCGCCATCTGTTGGACTGTTGTAGAGTCTATTCGCAGTAGGAAGAATAATACAAACGCTTGTAACCAATTCAACGACAGTTGCCGAACAGAACAATTTATTAATTTATTATATTATATAAAAAAGACGTAAAAAACAATGTTAGATAGATATTAATTATTATCAGTGTTTGATAGTTATTCATTTTCAACACTTTCCCTGAAAAACTATTAAACTTTATCGAGATTAAATTCAATGTAATTACATTTGCATTAAAGAAAAATTATACTAAAGGTAGCAGATCAAATTTGTATTAAAAAAGATTATACTAATCCTAATGCATTCGTGAATGAAGTATGTTTAGTAGCAGTTAATCCTTTGGTCAAAACATCGGCAATCATTTGATCGGTGGCGAGGTAGTTGAGTTTTATTTGTTTTGACTGAATTTTTTCACGGATGAATTTGGCCTTAATATCCACATGTTTGGTTCGTGCTGAATACGAGTTGTTTGTTGCTATATGGATCGCGCTCTTGTTGTCACAATTGAGTATCATTTCGTTGGATGCATTCGGAACAAGTTCGCATTCTAATCGCTTGAGCCACACAGACTCTTGAATCGCTGCGACAACCGACATGAGTTCGGCTTCTGTGGATGAAAGCGCAACTGTGTGTTGCCGCTTCGAAGACCATGAAACCGCTGCGCTCTGGAAAGTAAACAGATAGCCAGTTGTTGAACGCCTATCGTCGATGTCGCCGGCCCAGTCTGTGTCGCAGTAGCCAGTTATATCAGCAGACTTTTTCTGATACACAAGCCCTTTATTTAAGGTTCCTTTTAGGTACCGCATTACACGTTTCACAGCGGCCCAATGTGCTTTCCCTGGATTTGTGCCGAAACGACTAAGCATATTTACTGCATAACATATATCAGGACGTGTAATTTGCGAAGCAAAAAGTAAACATCCTATAGCCTGCATATAGGGAACTTCCGACATGTCTTGCATTTCATCATCGCTTGTTGGACTCATTTTTGTTGTCAATTTTTGATTGACGTCGACAGGTGTAGCAATCGGATTGCATTCGTGCATGTTGAAGCGTTGCAAAACATCAGCGATGTATTGTGATTGGTCAATGGTTATTGAGCCATTCGCCTTGTTTCGAGTTATGCGAATGCCCAATACAGACGACGCCTCTCCCATATCCTTCATTTTGAATTTGGTTGCCAACTGCTGCTTCATGCGAGTGACCAAAACTATGTCATTTGAAAATAGCAACACATCGTCTACATAAATTGCGACAAAAAGCAATTGTGTATTTTGCACAGAATAATAAATACACTGGTCAACCTCACTGCGCTGCAAGCCGAGACTAATAAGGACTTCATTAAATTTTTCATTCCACACACTGCTAGACTGTTTAAGCCCATATAGTGACTTTTGCAGTTTGCATACACGGTCAGAGCCATCATTGAAACCACTAGGTTGGGCCATGTAAATTTCCTCTTGGAGCTCGCCGTTAAGAAACGCAGTAACAGCATCCATCTGGTGCACAATCAGCTCATATTTTGCTGCCAGGGCAAGCAAGAGACGAATGGACGTATATCGAACTACGGGAGCAAACGTTTCTTCGTAGTCAACGCCCTTTTGCTGGGAAAAACCTTTTACCACTAACCTTGCCTTGTAACGTTTCAGGTCACCGTCAGCAATCGTTTTGGTTTTAAAAACCCACTTCGAACCTATTGGCTTCTTTCCAGGTGGCAATTCAGTTAAAATCCAAGTATTATTTAATTTTAGCGAAGATAATTCATCATTCATGGCTGCTTTCCATTGTTCAGCATCAGAACATGACAGCGCATCTTCAACGGTAACTGGATCACTTGAAAGTGCGTCTACGGCACAGAAATTATAGCTTGGTGTTGGCTTATCACGAATGCGTTTTGAACGACGGACTTTGTCCTCTTCAATACATGTTATATCGACTTCGGGAACAAATGTTGAATCGTCATCGGCTTCTAACTCTGTTATGGACTCGAGCAACGTTGGACACACACCTTCGGATTCTGTAGAAGTTGTCAATTCGAGCGAATTTTCTCCAGCCAGCTGTTCGGGGGACGCTTCCTCCCCTGAATTGGCAACGTCTGCATCCAAATCAACAACGAGTGACGGCAAAAGGTTGTCGGTGATTTCTGTTGCCTTCAGCCCATCTTCAACAAACAGTACATCACGGCTTATGACGATTTTTTTTGTGGCCGGGTTAAATAATCGGTATGCTTTTGACTCGCTGCTATACCCAACCAAAATACACTCCATCGATTTTGCGTCCAATTTAGTGCGTTTCTCCTTTGGCACATGTGCCATCGCTTTGCACCCAAAAACGCGCAGGTGTTTTAAATTTGGCTTCTCGCCTGACCATATTTCGTGTGGACTGCGGGCTTCACCTCTGCATGGTACAAGATTCAGCAAATGCGCGGCAGTTACGGCAGCTTCAGCCCAAAATTTTTCTCCCAAACCAGCATCTAATAGCATGCAGCGCGTTCGTTCTACAATCGTGCGATTCATTCGCTCAGCGACGCCATTTTGTTCGGGCGTATACGGCGCTGTTTTCTGATGCAATATTCCATTAGTTTTCATCAAATTTTTAAAGTGCTTATTCACGTATTCCGTGCCATTATCAGTGCGAAGAATTTTTATTTTTCGCGAACACTGATTCTCAACAAGAGTTTTAAACGCTACAAATTCCGTGAAAACGTCTGATTTGTTTTTTATTGGCACTGCAAATACTTTTCGGGAATAGTCATCAACGAATGTTAGCAAATAAACCGCGCCGGAAAATGATTTTGTCTTTAGCGGGCCCATTACGTCCGAATGGATTAGATCAAGCACATTTTCTGCTCGTTTTCCAGTGTCCTTAAACGAGGCTCTTGTTTGTTTGCCTTTGATGCACACAACACACTTGTCGCGATTACCTGCCTTAAATTCAATACCGTCTGATGATTTTTTTAACAATTTGTAGATTTTCGTCACAAATATGGCCAAACCGGCGATGCCATAAGTCATAAGAATTCGCGACAGACATTGCCTTTTCTGTGTTCAAAGTAGGTTCACGAGCTATGCAGTTTAAACGATATAAGTCATTGACAACATTCGCGGTTGCTATTAATTCTGAGTCTTTATCAAAAATTTTGCAAGTTTTTTTTTCAAACACCACACGATTTCCGTTATTTGTCATTTGACGAACTGACAACAAGTTTGCACATAGTTCAGGCACATACTCCACGTTTTTTACCAATGCATTTGTTTTTGTTTTTCCAGTTGAGAGCAGTAATTTTACATCCCCCGCAAACTGAACTGAGACTTTGTCTTTATTAGCAACTATGACTTCTTTGTTTGTTACCGGTTGCTTATTTATCAAATTGTTTTTGTCGTTTGTCATGTGTGTACTCGCTCCCGAATCTACGAACCACTCATTAGCATTGTTGTTGTTCACAAGCAAAGAAGCATACAGTTGTTGTAGAGTCTATTCGCAGTAGGAAGAATAATACAAACGCTTGTAACCAATTCAACGACAGTTGCAGAACAGAACAATTTATTAATTTATTATATTATATAAAAAAGACGTAAAAAACAATGTTAGATAGATATTAATTATTATCAGTGTTTGATAGTTATTCATTTTCAACACTTTCCCTGAAAAACTATTAAACTTTATCGAGATTAAATTCAAGGTAATTACATTTGAATTAAAGAAAAATTATACTAAAGGTAGCAGATCAAATTTGTATTAAAAAAGATTATACTAATCCTAATGCATTCGTGAATGAAGTATGTTTAGTAGCAGTTAATCCTTTGGTCAAAACATCGGCAATCATTTGATCGGTGGCGAGGTAGTTGAGTTTTATTTGTTTTGACTGAATTTTTTCACGGATGAATTTGGCCTTAATATCCACATGTTTGGTTCGTGCTGAATACGAGTTGTTTGTTGCTATATGGATCGCGCTCTTGTTGTCACAATTGAGTATCATTTCGTTCGATGCATTCGGAACAAGTTCGCATTCTAATCGCTTGAGCCACACAGACTCTTGAATCGCTGCGACAACCGACATGAGTTCGGCTTCTGTGGATGAAAGCGCAACTGTGTGTTGCCGCTTCGAAGACCAGAAACCGCTGCGCTCTGGAAAGTAAACAGATAGCCAGTTGTTGAACGCCTATCGTCGATGTCGCCGGCCCAGTCTGTGTCGCAGTAGCCAGTTATATCAGCAGACTTTTTCTGATACACAAGCCCTTTATTTAAGGTTCCTTTTAGGTACCGCATTACACGTTTCACAGCGGCCCAATGTGCTTTCCCTGGATTTGTGCCGAAACGACTAAGCATATTTACTGCATAACATATATCAGGACGTGTAATTTGCGAAGCAAAAAGTAAACATCCTATAGCCTGCATATAGGGAACTTCCGACATGTCTTGCATTTCATCATCGCTTGTTGGACTCATTTTTGTTGTCAATTTTTGATTGACGTCGACAGGTGTAGCAATCGGATTGCATTCGTGCATGTTGAAGCGTTGCAAAACATCAGCGATGTATTGTGATTGGTCAATGGTTATTGAGCCATTCGCCTTGTTTCGAGTTATGCGAATGCCCAATACAGACGACGCCTCTCCCATATCCTTCATTTTGAATTTGGTTGCCAACTGCTGCTTCATGCGATTGACCAAAACTATGTCATTTGAAAATAGCAACACATCGTCTACATAAATTGCGACAAAAAGCAATTGTGTATTTTGCACAGAATAATAAATACACTGGTCAACCTCACTGCGCTGCAAGCCGAGACTAATAAGGACTTCATTAAATTTTTCATTCCACACTCTGCTAGACTGTTTAAGCCCATATAGTGACTTTTGCAGTTTGCATACACGGCCAGAGCCATCATTGAAACCACTAGGTTGGGCCATGTAAATTTCCTCTTGGAGCTCGCCGTTAAGAAACGCAGTAACAGCATCCATCTGGTGCACAATCAGCTCATATTTTGCTGCCAGGGCAAGCAAGAGACGAATGGACGTATATCGAACTACGGGAGCAAACGTTTCTTCGTAGTCAACGCCCTTTTGCTGGGAAAAACCTTTTACCACTAAACTTGCCTTGTAACGTTTCAGGTCACCGTCAGCAATCGTTTTGGTTTTAAAAACCCACTTCGAACCTATTGGCTTCTTTCCAGGTGGCAATTCAGTTAAAATTCAATTATTATTTAATTTTAGCGAAGATAATTCATCATTCATGGCTGCTTTCCATTGTTCAGCATCAGAACATGACAGCGCATCTTCAACGGTAACTGGATCACTTGAAAGTGCGTCTACGGCACAGAAATTATAGCTTGGTGTTGGCTTATCACGAATGCGTTTTGAACGACGGACTTTGTCCTCTTCAATACATGTTATATCGACTTCGGGAACAAATGTTGAATCGTCATCGGCTTCTAACTCTGTTATGGACTCGAGCAACGTTGGACACACACCTTCGGATTCTGTAGAAGTTGTCAATTCGAGCGAACTTTCTCCAGCCAGCTGTTCGGGGGACGCTTCCTCCCCTGAATTGGCAACGTCTGCATCCAAATCAACAACGAGTGACGGCAAAAGGTTGTCGGTGATTTCTGTTGCCTTCCGCCCATCTTCAACAAACACTACATCACGGCTTATGACGATTTTTTTTGTGGCCGGGTTAAATAATCGGTATGCTTTTGACTCGCTGCTATACCCAACCAAAATACACTCCATCGATTTTGCGTCCAATTTAGTGCGTTTCTCCTTTGGCACATGTGCCATCGCTTTGCACCCAAAAACGCGCAGGTGTTTTAAATTTGGCTTCTCGCCTGACCATATTTCGTGTGGACTGCGGGCTTCACCTCTGCATGGTACAAGATTCAGCAAATGCGCGGCAGTTACGGCAGCTTCAGCCCAAAATTTTTCTCCCAAACCAGCATCTAATAGCATGCAGCGCGTTCGTTCTACAATCGTGCGATTCATTCGCTCAGCGACGCCATTTTGTTCGGGCGTATACGGCGCTGTTTTCTGATGCAATATTCCATTAGTTTTCATCAAATTTTTAAAGTGCTTATTCACATATTCCGTGCCATTATCAGTGCGAAGAATTTTTATTTTTCGCGAACACTGATTCTCAACAAGAGTTTTAAACGCTACAAATTCCGTGAAAACGTCTGATTTGTTTTTTATTGGCACTGCAAATACTTTTCGGGAATAGTCATCAACGAATGTTAGCAAATAAACCGCGCCGGAAAATGATTTTGTCTTTAGCGGGCCCATTACGTCCGAATGGATTAGATCAAGCACATTTTCTGCTCGTTTTCCAGTGTCCTTAAACGAGGCTCTTGTTTGTTTGCTTTGATGCACACAACACACTTGTCGCGATTACCTGCCTTAAATTCAATACCGTCTGATGATTTTTTTAACAATTTGTAGATTTTCGTCACAAATATGGCCAAACCGGCGATGCCATAAGTCATAAGAATTCGCGACAGACATTGCCTTTTCTGTGTTCAAAGTAGGTTCACGAGCTATGCAGTTTAAACGATATAAGTCATTGACAACATTCGCGGTTGCTATTAATTCTGAGTCTTTATCAAAAATTTTGCAAGTTTCTTTTTCAAACACCACACGATTTCCGTTATTTGTCATTTGACGAACTGACAACAAGTTTGCACATAGTTCAGGCACATACTCCACGTTTTTTACCAATGCATTTGTTTTTGTTTTTCCAGTTGAGAGCAGTAATTTTACATCCCCCGCAAACTGCACTGAGACTTTGTCTTTATTAGCAACTATGACTTCTTTGTTTGTTACCGGTTGCTTATTTATCAAATTGTTTTTGTCGTTTGTCATGTGTGTACTCGCTCCCGAATCTACGAACCACTCATTAGCATTGTTGTTGTTCACAAGCAAAGAAGCATACAGTTGTTGTAGAGTCTATTCGCAGTAGGAAGAATAATACAAACGCTTGTAACCAATTCAACGACAGTTGCAGAACAGAACAATTTATTAATTTATTATATTATATAAAAAAGACGTAAAAAACAATGTTAGATAGATATTAATTATTATCAGTGTTTGATAGTTATTCATTTTCAACACTTTCCCTGAAAAACTATTAAACTTTATCGAGATTAAATTCAAGGTAATTACATTTGCATTAAAGAAAAATTATACTAAAGGTAGCAGATCAAATTTGTATTAAAAAAGATTATACTAATCCTAATGCATTCGTGAATGAAGTATGTTTAGTAGCAGTTAATCCTTTGGTCAAAACATCGGCAATCATTTGATCGGTGGCGAGGTAGTTGAGTTTTATTTGTTTTGACTGAATTTTTTCACGGATGAATTTGGCCTTAATATCCACATGTTTGGTTCGTGCTGAATACGAGTTGTTTGTTGCTATATGGATCGCGCTCTTGTTGTCACAATTGAGTATCATTTCGTTCGATGCATTCGGAACAAGTTCGCATTCTAATCGCTTGAGCCACACAGACTCTTGAATCGCTGCGACAACCGACATGAGTTCGGCTTCTGTGGATGAAAGCGCAACTGTGTGTTGCCGCTTCGAAGACCAGAAACCGCTGCGCTCTGGAAAGTAAACAGATAGCCAGTTGTTGAACGCCTATCGTCGATGTCGCCGGCCCAGTCTGTGTCGCAGCAGCCAGTTATATCAGCAGACTTTTTCTGATACACAAGCCCTTTATTTAAGGTTCCTTTTAGGTACCGCATTACACGTTTCACAGCGGCCCAATGTGCTTTCCCTGGATTTGTGCCGAAACGACTAAGCATATTTACTGCATAACATATATCAGGACGTGTAATTTGCGAAGCAAAAAGTAAACATCCTATAGCCTGCATATAGGGAACTTCCGACATGTCTTGCATTTCATCATCGCTTGTTGGACTCATTTTTGTTGTCAATTTTTGATTGACGTCGACAGGTGTAGCAATCGGATTCCATTCGTGCATGTTGAAGCGTTGCAAAACATCAGCGATGTATTGTGATTGGTCAATGGTTATTGAGCCATTCGCCTTGTTTCGAGTTATGCGAATGCCCAATACAGACGACGCCTCTCCCATATCCTTCATTTTGAATTTGGTTGCCAACTGCTGCTTCATGCGATTGACCAAAACTATGTCATTTGAAAATAGCAACACATCGTCTACATAAATTGCGACAAAAAGCAATTGTGTATTTTGCACAGAATAATAAATACACTGGTCAACCTCACTGCGCTGCAAGCCGAGACTAATAAGGACTTCATTAAATTTTTCATTCCACACTCTGCTAGACTGTTTAAGCCCATATAGTGACTTTTGCAGTTTGCATACACGGCCAGAGCCATCATTGAAACCACTAGGTTGGGCCATGTAAATTTCCTCTTGGAGCTCGCCGTTAAGAAACGCATTAACAGCATCCATCTGGTGCACAATCAGCTCATATTTTGCTGCCAGGGCAAGCAAGAGACGAATGGACGTATATCGAACTACGGGAGCAAACGTTTCTTCGTAGTCAACGCCCTTTTGCTGGGAAAAACCTTTTACCACTAAACTTGCCTTGTAACGTTTCAGGTCACCGTCAGCAATCGTTTTGGTTTTAAAAACCCACTTCGAACCTATTGGCTTCTTTCCAGGTGGCAATTCAGTTAAAATTCAAGTATTATTTAATTTTAGCGAAGATAATTCATCATTCATGGCTGCTTTCCATTGTTCAGCATCAGAACATGACAGCGCATCTTCAACGGTAACTGGATCACTTGAAAGTGCGTCTACGGCACAGAAATTATAGCTTGGTGTTGGCTTATCACGAATGCGTTTTGAACGACGGACTTTGTCCTCTTCAATACATGTTATATCGACTTCGGGAACAAATGTTGAATCGTCATCGGCTTCTAACTCTGTTATGGACTCGAGCAACGTTGGACACACACCTTCGGATTCTGTAGAAGTTGTCAATTCGAGCGAATTTTCTCCAGCCAGCTGTTCGGGGGACGCTTCCTCCCCTGAATTGGCAACGTCTGCATCCAAATCAACAACGAGTGACGGCAAAAGGTTGTCGGTGATTTCTGTTGCCTTCAGCCCATCTTCAACAAACACTACATCACGGCTTATGACGATTTTTTTTGTGGCCGGGTTAAATAATCGGTATGCTTTTGACTCGCTGCTATACCCAACCAAAATACACTCCATCGATTTTGCGTCCAATTTAGTGCGTTTCTCCTTTGGCACATGTGCCATCGCTTTGCACCCAAAAACGCGCAGGTGTTTTAAATTTGCCTTCTCGCCTGACCATATTTCGTGTGGACTGCGGGCTTCACCTCTGCATGGTACAAGATTCAGCAAATGCGCGGCAGTTACGGCAGCTTCAGCCCAAAATTTTTCTCCCAAACCAGCATCTAATAGCATGCAGCGCGTTCGTTCTACAATCGTGCGATTCATTCGCTCAGCGACGCCATTTTGTTCGGGCGTATACGGCGCTGTTTTCTGATGCAATATTCCATTAGTTTTCATCAAATTTTTAAAGTGCTTACTCACATATTCCGTGCCATTATCAGTGCGAAGAATTTTTATTTTTCGCGAACACTGATTCTCAACAAGAGTTTTAAACGCTACAAATTCCGTGGAAACGTCTGATTTGTTTTTTATTGGCACTGCAAATACTTTTCGGGAATAGTCATCAACGAATGTTAGCAAATAAACCGCGCCGGAAAATGATTTTGTCTTTAGCGGGCCCATTACGTCCGAATGGATTAGATCAAGCACATTTTCTGCTCGTTTTCCAGTGTCCTTAAACGAGGCTCTTGTTTGTTTGCCTTTGATGCACACAACACACTTGTCGCGATTACCTGCCTTAAATTCAATACCGTCTGATGATTTTTTTAACAATTTGTAGATTTTCGTCACAAATATGGCCAAACCGGCGATGCCATAAGTCATAAGAATTCGCGACAGACATTGCCTTTTCTGTGTTCAAAGTAGGTTCACGAGCTATGCAGTTTAAACGATATAAGTCATTGACAACATTCGCGGTTGCTATTAATTCTGAGTCTTTATCAAAAATTTTGCAAGTTTCTTTTTTAAAGACCACACGATTTCCGTTATTTGTCATTTGACGAACTGACAACAAGTTTGCACATAGTTCAGGCACATACTCCACGTTTTTTACCAATGCATTTGTTTTTGTTTTTCCAGTTGAGAGCAGTAATTTTACATCCCCCGCAAACTGCACTGAGACTTTGTCTTTATTAGCAACTATGACTTCTTTGTTTGTTACCGGTTGCTTATTTATCAAATTGTTTTTGTCGTTTGTCATGTGTGTACTCGCTCCCGAATCTACGAACCACTCATTAGCATTGTTGTTGTTCACAAGCAAAGAAGCATACAGTTATTGTAGAGTCTATTCGCAGTAGGAAGAATAATACAAACGCTTGTAACCAATTCAACGACAGTTGCAGAACAGAACAATTTATTAATTTATTATCTATATATATAAAATTGGATGTGTGTATGTATGTATGTATGTATGTATGTATGTAACGTAATGGCTCCAAAACGGTTGGGCCGATTTTGACGAAATTTTCAGGGAACCTTCAGAATACTCGGGCGGGTGACACTGTGAAGTCCGATTTTTTTATTTTCGGTCTGTGGGCGGAGGGGCGTGGCAAAATTCAATTTTCATATTGCACCACCAATGACATATACATATATTTACTTTTTGTGCTTTTTTTTATTTTATTTTACTTTTTTGGAAAGCCGTTGTCATGTTCTTCTAAACGAGATATCAAACTCTTAAATCGGTTATGTAGTTCCGAAGATATTTTGAGCTGACGGTGTCAGCTATATGTACATAAAAATTACGTGTATGTTCGTGATCGCTAAACTCAAAAACTACTGCACCGATTTTGACCAAATTTGATATGCATGCTCTATGGGCCGTGAGGAGTGCTTCTGTGTAGTTTGAAGTTCATCCGACAGATGGCGCAATACTTAGTTTTGTGTGTGTTTTTGCACCGTAACTCAAGAACTACTGCACCGACTTTGACCAAACTTTATATACATGTTCTATGGGACGTGAGGAGTGTTTCTGCGTAGTTTGAAGTTCGTCCGACAGATGGCGCAATACTTAGTTTTGTGTGTGTGTTTTTGCACCGTAACTCAAGAACTACTGCACCGATTTTGACCAAACTTTATATACATGTTCTATGGGACGTGAGGAGTGTTTCTGTGTAGTTTGAAGTTCGTCCGACAGATGGCCCAATATTTTGTTTTTTGTGTTTTGCCCAATAGAGATTAGCGCGATAAGCCTGTGCTGCGTTTTGCTGAAGGCATTGGGTCCTTAACCAGCGTGTAGTGGGGTTAATTAGCCCGATAAATTTATTTGAACAATAATTGCTATGTCGATTTAGTGCAAATTTGAAGGCAAAACAAGGTTTGCCCGGGTCAGCTAGTATTATATAAAAAAGACGTAAAAAACAATGTTAGATAGATATTAATTATTATCAGTGTTTGATAGTTATTCATTTTCAACACTTTCCCTGAAAAACTATTAAACTTTATCGAGATTAAATTCAAGGTAATTACATTTGCATTAAAGAAAAATTATACTAAAGGTAGCAGATCAAATTTGTATTAAAAAAGATTATACTAATCCTAATGCATTCGTGAATGAAGTATGTTTAGTAGCAGTTAATCCTTTGGTCAAAACATCGGCAATCATTTGATCGGTGGCGAGGTAGTTGAGTTTTATTTGTTTTGACTGAATTTTTTCACGGATGAATTTGGCCTTAATATCCACATGTTTGGTTCGTGCTGAATACGAGTTGTTTGTTGCTATATGGATCGCGCTCTTGTTGTCACAATTGAGTATCATTTCGTTCGATGCATTCGGAACAAGTTCGCATTCTAATCGCTTGAGCCACACAGACTCTTGAATCGCTGCGACAACCGACATGAGTTCGGCTTCTGTGGATGAAAGCGCAACTGTGTGTTGCCGCTTCGAAGACCAGAAACCGCTGCGCTCTGGAAAGTAAACAGATAGCCAGTTGTTGAACGCCTATCGTCGATGTCGCCGGCCCAGTCTGTGTCGCAGCAGCCAGTTATATCAGCAGACTTTTTCTGATACACAAGCCCTTTATTTAAGGTTCCTTTTAGGTACCGCATTACACGTTTCACAGCGGCCCAATGTGCTTTCCCTGGATTTGTGCCGAAACGACTAAGCATATTTACTGCATAACATATATCAGGACGTGTAATTTGCGAAGCAAAAAGTAAACATCCTATAGCCTGCATATAGGGAATTTCCGACATGTCTTGCATTTCATCATCGCTTGTTGGACTCATTTTTGTTGTCAATTTTTGATTGACGTCGACAGGTGTAGCAATCGGATTGCATTCGTGCATGTTGAAGCGTTGCAAAACATCAGCGATGTATTGTGATTGGTCAATGGTTATTGAGCCATTCGCCTTGTTTCGAGTTATGCGAATGCCCAATACAGACGACGCCTCTCCCATATCCTTCATTTTGAATTTGGTTGCCAACTGCTGCTTCATGCGAGTGACCAAAACTATGTCATTTGAAAATAGCAACACATCGTCTACATAAATTGCGACAAAAAGCAATTGTGTATTTTGCACAGAATAATAAATACACTGGTCAACCTCACTGCGCTGCAAGCCGAGACTAATAAGGACTTCATTAAATTTTTCATTCCACACTCTGCTAGACTGTTTAAGCCCATATAGTGACTTTTGCAGTTTGCATACACGGCCAGAGCCATCATTGGAACCACTAGGTTGGGCCATGTAAATTTCCTCTTGGAGCTCGCCGTTAAGAAACGCAGTAACAGCATCCATCTGGTGCACAATCAGCTCATATTTTGCTGCCAGGGCAAGCAAGAGACGAATGGACGTATATCGAACTACGGGAGCAAACGTTTCTTCGTAGTCAACGCCCTTTTGCTGGGAAAAACCTTTTACCACTAACCTTGCCTTGTAACGTTTCAGGTCACCGTCAGCAATCGTTTTGGTTTTAAAAACCCACTTCGAACCTATTGGCTTCTTTCCAGGTGGCAATTCAGTTAAAATCCAAGTATTATTTAATTTTAGCGAAGATAATTCATCATTCATGGCTGCTTTCCATTGTTCAGCATCAGAACATGACAGCGCATCTTCAACGGTAACTGGATCACTTGAAAGTGCGTCTACGGCACAGAAATTATAGCTTGGTGTTGGCTTATCACGAATGCGTTTTGAACGACGGACTTTGTCCTCTTCAATACATGTTATATCGACTTCGGGAACAAATGTTGAATCGTCATCGGCTTCTAACTCTGTTATGGACTCGAGCAACGTTGGACACACACCTTCGGATTCTGTAGAAGTTGTCAATTCGAGCGAATTTTCTCCAGCCAGCTGTTCGGGGGACGCTTCCTCCCCTGAATTGGCAACGTCTGCATCCAAATCAACAACGAGTGACGGCAAAAGGTTGTCGGTGATTTCTGTTGCCTTCAGCCCATCTTCAACAAACACTACATCACGGCTTATGACGATTTTTTTTGTGGCCGGGTTAAATAATCGGTATGCTTTTGACTCGCTGCTATACCCAACCAAAATACACTCCATCGATTTTGCGTCCAATTTAGTGCGTTTCTCCTTTGGCACATGTGCCATCGCTTTGCACCCAAAAACGCGCAGGTGTTTTAAATTTGGCTTCTCGCCTGACCATATTTCGTGTGGACTGCGGGCTTCACCTCTGCATGGTACAAGATTCAGCAAATGCGCGGCAGTTACGGCAGCTTCAGCCCAAAATTTTTCTCCCAAACCAGCATCTAATAGCATGCAGCGCGTTCGTTCTACAATCGTGCGATTCATTCGCTCAGCGACGCCATTTTGTTCGGGCGTATACGGCGCTGTTTTCTGATGCAATATTCCATTAGTTTTCATCAAATTTTTAAAGTGCTTATTCACATATTCCGTGCCATTATCAGTGCGAAGAATTTTTATTTTTCGCGAACACTGATTCTCAACAAGAGTTTTAAACGCTACAAATTCCGTGAAAACGTCTGATTTGTTTTTTATTGGCACTGCAAATACTTTTCGGGAATAGTCATCAACGAATGTTAGCAAATAAACCGCGCCGGAAAATGATTTTGTCTTTAGCGGGCCCATTACGTCCGAATGGATTAGATCAAGCACATTTTCTGCTCGTTTTCCAGTGTCCTTAAACGAGGCTCTTGTTTGTTTGCCTTTGATGCACACAACACACTTGTCGCGATTACCTGCCTTAAATTCAATACCGTCTGATGATTTTTTTAACAATTTGTAGATTTTCGTCACAAATATGGCCAAACCGGCGATGCCATAAGTCATAAGAATTCGCGACAGACATTGCCTTTTCTGTGTTCAAAGTAGGTTCACGAGCTATGCAGTTTAAACGATATAAGTCATTGACAACATTCGCGGTTGCTATTAATTCTGAGTCTTTATCAAAAATTTTGCAAGTTTCTTTTTCAAACACCACACGATTTCCGTTATTTGTCATTTGACGAACTGACAACAAGTTTGCACATAGTTCAGGCACATACTCCACGTTTTTTACCAATGCATTTGTTTTTGTTTTTCCAGTTGAGAGCAGTAATTTTACATCCCCCGCAAACTGCACTGAGACTTTGTCTTTATTAGCAACTATGACTTCTTTGTTTGTTACCGGTTGCTTATTTATCAAATTGTTTTTGTCGTTTGTCATGTGTGTACTCGCTCCCGAATCTACGAACCACTCATTAGCATTGTTGTTGTTCACAAGCAAAGAAGCATACAGTTGTTGTAGAGTCTATTCGCAGTAGGAAGAATAATACAAACGCTTGTAACCAATTCAACGACAGTTGCAGAACAGAACAATTTATTAATTTATTATATTATATAAAAAAGACGTAAAAACAATGTTAGATAGATATTAATTATTATCAGTGTTTGATAGTTGTTCATTTTCAACATGGACGAACTTCAAACTACACAGAAACACTCCTCACGTCCCATAGAACATGTATATAAAGTTTGGTCAAAATCGGTGCAGTAGTTCTTGAGTTACGGTGCAAAATACACACACAAAACTAAGTATTGCGCCATCTGTCGGACGAACTTCAAACTACACAGAAACACTCCTCACGGCCCATAGAGCATGCATATAAAATTTGGTCGACATCGGTCCAGTAGTTTTTGAGTTTAGCGATCACGAACATACACGTAATTTTTATGTACATATAGCTGACACCGTCAGCTCAAAATATCTTCGGAACTACATAACCGATTTAAGAGTTTGATATCTCGTTTAGAAGAACGAAAACGGCTTTCCAAAAAAAAGTGAAATAAAATAAAAAAGCACAAAAAATAAATATATGTATATGTCATTGGTGGTGCAATATGAAAATTGGATTTTGCCACGCCCCTCCGCCCACAGACCGAAAATAAAAAATCGGACTTCACAGTGTCACCCGCCCGAGTATTCTGAAGGTTCTCTGAAAATTTCGTCAAAATCGGCCCAACCGTTTTGGAGCCATTACGTTACATACATACATACATACATACATACATACACACATCCAATTTTATATATAGATTATATTATATTATATTATATATTATATTATATTATATTATATTATATTATATTTTATTATATTATATTATATTATATTATATTATATTATATTATATTACATTATATTATATTATATTATATTATATTATATTATATTATATTATATTATATTATATTATATTATATTATATTATATTATATTATATTATATTATATTATATTATATTATATTATATTATATTATATTATATTATATTATATTATATTATATTATATTATATTATATTATATTATATTATATTATATTATATTATATTATATTATATTATATTATATTATATTATATTATATTATATTATATTATATTATATTATATTATATTATATTATATTATATTATATTATATTATATTATATTATATTATATTATATTATATTATATTATATTATATTATATTATATTATATTATATTATATTATATTATATTATATTATATTATATTATATTATATTATATTATATTATATTATATTATATTATATTATATTATATTATATTATATTATATTATATTATATTATATTATATTATATTATATTATATTATATTATATTATATTATATTATATTATATTATATTATATTATATTATATTATATTATATTATATTATATTATATTATATTATATTATATTATATTATATTATATTATATTATATTATATTATATTATATTATATTATATTATATTATATTATATTATATTATATTATATTATATTATATTATATTATATTATATTATATTATATTATATTATATTATATTATATTATATTATATTATATTATATTATATTATATTATATTATATTATATTATATTATATTATATTATATTATATTATATTATATTATATTATATTATCTTATATTATATTATATTATATTATATTATATTATATTATATTATATTATATTATATTATATTATATTATATTATATTATATTATATTATATTATATTATATTATATTATATTATATTATATTATATTATATTATATTATATTATATTATATTATATTATATTATATTATATTATATTATATTATATTATATTATATTATATTATATTATATTATATTATATTATATTATATTATATTATATTATATTATATTATATTATATTATATTATATTATATTATATTATATTATATTATATTATATTATATTATATTATATTATATTATATTATATTATATTATATTATATTATATTATATTATATTATATTATATTATATTATATTATATTATATTATATTATATTATATTATATTATATTATATTATATTATATTATATTATATTATATTATATTATATTATATTATATTATATTATATTATATTATATTATATTATATTATATTATATTATATTATATTATATTATATTATATTATATTATATTATATTATATTATATTATATTATATTATATTGTATTATATTATATTATATTATATTATATTATATTATATTATATTATATTATATTATATTATATTATATTATATTATATTATATTATATTATATTATATTATATTATATTATATTATATTATATTATATTATATTATATTATATTATATTATATTATATTATATTATATTATATTATATTATATTATATTATATTATATTATATTATATTATATTATATTATATTATATTATATTATATTATATTATATTATATTATATTATATTATATTATATTATATTATATTATATTATATTATATTATATTATATTATATTATATTATATTATATTATATTATATTATATTATATTATATTATATTATATTATATTATATTATATTATATTATATTATATTATATTATATTATATTATATTATATTGTAGCATGGTATGATATAATTCTTTTAAACAACATCAACATGAAAGTATTTATCGTTTTAAACGCATGCACAAAATAACTGAAAGAATATCATGTGTCACTAACTATCAGTGCAAGCCGACAGACAAAATTGTCTCAGAACCTTTTGTGTGTGTGTGGCACACTTAACTCATAATGGGAAAATAATTTATTATTTTTAATAGATCAAATGACCGCTTGCATTCCCATGAAATATAAAGTGTCGCTGCACTTGCAGGCGACAACAATTGGCATGCCGCCTGTGCCTCTTTCGCTGCAAACGTTTATGACTATTGCCGTTGCAGCGAAGTGCACTTGAAATGGCCTCACATACAACTGCACCTATGCCTTTGCACTTGTGGGAAACATACAAAATATTTACACACAAATTTTCCCACCATATGTTTGTACTAATTCTAGATTTAGTGATATTCTCATAAGTAGTATATAAGCCTAAAATATTTAGTTTTAAGATCAATCTGAATTTAGCGCGACCTAGAGTTGCATGTAAATAAAGATTCACCCAATCTGAGTTTAGCGCGACCATGAGTCGCAAGTAAACAAAGATTGACCAACCATAAATAAACATTTCTTTAATTTGCAACATCCAATGTTTTCATGGCGATCCTGCCAATTATTATCCTGTTTTATTCTTTAGAATAAAGGAATATACAGCATTTTTGCTTATCCTTTATCTAAAAATAAAAGGAAAATAGGATTCAACATACAAAGCTTATGCTCAGTTGAATTCCTATTCTGCATTTTTTTTACCAAGTTATTGATGGCATGTATCTAAGAAGCAATTAGATCCTGCCAATAATCGCTATCCGTCAAGACAATTATTTCAACATCCTTAATGGACCAAAATCTAGCCCAAATAATAAAGGACCTAGAAGAAGCCGAAGCCCGTTGGAAGAAGCAACTACAAGAAGGTACACATCCAGGGCAAAAACCAGAAATTCTGGCAATAGGGCCAAAACCTATAAAGCTAAAAAGGAAAAAGGAAGAAGAGCCAAAATATCCCATTTTTCCATTACCAAATACAACAAAATCAAGGGGTGGTCGCGTCAACAAACTAAAAATACAACTGCGAGTCCTCATGCATCAAAAAACTTACGCTCAAGGTGAAGAGCTGGGGGAAAATAATCAACAAAATAAACCATACAAAAACTGAAATAAAGATAGAAAAGAAAAAAAATGAAAAATTATATTTAAAGAACTAACTTCCTATGTAAAAAAAAAAATTTTTTCCCAATTTTCATAAATATATGTATAAATAATCTTGAAATTTGTAAATGGCCTTTATAGTTTATTTAAAATTTACCTATCACATAGAAGATCATTAAGGAAACAGTATACTAGTCGAGCAAATGATTTGGATAGAGTTTAAGTCTTAATGGATTGGCAGAGTATTCTCAATAAATGTAGAAGTATTAAAACAGAATTTGAAAAATCATACAAATGTCTCAGTATAGACAGACCCATCAAAGACGAGACCCTAAAGAAACACTTTAACATTCTTTTAGATTGCTTAGAAAAAACAAGATTAATCCTAAATACTAATTATGAACGATTAACATCTGCACATAAGACTGCTGCAGACGCATTTTTTTATGACATTAGGAATAAAATACTAAAGATAGCAGCGAAAAAGTTCATACAAGTTGATTTGCCAGAAACAATACACGAACAAATTAATTTAGAAATTTTATTCCCTTCTACAAATAACATAATTTGCAACAATATGAGCCAAACATTAGTAGAATTTTTAAATACAGCCTCAAAGCTTATAATAGACTTCGACGGCAAGTCGGAAAACTTACGGTCATTTATTGATTCTCTGAACATAATAGACGCAATCAAGGGTTCTCATGAATCAACGGCAATATCTTTAATTAAAACCAAATTAAAAGGTAACGCCCGAAATTTAATTAGCAGTGAACAGACAATAGCAGATGTAATAGCCAAACTTAATAATACGGTAAAAGGGGAATCCGTTGAAGTAATAACGGCCAAAATTATGAACATTAAGCAAAGTAATAAAACTGCTAACTTATATTGTAACGAAATTGAAAACTTAACTAAATCATTAGAAAACGCATATATTTCAGATGGACTATCATGCGAATTAGCAACAAAATATTCCACGCAAATAGCTGTTAAAGCAATTACTAAAAACTGCACCATTGATAAGGTAAAACTTATCATGGAAGCAGGTCAATTTAGCAACATAAATGATGCTGTTGCAAAATTCGTAAACAGCTGTACAGAAGCAACTGGACAACAAAATACCATATTATACTACAAACAAAGAAAAAATAACCGGAATAACAATTTCCGTAGAAATTTTACAAGTTTCCGTGGAAGAAATAATTCCACGCGAAACAATAACAACAATAGATATAATACAAACAACACTAATAATTACAGGCAAAGACCAAATAATATCCGAAGAAATGGATATAATGTCAGAGCAACAGAATCAAACGAAGTTGATTCGGAAAACTAGGATGTTCCCCTAAGCAAAATTCAATAGACAACAAAATATACAATCTAAACCTCAACTTATGTTTTTGCGTTCAACTACACATAAATAAAACTAACACACCAATAACATTACTAATAGATACAGGAGCAGACATTTCACTAATAAAACTAACACATTTTAATATAAAACAGATAAACACTAACAAAACAACAACACTCAGCGGAATAGGTCAAGGTAAAATAAAATCAATTGGGAGCATATTTTTCGATTTAAAGTACAAAAATCTCTTAATACCACACAATTTCCAAGTAGTACAAAATAATTTTCCAATACCATGCGATGGAATCATCGGCATGGACTTTATTAAAAAATATAACTGTGTATTGGACTTCAATAATGATTTTGATTACCTCGTCCTAAGACCTTCCTATATAACACATCCAATAAAAATACCACTACACAACAATAGTGATGAAATACTTTTACCTCCAAGAACAGAAGTAATTCGCCAGGTTAAATTATTGTCATCAGAAACTGAATTACTAATCCCCAATCAAGAATTAGAGCCAGGCATTTTCATTGCAAATACATTAGTTACAACAGGAAAAGCTTACATTCGTATTTTAAATACCAATAATTCAGTTACAAAAATTAACACAAGCAAATTAAAAACTGAAAATATCACAAACTATGAAATTTTTACTCCAAATGTTACAGAAACTACAGAACGAAACACAAAAGTTATTCAAATCTTAAAACAAAATTTTCCAAAGCAATTTAAAGACACATTAACAAAACTCTGTAGCTCATATTGCGATATTTTCGGTTTAGAAACTGAATCAATAACTACTAATAATTTTTACGAACAGAAGTTGAGAGTTAAAGATAAACAACCGGTATACATTAAAAATTACAGAATACCACATTCACATAAGGAAGAAATAAACAAACATGTGGAAAAACTAATTAAAGATAAAATAGTTGAACCATCATATTCTGAATATAATAGTCCAATTTTATTGGTACCAAAGAAATCATTACCTAATTCAGAAAACAAAAGATGGAGACTTGTAATAGATTATAGACAAATAAATAAGAAATTAGTGGCTGATAAATTCCCATTGCCAAGAATAGATGATATTTTAGATCAATTAGGAAGAGCCAAATATTTCTCATGTTTAGATCTCATGTCAGGATTTCATCAAATCCCTCTAGACAAAAATTCAAGAGACTTAACATCATTCTCAACAAACAATGGCTCCTATAGATTTACACGACTACCATATGGTCTAAAAATAGCTCCAAATTCATTCCAAAGAATGATGACACTTGCTTTCAGTGGATTAACACCAAATCAAGCATTTCTGTACATGGACGATTTAGTAGTCCTAGGATGTTCCGAGAAACATATGCTATCAAATCTAAAAGATGTTTTCGAGTTATGCCGCAAATACAATCTAAAGTTGCACCCAGAAAAATGTTCATTCTTCAGAACAGAAGTAACTTACCTTGGTCACAAATGCACAGATAAAGGCATACTTCCAGATGATAGTAAATATTCCATAATCGAAAACTATCCAACACCAACAGACGCTGACAGCGCAAAGAGATTCATTGCTTTTTGTAATTACTATCGAAGATTCATAAAAAACTTTTCGGAATATTCCAGGCATTTAACAAAACTCTCCAAGAAAAACGTAAAATTTGAATGGACTAAAGATTGTGATCTTGCATTCAAATATCTGAAAAAGGCCTTGATACAACCCACATTACTGCAATACCCAGACTTCACAAAAGAATTTTGTATAATTACAGACGCAAGCAAGCAAGCTTGCGGTGCAGTATTGACTCAAGAATATAATGGTAATCAATTGCCAATAGCATATGCATCAAAAACATTCACTAAAGGAGAAAGCAATAAATCAACAATAGAACAAGAATTAACAGCTATTCATTGGGCAATAAAACATTTCAGACCATACATTTATGGAAAACACTTTACAGTCCGAAGCGACCACAGACCACTTTCTTATTTATTCTCAATGAAAAATCCAAGCTCCAAATTAACAAGAATTCGGCTAGACTTAGAAGAATATGACTTCACTGTAGAATACCTTAGGGGAAAAGACAATTATGTTGCCGACGCGTTATCAAGAATTACTATAAACGACTTAAAAGACATGAATAATAAAATTTGTTCTATACTAAAAGTCACGACCAGATCGATGACAAATAAAGAAAAAGATAGCCAGCATAAAGTTAAAAATAATAATAATAATGAAAAGCCCAGTATATATGTACCTTTAACTAACACTGACGTCAGAAAATATTATAAACTAAAGATTTTCCCCGGAAGATGTTACATCAAACGAGGAAAATCTATAGTAACATATATACAAATTAATGATTTGTTTACTAAAGGGAACTTTGACTTAGGACAATTTTTCTCTAGGCTCGAATATGTGGCCGGTAAACACAATATATATAAAATACAAGTGGCACCTAGTGAGAAAATTTTCGAATTTATCTCAGTTAATGAATTTAAAATTATGGGCAATAAAATATTAAGTAAAATTAAAGTAGCGCTACTAAATGAGGTGACCCAAATTGATAGGAAGAATGCCAAGGCAATTCTCGAAATAATGCTGAAATATCACGATGATCCCATAGAAGGAGGACATTGTGGAATTTATAGAACAATAGAAAAAATTAAAAGATATTATTATTGGAAAAATATGTCTAAGGATATATCAAATTATGTAAAATCATGTCATAAATGTCAAACATCAAAAACAACTAAACATTTGAAAAGTCCAATGACTATCACGCAAACACCAAATAAGGCCTTTGATACGGTGTACGTAGATACTATAGGACCATTTCCAAAATCTATTAATGGAAACGAATACGCAGTCACTATCATATGTGACTTAACTAAATATTTAGTAACTATACCCATCCAGGACAAGAGTGCTAAAACAATTGCTAAGGCAATATTCGAACATTTTATACTTACCTATGGCCCAATGAAGACGTTCATTTCGGACATGGGAACAGAATATAAAAATTCTATATTAACAGAAATTTGCAATTTCATGAAAATCGAGAAACTGACCTCAACAGCATACCATCATCAAACATTAGGAACAATAGAAAGAAGCCATAGAACCTTTAATGAATACGTACGTTCTTATATTTCAGTAGACAAAACAGACTGGGACGAATGGTTAAAATATTTCACATACTGTTTTAACACTACACCTTCCACAGTTCATAATTACTGTCCATATGAATTAATTTTTTCAAGGCTTCCAAACGAATTTAAACAATTTTCTGAGATTGGTAGAATTTCTCCCATATATAATATAGACAATTATGCCAAAGAGGCAAAATTTAGATTAGAAATAGCATATAAGAGGGCCCAACAATTATTAGATAAGAATAAAACTAAGCAAAAACAAAATTACGATAAAAATATTTTAGATTACAATTTAAAAATAGGAGATTTAGTTTTACTCAAAAATGAAACAGGACACAAACTAGAAAACCAATATAAAGGTCCATATAAAATTAAGAAAATAAATGTAAGAAATAATGTAACAATAGTAGATAAGAAAACAAACAAAGAACAAGTAGTACATAAAAATAGGCTTAAGTTATATATTCCATAAAATTAAATATAAATCTCACCAGCTGGTAAACATATAAATATTAGTAGACCAAAATATAACTGAAAGCGCAATATCAGTAAATAAATAAAATTAAGAAAATTAAAACAAATTAATAATTAGGTTAAACATACAAACATTTTAAATTTAACAATTAGTATAAGTTATTATAATTATAAATAAAATAAATCTCAAAATTAAACAACACATATTGTAAAAGAATGTCCATAAAACTATCGTTATATGAACATTATTGCAAAAGCGGAGGTGTAGCATGGTATGATATAATTCTTTTAAACAACATCAACATGAAAGTATTTATCGTTTTAAACGCATGCACAAAATAACTGAAAGAATATCATGTGTCACTAACTATCAGTGCAAGCCGACAGACAAAATTGTCTCAGAACCTTTTGTGTGTGTGTGGCACACTTAACTCATAATGGGAAAATAATTTATTATTTTTAATAGATCAAATGACCGCTTGCATTCCCATGAGATATAAAGTGTCGCTGCACTTGCAGGCGACAACAATTGGCATGCAGCCTGTGCCTCTTTCGCTGCAAACGTTTATGACTATTGCCGTTGCAGCGAAGTGCACTTGAAATGGCCTCACATACAACTGCACCTATGCCTTTGCACTTGTGGGAAACATACAAAATATTTACACACAAATTTTCCCACCATATGTTTGTACTAATTCTAGATTTAGTGATATTCTCATAAGTAGTATATAAGCCTAAAATATTTAGTTTTAAGATCAATCTGAATTTAGCGCGACCTAGAGTTGCATGTAAATAAAGATTCACCCAATCTGAGTTTAGCGCGACCATGAGTCGCAAGTAAACAAAGATTGACCAACCATAAATAAACATTTCTTTAATTTGCAACATCCAATGTTTTCAATATTATATTATATTATATTATATTATATTATATTATATTATATTATATTATATTATATTATATTATATTATATTATATTATATTATATTATATTATATTATATTATATTATATTATATTATATTATATTATATTATATTATATTATATTATATTATATTATATTATATTATATTATATTATATTATATTATATTATATTATATTATATTATATTATATTATATTATATTATATTATATTATATTATATTATATTATATTATATTATATTATATTATATTATATTATATTATATTATATTATATTATATTATATTATATTATATTATATTATATTATATTATATTATATTATATTATATTATATTATATTATATTATATTACTAGCTGACCCGGGCAAACCTTGTTTTGCCTTCAAATTTGCTCTAAATCGACATAGCAATTATTGTTCAAATAAAGGTATCGGGCTAATTAACCCCACTACACGCTGGTTAAGGACCCAACGCCTTCAGCAAAACGCAGCATAGGCTTATCGCGCTAATCTCTATTGGGCAAAACACAAAAAACAAAATATTGGGCCATCTGTCGGACGAACTTCAAACTACACAGAAACACTCCTCACGTCCCATAGAACATGTATATAAAGTTTGGTCAAAATCGGTGCAGTAGTTCTTGAGTTACGGTGCAAAAACACACACACAAAACTAAGTATTGCGCCATCTGTCGGACGAACTTCAAACTACACAGAAACACTCCTCACGTCCCATAGAACATGTATATAAAGTTTGGTCAAAATCGGTGCAGTAGTTCTTGAGTTACGGTGCAAAAACACACACACAAAACTAAGTATTGCGCCATCTGTTGGACGAACTTCAAACTACACAGAAACACTCCTCACGTCCCATAGAACATGTATATAAAGTTTGGTCAAAATCGGTGCAGTAGTTCTTGAGTTACGGTGCAAAAACACACACACAAAATTAAGTATTGCGCCATCTGTTGGACGAACTTCAAACTACACAGAAACACTCCTCACGTCCCATAGAACATGTATATAAAGTTTGGTCAAAATCGGTGCAGTAGTTCTTGAGTTACGGTGCAAAAACACACACAAAACTAAGTATTGCGCCATCTGTCGGACGAACTTCAAACTACACAGAAACACTCCTCACGTCCCATAGAACATGTATATAAAGTTTGGTCAAAATCGGTGCAGTAGTTCTTGAGTTACGGTGCAAAAACACACACACAAAACTAAGTATTGCGCCATCTGTTGGACGAACTTCAAACTACACAGAAACACTCCTCACGTCCCATAGAACATCTGTATAAAGTTTGGTCAAAATCGGTGCAGTAGTTCTTGAGTTAGTGCAAAAACACACACACAAAACTAAGTATTGCCTATAAAGCTAAAAAGGAAAAAGGAAGAAGAGCCAAAATATCCCATTTTTCCATTACCAAATACAACAAAATCAAGGGGTGGTCGCGTCAACAAACTAAAAATACAACTGCGAGTCCTCATGCATCAAAAAACTTACGCTCAAGTGAAGAGCTGGGGAAAATAATCAACAAAATAAACCATACAAAAACTGAAATAAAGATAGAAAAGAAAAAAATGAAAAATTATATTTAAAGAACTAACTTCCTATGTAAAAAAAAAAAAAAAAAAAAATTTTCCCAATTTTCATAAATATATGTATAAATAATCTTGAAATTTGTAAATGGCCTTTATAGTTTATTTAAAATTTACCTATCACATAGAAGATCATTAAGGAAACAGTATACTAGTCGAGCAAATGATTTGGATAGAGTTTAAGTCTTAATGGATTGGCAGAGTATTCTCAATAAATGTAGAAGTATTAAAACAGAATTTGAAAAATCATACAAATGTCTCAGTATAGACAGACCCATCAAAGACGAGACCCTAAAGAAACACTAACATTCTTTTAGATTGCTTAGAAAAAACAAGATTAATCCTCAATACTAATTATGAACGATTAACAACTGCACACAAGACTGCTGCAGACGCATTTTTTATGACATTAGGAATAAAATACTAAAGATAGCAGCGAAAAAGTTCATACAAGTTGATTTGCCAGAAACAATACACGAACAAATTAATTTAGAAATTTTATTCCCTTCTACAAATAACATAATTTGCAACAATATGAGCCAAACATTAGTAGAATTTTTAAATACAGCCTCAAAGCTTATAATAGACTTCGACGGCAAGTCGGAAAACTTACGGTCATTTATTGATTCTCTGAACATAATAGACGCAATCAAGGGTTCTCATGAATCAACGGCAATATCTTTAATTAAAACCAAATTGAAAGGTAACGCCCGAAATTTAATTAGCAGTGAACAGACAATAGCAGATGTAATAGCCAAACTTAATAATACGGTAAAAGGGGAATCCGTTGAAGTAATAACGGCCAAAATTATGAACATTAAGCAAAGTAATAAAACTGCTAACTTATATTGTAACGAAATTGAAAACTTAACTAAATCATTAGAAAACGCATATATTTCAGATGGACTATCATGCGAATTAGCAACAAAATATTCCACGCAAATAGCTGTTAAAGCAATTACTAAAAACTGCACCATTGATAAGGTAAAACTTATCATGGAAGCAGGTCAATTTAGCAACATAAATGATGCTGTTGCAAAATTCGTAAACAGCTGTACAGAAGCAACTGGACAACAAAATACCATATTATACTACAAACAAAGAAAAAATAACCGGAATAACAATTTCCGTAGAAATTTTACAAGTTTCCGTGGAAGAAATAATTCCACGCGAAACAATAACAACAATAGATATAATACAAACAACACTAATAATTACAGGCAAAGACCAAATAATATCCGAAGAAATGGATATAATGTCAGAGCAACAGAATCAAACGAAGTTGATTCGGAAAACTAGGATGTTCCCCTAAGCAAAATTCAATAGACAACAAAATATACAATCTAAACCTCAACTTATGTTTTTGCGTTCAACTACACATAAATAAAACTAACACACCAATAACATTACTAATAGATACAGGAGCAGACATTTCACTAATAAAACTAACACATTTTAATATAAAACAGATAAACACTAACAAAACAACAACACTCAGCGGAATAGGTCAAGGTAAAATAAAATCAATTGGGAGCATATTTTTCGATTTAAAGTACAAAAATCTCTTAATACCACACAATTTCCAAGTAGTACAAAATAATTTTCCAATACCATGCGATGGAATCATCGGCATGGACTTTATTAAAAAATATAACTGTGTATTGGACTTCAATAATGATTTTGATTACCTCGTCCTAAGACCTTCCTATATAACATATCCAATAAAAATACCACTACACAACAATAGTGATGAAATACTTTTACCTCCAAGAACAGAAGTAATTCGCCAGGTTAAATTATTGTCATCAGAAACTGAATTACTAATCCCCAATCAAGAATTAGAGCCAGGCATTTTCATTGCAAATACATTAGTTACAACAGGAAAAGCTTACATTCGTATTTTAAATACCAATAATTCAGTTACAAAAATTAACACAAGCAAATTAAAAACTGAAAATATCACAAACTATGAAATTTTTACTCCAAATGTTACAGAAACTACAGAACGAAACACAAAAGTTATTCAAATCTTAAAACAAAATTTTCCAAAGCAATTTAAAGACACATTAACAAAACTCTGTAGCTCATATTGCGATATTTTCGGTTTAGAAACTGAATCAATAACTACTAATAATTTTTACGAACAGAAGTTGAGAGTTAAAGATAAACAACCGGTATACATTAAAAATTACAGAATACCACATTCACATAAGGAAGAAATAAACAAACATGTGGAAAAACTAATTAAAGATAAAATAGTTGAACCATCATATTCTGAATATAATAGTCCAATTTTATTGGTACCAAAGAAATCATTACCTAATTCAGAAAACAAAAGATGGAGACTTGTAATAGATTATAGACAAATAAATAAGAAATTAGTGGCTGATAAATTCCCATTGCCAAGAATAGATGATATTTTAGATCAATTAGGAAGAGCCAAATATTTCTCATGTTTAGATCTCATGTCAGGATTTCATCAAATCACTCTAGACAAAAATTCAAGAGACTTAACATCATTCTCAATAAACAATGGCTCCTATAGATTTACACGACTACCATATGGTCTAAAAATAGCTCCAAATTCATTCCAAAGAATGATGACACTTGCTTTCAGTGGATTAACACCAAATCAAGCATTTCTGTACATGGACGATTTAGTAGTCCTAGGATGTTCCGAGAAACATATGCTATCAAATCTAAAAGATGTTTTCGAGTTATGCCGCAAATACAATCTAAAGTTGCACCCAGAAAAATGTTCATTCTTCAGAACAGAAGTAACTTACCTTGGTCACAAATGCACAGATAAAGGCATACTTCCAGATGATAGTAAATATTCCATAATCGAAAACTATCCAACACCAACAGACGCTGACAGCGCAAAGAGATTCATTGCTTTTTGTAATTACTATCGAAGATTCATAAAAAACTTTTCGGAATATTCCAGGCATTTAACAAAACTCTCCAAGAAAAACGTAAAATTTGAATGGACTAAAGATTGTGATCTTGCATTCAAATATCTGAAAAAGGCCTTGATACAACCCACATTACTGCAATACCCAGACTTCACAAAAGAATTTTGTATAATTACAGACGCAAGCAAGCAAGCTTGCGGTGCAGTATTGACTCAAGAATATAATGGTAATCAATTGCCAATAGCATATGCATCAAAAATATTCACTAAAGGAGAAAGCAATAAATCAACAATAGAACAAGAATTAACAGCTATTCATTGGTATTGCGCCATCTGTCGAACGAACTTCAAACTACACAGAAACACTCCTCACGTCCCATAGAACATGTATATAAAGTTTGGTCAAAATCGGTGCAGTAGTTCTTGAGTTACGGTGCAAAAACACACACACAAAACTAAGTATTGCGCCATCTGTTGGACGAACTTCAAACTACACAGAAACACTCCTCACGTCCCATAGAACATCTGTATAAAGTTTGGTCAAAATCAGTGCAGTAGTTCTTGAGTTAGTGCAAAAACACACACACAAAACTAAGTATTGCCTATAAAGCTAAAAAGGAAAAAGGAAGAAGAGCCAAAATATCCCATTTTTCCATTACCAAATACAACAAAATCAAGGGGTGGTCGCGTCAACAAACTAAAAATACAACTGCGAGTCCTCATGCATCAAAAAACTTACGCTCAAGGTGAAGAGCTGGGGAAAATAATCAACAAAATAAACCATACAAAAACTGAAATAAAGATAGAAAAGAAAAAAAAAATGAAAAATTATATTTAAAGAACTAACTTCCTATGTAAAAAAAAAATTTTTTTTCCCAATTTTCATAAATATATGTATAAATAATCTTGAAATTTGTAAATGGCCTTTATAGTTTATTTAAAATTTACCTATCACATAGAAGATCATTAAGGAAACAGTATACTAGTCGAGCAAATGATTTGGATAGAGTTTAAGTCTTAATGGATTGGCAGAGTATTCTCAATAAATGTAGAAGTATTAAAACAGAATTTGAAAAATCATACAAATGTCTCAGTATAGACAGACCCATCAAAGACGAGACCCTAAAGAAACACTTTAACATTCTTTTAGATTGCTTAGAAAAAACAAGATTAATCCTAAATACTAATTATGAACGATTAACATCTGCACATAAGACTGCTGCAGACGCATTTTTTTATGACATTAGGAATAAAATACTAAAGATAGCAGCGAAAAAGTTCATACAAGTTGATTTGCCAGAAACAATACACGAACAAATTAATTTAGAAATTTTATTCCCTTCTACAAATAACATAATTTGCAACAATATGAGCCAAACATTAGTAGAATTTTTAAATACAGCCTCAAAGCTTATAATAGACTTCGACGGCAAGTCGGAAAACTTACGGTCATTTATTGATTCTCTGAACATAATAGACGCAATCAAGGGTTCTCATGAATCAACGGCAATATCTTTAATTAAAACCAAATTAAAAGGTAACGCCCGAAATTTAATTAGCAGTGAACAGACAATAGCAGATGTAATAGCCAAACTTAATAATACGGTAAAAGGGGAATCCGTTGAAGTAATAACGGCCAAAATTATGAACATTAAGCAAAGTAATAAAACTGCTAACTTATATTGTAACGAAATTGAAAACTTAACTAAATCATTAGAAAACGCATATATTTCAGATGGACTATCATGCGAATTAGCAACAAAATATTCCACGCAAATAGCTGTTAAAGCAATTACTAAAAACTGCACCATTGATAAGGTAAAACTTATCATGGAAGCAGGTCAATTTAGCAACATAAATGATGCTGTTGCAAAATTCGTAAACAGCTGTACAGAAGCAACTGGACAACAAAATACCATATTATACTACAAACAAAGAAAAAATAACCGGAATAACAATTTCCGTAGAAATTTTACAAGTTTCCGTGGAAGAAATAATTCCACGCGAAACAATAACAACAATAGATATAATACAAACAACACTAATAATTACAGGCAAAGACCAAATAATATCCGAAGAAATGGATATAATGTCAGAGCAACAGAATCAAACGAAGTTGATTCGGAAAACTAGGATGTTCCCCTAAGCAAAATTCAATAGACAACAAAATATACAATCTAAACCTCAACTTATGTTTTTGCGTTCAACTACACATAAATAAAACTAACACACCAATAACATTACTAATAGATACAGGAGCAGACATTTCACTAATAAAACTAACACATTTTAATATAAAACAGATAAACACTAACAAAACAAAAACACTCAGCGGAATAGGTCAAGGTAAAATAAAATCAATTGGGAGCATATTTTTCGATTTAAAGTACAAAAATCTCTTAATACCACACAATTTCCAAGTAGTACAAAATAATTTTCCAATACCATGCGATGGAATCATCGGCATGGACTTTATTAAAAAATATAACTGTGTATTGGACTTCAATAATGATTTTGATTACCTCGTCCTAAGACCTTCCTATATAACACATCCAATAAAAATACCACTACACAACAATAGTGATGAAATACTTTTACCTCCAAGAACAGAAGTAATTCGCCAGGTTAAATTATTGTCATCAGAAACTGAATTACTAATCCCCAATCAAGAATTAGAGCCAGGCATTTTCATTGCAAATACATTAGTTACAACAGGAAAAGCTTACATTCGTATTTTAAATACCAATAATTCAGTTACAAAAATTAACACAAGCAAATTAAAAACTGAAAATATCACAAACTATGAAATTTTTACTCCAAATGTTACAGAAACTACAGAACGAAACACAAAAGTTATTCAAATCTTAAAACAAAATTTTCCAAAGCAATTTAAAGACACATTAACAAAACTCTGTAGCTCATATTGCGATATTTTCGGTTTAGAAACTGAATCAATAACTACTAATAATTTTTACGAACAGAAGTTGAGAGTTAAAGATAAACAACCGGTATACATTAAAAATTACAGAATACCACATTCACATAAGGAAGAAATAAACAAACATGTGGAAAAACTAATTAAAGATAAAATAGTTGAACCATCATATTCTGAATATAATAGTCCAATTTTATTGGTACCAAAGAAATCATTACCTAATTCAGAAAACAAAAGATGGAGACTTGTAATAGATTATAGACAAATAAATAAGAAATTAGTGGCTGATAAATTCCCATTGCCAAGAATAGATGATATTTTAGATCAATTAGGAAGAGCCAAATATTTCTCATGTTTAGATCTCATGTCAGGATTTCATCAAATCACTCTAGACAAAAATTCAAGAGACTTAACATCATTCTCAATAAACAATGGCTCCTATAGATTTACACGACTACCATATGGTCTAAAAATAGCTCCAAATTCATTCCAAAGAATGATGACACTTGCTTTCAGTGGATTAACACCAAATCAAGCATTTCTGTACATGGACGATTTAGTAGTCCTAGGATGTTCCGAGAAACATATGCTATCAAATCTAAAAGATGTTTTCGAGTTATGCCGCAAATACAATCTAAAGTTGCACCCAGAAAAATGTTCATTCTTCAGAACAGAAGTAACTTACCTTGGTCACAAATGCACAGATAAAGGCATACTTCCAGATGATAGTAAATATTCCATAATCGAAAACTATCCAACACCAACAGACGCTGACAGCGCAAAGAGATTCATTGCTTTTTGTAATTACTATCGAAGATTCATAAAAAACTTTTCGGAATATTCCAGGCATTTAACAAAACTCTCCAAGAAAAACGTAAAATTTGAATGGACTAAAGATTGTGATCTTGCATTCAAATATCTGAAAAAGGCCTTGATACAACCCACATTACTGCAATACCCAGACTTCACAAAAGAATTTTGTATAATTACAGACGCAAGCAAGCAAGCTTGCGGTGCAGTATTGACTCAAGAATATAATGGTAATCAATTGCCAATAGCATATGCATCAAAAATATTCACTAAAGGAGAAAGCAATAAATCAACAATAGAACAAGAATTAACAGCTATTCATTGGTATTGCGCCATCTGTCGAACGAACTTCAAACTACACAGAAACACTCCTCACGTCCCATAGAACATGTATATAAAGTTTGGTCAAAATCGGTGCAGTAGTTCTTGAGTTACGGTGCAAAAACACACACACAAAACTAAGTATTGCGCCATCTGTTGGACGAACTTCAAACTACACAGAAACACTCCTCACGTCCCATAGAACATCTGTATAAAGTTTGGTCAAAATCAGTGCAGTAGTTCTTGAGTTAGTGCAAAAACACACACACAAAACTAAGTATTGCCTATAAAGCTAAAAAGGAAAAAGGAAGAAGAGCCAAAATATCCCATTTTTCCATTACCAAATACAACAAAATCAAGGGGTGGTCGCGTCAACAAACTAAAAATACAACTGCGAGTCCTCATGCATCAAAAAACTTACGCTCAAGGTGAAGAGCTGGGGAAAATAATCAACAAAATAAACCATACAAAAACTGAAATAAAGATAGAAAAGAAAAAAAAAATGAAAAATTATATTTAAAGAACTAACTTCCTATGTAAAAAAAAAATTTTTTTTCCCAATTTTCATAAATATATGTATAAATAATCTTGAAATTTGTAAATGGCCTTTATAGTTTATTTAAAATTTACCTATCACATAGAAGATCATTAAGGAAACAGTATACTAGTCGAGCAAATGATTTGGATAGAGTTTAAGTCTTAATGGATTGGCAGAGTATTCTCAATAAATGTAGAAGTATTAAAACAGAATTTGAAAAATCATACAAATGTCTCAGTATAGACAGACCCATCAAAGACGAGACCCTAAAGAAACACTTTAACATTCTTTTAGATTGCTTAGAAAAAACAAGATTAATCCTAAATACTAATTATGAACGATTAACATCTGCACATAAGACTGCTGCAGACGCATTTTTTTATGACATTAGGAATAAAATACTAAAGATAGCAGCGAAAAAGTTCATACAAGTTGATTTGCCAGAAACAATACACGAACAAATTAATTTAGAAATTTTATTCCCTTCTACAAATAACATAATTTGCAACAATATGAGCCAAACATTAGTAGAATTTTTAAATACAGCCTCAAAGCTTATAATAGACTTCGACGGCAAGTCGGAAAACTTACGGTCATTTATTGATTCTCTGAACATAATAGACGCAATCAAGGGTTCTCATGAATCAACGGCAATATCTTTAATTAAAACCAAATTAAAAGGTAACGCCCGAAATTTAATTAGCAGTGAACAGACAATAGCAGATGTAATAGCCAAACTTAATAATACGGTAAAAGGGGAATCCGTTGAAGTAATAACGGCCAAAATTATGAACATTAAGCAAAGTAATAAAACTGCTAACTTATATTGTAACGAAATTGAAAACTTAACTAAATCATTAGAAAACGCATATATTTCAGATGGACTATCATGCGAATTAGCAACAAAATATTCCACGCAAATAGCTGTTAAAGCAATTACTAAAAACTGCACCATTGATAAGGTAAAACTTATCATGGAAGCAGGTCAATTTAGCAACATAAATGATGCTGTTGCAAAATTCGTAAACAGCTGTACAGAAGCAACTGGACAACAAAATACCATATTATACTACAAACAAAGAAAAAATAACCGGAATAACAATTTCCGTAGAAATTTTACAAGTTTCCGTGGAAGAAATAATTCCACGCGAAACAATAACAACAATAGATATAATACAAACAACACTAATAATTACAGGCAAAGACCAAATAATATCCGAAGAAATGGATATAATGTCAGAGCAACAGAATCAAACGAAGTTGATTCGGAAAACTAGGATGTTCCCCTAAGCAAAATTCAATAGACAACAAAATATACAATCTAAACCTCAACTTATGTTTTTGCGTTCAACTACACATAAATAAAACTAACACACCAATAACATTACTAATAGATACAGGAGCAGACATTTCACTAATAAAACTAACACATTTTAATATAAAACAGATAAACACTAACAAAACAAAAACACTCAGCGGAATAGGTCAAGGTAAAATAAAATCAATTGGGAGCATATTTTTCGATTTAAAGTACAAAAATCTCTTAATACCACACAATTTCCAAGTAGTACAAAATAATTTTCCAATACCATGCGATGGAATCATCGGCATGGACTTTATTAAAAAATATAACTGTGTATTGGACTTCAATAATGATTTTGATTACCTCGTCCTAAGACCTTCCTATATAACACATCCAATAAAAATACCACTACACAACAATAGTGATGAAATACTTTTACCTCCAAGAACAGAAGTAATTCGCCAGGTTAAATTATTGTCATCAGAAACTGAATTACTAATCCCCAATCAAGAATTAGAGCCAGGCATTTTCATTGCAAATACATTAGTTACAACAGGAAAAGCTTACATTCGTATTTTAAATACCAATAATTCAGTTACAAAAATTAACACAAGCAAATTAAAAACTGAAAATATCACAAACTATGAAATTTTTACTCCAAATGTTACAGAAACTACAGAACGAAACACAAAAGTTATTCAAATCTTAAAACAAAATTTTCCAAAGCAATTTAAAGACACATTAACAAAACTCTGTAGCTCATATTGCGATATTTTCGGTTTAGAAACTGAATCAATAACTACTAATAATTTTTACGAACAGAAGTTGAGAGTTAAAGATAAACAACCGGTATACATTAAAAATTACAGAATACCACATTCACATAAGGAAGAAATAAACAAACATGTGGAAAAACTAATTAAAGATAAAATAGTTGAACCATCATATTCTGAATATAATAGTCCAATTTTATTGGTACCAAAGAAATCATTACCTAATTCAGAAAACAAAAGATGGAGACTTGTAATAGATTATAGACAAATAAATAAGAAATTAGTGGCTGATAAATTCCCATTGCCAAGAATAGATGATATTTTAGATCAATTAGGAAGAGCCAAATATTTCTCATGTTTAGATCTCATGTCAGGATTTCATCAAATCACTCTAGACAAAAATTCAAGAGACTTAACATCATTCTCAATAAACAATGGCTCCTATAGATTTACACGACTACCATATGGTCTAAAAATAGCTCCAAATTCATTCCAAAGAATGATGACACTTGCTTTCAGTGGATTAACACCAAATCAAGCATTTCTGTACATGGACGATTTAGTAGTCCTAGGATGTTCCGAGAAACATATGCTATCAAATCTAAAAGATGTTTTCGAGTTATGCCGCAAATACAATCTAAAGTTGCACCCAGAAAAATGTTCATTCTTCAGAACAGAAGTAACTTACCTTGGTCACAAATGCACAGATAAAGGCATACTTCCAGATGATAGTAAATATTCCATAATCGAAAACTATCCAACACCAACAGACGCTGACAGCGCAAAGAGATTCATTGCTTTTTGTAATTACTATCGAAGATTCATAAAAAACTTTTCGGAATATTCCAGGCATTTAACAAAACTCTCCAAGAAAAACGTAAAATTTGAATGGACTAAAGATTGTGATCTTGCATTCAAATATCTGAAAAAGGCCTTGATACAACCCACATTACTGCAATACCCAGACTTCACAAAAGAATTTTGTATAATTACAGACGCAAGCAAGCAAGCTTGCGGTGCAGTATTGACTCAAGAATATAATGGTAATCAATTGCCAATAGCATATGCATCAAAAATATTCACTAAAGGAGAAAGCAATAAATCAACAATAGAACAAGAATTAACAGCTATTCATTGGTATTGCGCCATCTGTCGAACGAACTTCAAACTACACAGAAACACTCCTCACGTCCCATAGAACATGTATATAAAGTTTGGTCAAAATCGGTGCAGTAGTTCTTGAGTTACGGTGCAAAAACACACACACAAAACTAAGTATTGCGCCATCTGTTGGACGAACTTCAAACTACACAGAAACACTCCTCACGTCCCATAGAACATCTGTATAAAGTTTGGTCAAAATCAGTGCAGTAGTTCTTGAGTTAGTGCAAAAACACACACACAAAACTAAGTATTGCCTATAAAGCTAAAAAGGAAAAAGGAAGAAGAGCCAAAATATCCCATTTTTCCATTACCAAATACAACAAAATCAAGGGGTGGTCGCGTCAACAAACTAAAAATACAACTGCGAGTCCTCATGCATCAAAAAACTTACGCTCAAGGTGAAGAGCTGGGGAAAATAATCAACAAAATAAACCATACAAAAACTGAAATAAAGATAGAAAAGAAAAAAAATGAAAAATTATATTTAAAGAACTAACTTCCTATGTAAAAAAAAAAAAATTTTTTCCCAATTTTCATAAATATATGTATAAATAATCTTGAAATTTGTAAATGGCCTTTATAGTTTATTTAAAATTTACCTATCACATAGAAGATCATTAAGGAAACAGTATACTAGTCGAGCAAATGATTTGGATAGAGTTTAAGTCTTAATGGATTGGCAGAGTATTCTCAATAAATGTAGAAGTATTAAAACAGAATTTGAAAAATCATACAAATGTCTCAGTATAGACAGACCCATCAAAGACGAGACCCTAAAGAAACACTTTAACATTCTTTTAGATTGCTTAGAAAAAACAAGATTAATCCTAAATACTAATTATGAACGATTAACATCTGCACATAAGACTGCTGCAGACGCATTTTTTTATGACATTAGGAATAAAATACTAAAGATAGCAGCGAAAAAGTTCATACAAGTTGATTTGCCAGAAACAATACACGAACAAATTAATTTAGAAATTTTATTCCCTTCTACAAATAACATAATTTGCAACAATATGAGCCAAACATTAGTAGAATTTTTAAATACAGCCTCAAAGCTTATAATAGACTTCGACGGCAAGTCGGAAAACTTACGGTCATTTATTGATTCTCTGAACATAATAGACGCAATCAAGGGTTCTCATGAATCAACGGCAATATCTTTAATTAAAACCAAATTAAAAGGTAACGCCCGAAATTTAATTAGCAGTGAACAGACAATAGCAGATGTAATAGCCAAACTTAATAATACGGTAAAAGGGGAATCCGTTGAAGTAATAACGGCCAAAATTATGAACATTAAGCAAAGTAATAAAACTGCTAACTTATATTGTAACGAAATTGAAAACTTAACTAAATCATTAGAAAACGCATATATTTCAGATGGACTATCATGCGAATTAGCAACAAAATATTCCACGCAAATAGCTGTTAAAGCAATTACTAAAAACTGCACCATTGATAAGGTAAAACTTATCATGGAAGCAGGTCAATTTAGCAACATAAATGATGCTGTTGCAAAATTCGTAAACAGCTGTACAGAAGCAACTGGACAACAAAATACCATATTATACTACAAACAAAGAAAAAATAACCGGAATAACAATTTCCGTAGAAATTTTACAAGTTTCCGTGGAAGAAATAATTCCACGCGAAACAATAACAACAATAGATATAATACAAACAACACTAATAATTACAGGCAAAGACCAAATAATATCCGAAGAAATGGATATAATGTCAGAGCAACAGAATCAAACGAAGTTGATTCGGAAAACTAGGATGTTCCCCTAAGCAAAATTCAATAGACAACAAAATATACAATCTAAACCTCAACTTATGTTTTTGCGTTCAACTACACATAAATAAAACTAACACACCAATAACATTACTAATAGATACAGGAGCAGACATTTCACTAATAAAACTAACACATTTTAATATAAAACAGATAAACACTAACAAAACAAAAACACTCAGCGGAATAGGTCAAGGTAAAATAAAATTAATTGGGAGCATATTTTTCGATTTAAAGTACAAAAATCTCTTAATACCACACAATTTCCAAGTAGTACAAAATAATTTTCCAATACCATGCGATGGAATCATCGGCATGGACTTTATTAAAAAATATAACTGTGTATTGGACTTCAATAATGATTTTGATTACCTCGTCCTAAGACCTTCCTATATAACACATCCAATAAAAATACCACTACACAACAATAGTGATGAAATACTTTTACCTCCAAGAACAGAAGTAATTCGCCAGGTTAAATTATTGTCATCAGAAACTGAATTACTAATCCCCAATCAAGAATTAGAGCCAGGCATTTTCATTGCAAATACATTAGTTACAACAGGAAAAGCTTACATTCGTATTTTAAATACCAATAATTCAGTTACAAAAATTAACACAAGCAAATTAAAAACTGAAAATATCACAAACTATGAAATTTTTACTCCAAATGTTACAGAAACTACAGAACGAAACACCAAAGTTATTCAAATCTTAAAACAAAATTTTCCAAAGCAATTTAAAGACACATTAACAAAACTCTGTAGCTCATATTGCGATATTTTCGGTTTAGAAACTGAATCAATAACTACTAATAATTTTTACGAACAGAAGTTGAGAGTTAAAGATAAACAACCGGTATACATTAAAAATTACAGAATACCACATTCACATAAGGAAGAAATAAACAAACATGTGGAAAAACTAATTAAAGATAAAATAGTTGAACCATCATATTCTGAATATAATAGTCCAATTTTATTGGTACCAAAGAAATCATTACCTAATTCAGAAAACAAAAGATGGAGACTTGTAATAGATTATAGACAAATAAATAAGAAATTAGTGGCTGATAAATTCCCATTGCCAAGAATAGATGATATTTTAGATCAATTAGGAAGAGCCAAATATTCCTCATGTTTAGATCTCATGTCAGGATTTCATCAAATCCCTCTAGACAAAAATTCAAGAGACTTAACATCATTCTCAACAAACAATGGCTCCTATAGATTTACACGACTACCATATGGTCTAAAAATAGCTCCAAATTCATTCCAAAGAATGATGACACTTGCTTTCAGTGGATTAACACCAAATCAAGCATTTCTGTACATGGACGATTTAGTAGTCCTAGGATGTTCCGAGAAACATATGCTATCAAATCTAAAAGATGTTTTCGAGTTATGCCGCAAATACAATCTAAAGTTGCACCCAGAAAAATGTTCATTCTTCAGAACAGAAGTAACTTACCTTGGTCACAAATGCACAGATAAAGGCATACTTCCAGATGATAGTAAATATTCCATAATCGAAAACTATCCAACACCAACAGACGCTGACAGCGCAAAGAGATTCATTGCTTTTTGTAATTACTATCGAAGATTCATAAAAAACTTTTCGGAATATTCCAGGCATTTAACAAAACTCTCCAAGAAAAACGTAAAATTTGAATGGACTAAAGATTGTGATCTTGCATTCAAATATCTGAAAAAGGCCTTGATACAACCCACATTACTGCAATACCCAGACTTCACAAAAGAATTTTGTATAATTACAGACGCAAGCAAGCAAGCTTGCGGTGCAGTATTGACTCAAGAATATAATGGTAATCAATTGCCAATAGCATATGCATCAAAAACATTCACTAAAGGAGAAAGCAATAAATCAACAATAGAACAAGAATTAACAGCTATTCATTGGGCAATAAAACATTTCAGACCATACATTTATGGAAAACACTTTACAGTCCGAAGCGACCACAGACCACTTTCTTATTTATTCTCAATGAAAAATCCAAGCTCCAAATTAACAAGAATTCGGCTAGACTTAGAAGAATATGACTTCACTGTAGAATACCTTAGGGGAAAAGACAATTATGTTGCCGACGCGTTATCAAGAATTACTATAAACGACTTAAAAGACATGAATAATAAAATTTGTTCTATACTAAAAGTCACGACCAGATCGATGACAAATAAAGAAAAAGATAGCCAGCATAAAGTTAAAAATAATAATAATAATGAAAAGCCCAGTATATATGTACCTTTAACTAACACTGACGTCAGAAAATATTATAAACTAAAGATTTTCCCCGGAAGATGTTACATCAAACGAGGAAAATCTATAGTAACATATATACAAATTAATGATTTGTTTACTAAAGGGAACTTTGACTTAGGACAATTTTTCTCTAGGCTCGAATATGTGGCCGGTAAACACAATATATATAAAATACAAGTGGCACCTAGTGAGAAAATTTTCGAATTTATCTCAGTTAATGAATTTAAAATTATGGGCAATAAAATATTAAGTAAAATTAAAGTAGCGCTACTAAATGAGGTGACCCAAATTGATAGGAAGAATGCCAAGGCAATTCTCGAAATAATGCTGAAATATCACGATGATCCCATAGAAGGAGGACATTGTGGAATTTATAGAACAATAGAAAAAATTAAAAGATATTATTATTGGAAAAATATGTCTAAGGATATATCAAATTATGTAAAATCATGTCATAAATGTCAAACATCAAAAACAACTAAACATTTGAAAAGTCCAATGACTATCACGCAAACACCAAATAAGGCCTTTGATACGGTGTACGTAGATACTATAGGACCATTTCCAAAATCTATTAATGGAAACGAATACGCAGTCACTATCATATGTGACTTAACCAAATATTTAGTAACTATACCCATCCAGGCCAAGAGTGCTAAAACAATTGCTAAGGCAATATTCGAACATTTTATACTTACCTATGGTCCAATGAAGACGTTCATTTCGGACATGGGAACAGAATATAAAAATTCTATATTAACAGAAATTTGCAATTTCATGAAAATCGAGAAACTGACCTCAACAGCATACCATCATCAAACATTAGGAACAATAGAAAGAAGCCATAGAACCTTTAATGAATACGTACGTTCTTATATTTCAGTAGACAAAACAGACTGGGACGAATGGTTAAAATATTTCACATACTGTTTTAACACTACACCTTCCACAGTTCATAATTACTGTCCATATGAATTAATTTTTTCAAGGCTTCCAAACGAATTTAAACAATTTTCTGAGATTGGTAGAATTTCTCCCATATATAATATAGACAATTATGCCAAAGAGGCAAAATTTAGATTAGAAATAGCATATAAGAGGGCCCAACAATTATTAGATAAGAATAAAACTAAGCAAAAACAAAATTACGATAAAAATATTTTAGATTACAATTTAAAAATAGGAGATTTAGTTTTACTCAAAAATGAAACAGGACACAAACTAGAAAACCAATATAAAGGTCCATATAAAATTAAGAAAATAAATGTAAGAAATAATGTAACAATAGTAGATAAGAAAACAAACAAAGAACAAGTAGTACATAAAAATAGGCTTAAGTTATATATTCCATAAAATTAAATATAAATCTCACCAGCTGGTAAACATATAAATATTAGTAGACCAAAATATAACTGAAAGCGCAATATCAGTAAATAAATAAAATTAAGAAAATTAAAACAAATTAATAATTAGGTTAAACATACAAACATTTTAAATTTAACAATTAGTATAAGTTATTATAATTATAAATAAAATAAATCTCAAAATTAAACAACACATATTGTAAAAGAATGTCCATAAAACTATCGTTATATGAACATTATTGCAAAAGCGGAGGTGTAGCATGGTATGATATAATTCTTTTAAACAACATCAACATGAAAGTATTTATCGTTTTAAACGCATGCACAAAATAACTGAAAGAATATCATGTGTCACTAACTATCAGTGCAAGCCGACAGACAAAATTGTCTCAGAACCTTTTGTGTGTGTGTGTGGCACACTTAACTCATAATGGGAAAATAATTTATTATTTTTAATAGATCAAATGACCGCTTGCATTCCCATGAGATATAAAGTGTCGCTGCACTTGCAGGCGACAACAATTGGCATGCAGCCTGTGCCTCTTTCGCTGCAAACGTTTATGACTATTGCCGTTGCAGCGAAGTGCACTTGAAATGGCCTCACATACAACTGCACCTATGCCTTTGCACTTGTGGGAAACATACAAAATATTTACACACAAATTTTCCCACCATATGTTTGTACTAATTCTAGATTTAGTGATATTCTCATAAGTAGTATATAAGCCTAAAATATTTAGTTTTAAGATCAATCTGAATTTAGCGCGACCTAGAGTTGCATGTAAATAAAGATTCACCCAATCTGAGTTTAGCGCGACCATGAGTCGCAAGTAAACAAAGATTGACCAACCATAAATAAACATTTCTTTAATTTGCAACATCCAATGTTTTCAATATTATATTATATTATATTATATTATATTATATTATATTATATTATATTATATTATATTATATTATATTATATTATATTATATTATATTATATTATATTATATTATATTATATTATATTATATTATATTATATTATATTATATTATATTATATTATATTATATTATATTATATTATATTATATTATATTATATTATATTATATTATATTATATTATATTATATTACTAGCTGACCCGGGCAAACCTTGTTTTGCCTTCAAATTTGCTCTAAATCGACATAGCAATTATTGTTCAAATAAAGGTATCGGGCTAATTAACCCCACTACACGCTGGTTAAGGACCCAACGCCTTCAGCAAAACGCAGCATAGGCTTATCGCGCTAATCTCTATTGGGCAAAACACAAAAAACAAAATATTGGGCCATCTGTCGGACGAACTTCAAACTACACAGAAACACTCCTCACGTCCCATAGAACATGTAAATAAAGTTTGGTCAAAATCGGTGCAGTAGTTCTTGAGTTACGGTGCAAAAACACACACACAAAACTAAGTATTGCGCCATCTGTTGGACGAACTTCAAACTACACAGAAACACTCCTCACGTCCCATAGAACATGTATATAAAGTTTGGTCAAAATCGGTGCAGTAGTTCTTGAGTTACGGTGCAAAAACACACACACAAAACTAAGTATTGCGCCATCTGTTGGACGAACTTCAAACTACACAGAAACACTCCTCACGTCCCATAGAACATGTATATAAAGTTTGGTCAAAATCGGTGCAGTAGTTCTTGAGTTACGGTGCAAAAACACACACACAAAACTGAGTATTGCGCCATCTGTTGGACGAACTTCAAACTACACAGAAACACTCCTCACGTCCCATAGAACATGTATATAAAGTTTGGTCAAAATCGGTGCAGTAGTTCTTGAGTTACGGTGCAAAAACACACACAAAACTAAGTATTGCGCCATCTGTCGGACGAACTTCAAACTACACAGAAACACTCCTCACGTCCCATAGAACATGTATATAAAGTTTGGTCAAAATCGGTGCAGTAGTTCTTGAGTTACGGTGCAAAAACACACACACAAAACTAAGTATTGCGCCATCTGTTGGACGAACTTCAAACTACACAGAAACACTCCTCACGTCCCATAGAACATGTATATAAAATTTGGTCAAAATCGGTGCAGTAGTTCTTGAGTTACGGTGCAAAAACACACGCAAAACTAAGTATTGCGCCATCTGTCGGACGAACTTCAAACTACACAGAAACACTCCTCACGTCCCATAGAACATGTGTTTAGATGAAACGCGAATAATTAGTATGATTCAGTTCAAACACTTTAATTTGAGCTGTACTAATTTTTTATTTATGGCCTTTAAGCACTTGTAGCTTAAAGGATGGCGGGCACAATTAATAAAGAAAGAAGTTTTATTACTGAGCGTTTTTGGTGTATTTTATTAAACTATTTATACTTAAAATTATACAAGAATTGTGCTGACTTAACTAAATAATAAAGTACAAAATTTAATGTGTATTAACCAATCAGAACACTTGTGCTGACTTAACAAAATAATACCTGTGCAAAAAATGTAATTTGATTAACTTAGTCTTATTTAGTATTAAGGGCATTCAAAATATATTAGGGTGTTCATATAATGAGTTTCAACTTTCTCCCCCGCGTTGAACGGATGTTCAACAGAGTTGAAGCAAGCACTAACCAGCTCCGTGTGATGGTGTTAGACGTCTAACACAAATCTATGCACTGGTTGACGCGGCATTGGTATTGGTGTTGTGTTGATATTTTGTAGTTCAATGTTTTCTTCAGCGTCTTCAATAGGCATTGCTGTGGGTGGCTTTTGTTTGCTTTTGCATGTCTTACGCCGAAGGCTAATTATGATGAGTGCTATCACGCTTAAGCAAAGTGCAAGGTAACCAATTGTATGGCTATGCTGCTGGTGGGACTTGAATTCGTTGGGCAGGTCCAGTATGTTTTGTTTTTTCAATGAATCTTGTAAAGCTGACAGCTCCTGAATGTTGTCGGAGTGTATACTCTTTAACTGGGTTGAGTTCAAATGATTGTTGTTTATGGAGTGTGTAATATCCTTTTGTGTTGATAGGTCTGATATAGTACCAAGGCTAGTGTATGATGACGTTATTGTACTTGAGATGGTTTGTATACTCTTAATAGTAGCAAATCTATGCTTTATCACACAGTCTGGATCCAGCGTGAGCAAGCCGGAACCTTTCAAAGAAAGTTGAGTAATTTCTCTATTACACACAACTGTGGCCTGAGATGGTGTTGCGGTAGCATATATCCATTGATTTCTTTTATTGAGTGGCACCCATTTAGACGTAGTCTTTTCCAACATACAAGTTGGTGTCGTTTTGTTGTTATATAAATTGGTTTCACACGTGCACACTTCAGAACCATGATCGTAGCGAGTCTGAACGCTGGGACACAAAAATCTGTTTTGGCTTATTATGTCGCAAGAGCTTAGATCTGCCTTTGTGAGAAAAATGTATTGCTTGTGGGATGTTGTTATGCCCATGAAGTCAGTACATGTTTTAATGGCTACCATAGTTTTGTTCAGCATGTTGGGTACCGGAAACAGTTGGAACATTTTAAACTGTTCAGGTTCGACCAATGGTAAACTTATTTTGAATACTGCATGTTGGTGCGTAAGTCTACCTTGAGCTTTCATTAGTTTGAATAACTGGAGTAGTTTATCCTTTCCAGTGGTAGGTAGTGCTACTGATGGTGGGGCATGGAGTTCAATTTGAGTAATTTCATTTTGTAATTGTTGTGGTGTAAGAAGTAATGGACTGATTTTTCCATGATGGGTATCTATGAGGGTATCGAGAATTGAGGACTGTATTCTTCGTATATTATTTGCCACTAGATTCAATTCTAAAACCGCACTATTAAATAATTGGGTTAGATCGATCTGGAACAATACATTATTGTTTTGCTGCGTTGCTTCTGAAAGAGCCTCAATTTTTTGCTCCAATTGTTCAAATCTTGCCTTGGCTGACAATTGGTTTTGTTTTATGATATTAATGGTGGAGTCAACAATTGATGTTTGATTTTTGAGCAATGTTAATAAATGTGACTCATTTTCCCTTACTCTCTGTATTGTATTGGATATTTCGTCAGCATATTCAGAATCCAATATGCCAAATAATGAGTGAGCAATATTTCCAACTATATTCAGGGCGCCTCTTTTACTCCGTAACAGTTGATTCTCCAGTTGTAGATCATCTTCCATGTGTTCAAAGTGTTTAATAATGCTGAGACATGACTCGTTCAATTTTATCATTTTACAGAGATGTTTCAGAGATTTCGTACCATTGATCAGAATTGATGTTTCCGACCAGTATGCACCCAAATCGTAGTATACAAAAATATTCCATTCAGTGGTTGAAATTATAGTTGTACCAATTTCTTCAAAATGGATGCCCACCTTTGTTCCAAATTTTTCGGTCTTTACCGGAGTTCCAAGTGACATTGGCAACAACAACAGCATTGTGATTAATGCTAGAGCGAGATTGCTTGATAGTATTTTCTTCCTTTTGGCATTAGGCTCCACAGTTGGGTCACAAGTACTGTTGTTAATGGTTCGATTGTTGTCATCAAAAGTGGTGGTTTCTTCAGACTCTGGTTCTATGGGTAAAAGAGCGATTCGATGTATTGGGCGTTTGAATAACCCATTGGCTGTTTTGACTTCCACGACTCTGACCACATTATCAGTACCCGGATAAACCTTGGCTACCCTTGCTAACGGCCATTTCATTACCGGTAAATTATCCTCCTTGACTATCACCATATCACCAATCTTGAGGTTTTTAAATTGCTTATTCCACTGATGACGCTGCTGCAATTGATTCAAGTACTCAGTGGACCATCTTTTCCAGAACTCTTGTTTGAGATGAGCTACGAGCTTCCAGTGATATAGCCTTGATGCTTTTACTGTTGTTGCGCTGCTATCTATTTGTGATACCAGTGCTTCACCAATCAAAAAATGACCAGGAGTCAATGCTTCAAGATTATTGGGGTCACTTGACATAGGAGTCAGTGGCCGAGAGTTGAGTATTGCCTCGATTTCCACTACGACTGTTTCCAGTTCTTCCTGAGTTAATGGTGCAGTTGCAACACTACGTAGTAACAGATGTTTTGCAGACTTTACCGCTGCTTCCCATAATCCGCCAAAATGCGGTGCACGAGGTGGGATAAAATGGAAATTTATTCCTTTTGAGCTGGCGGTTGAGATGATTGATTCCTGCCCCTTGTCGGAATAGACACTGCTAGCCAGTTCTGTTAACTGATTTTTTGCTCCTATGAAGTTAGTGGCATTGTCTGAATAAATGTTTTGACAACGACCTCGACGGCTGATGAATCGTTTTAAAGCACCGATAAATGCCTCAGTTGAAAGATCAGTTACCAATTCCAGATGAGTAGCCTTTGTGACAAAACAACAAAATACAGCTATGTATGCCTTTGTTGGTTTTTTGGCTCTGACCTTGTAATGTATCCAAAATGGACCACAGTAGTCAACTCCAGTGTTGATAAAAGGGCGTGCTGGAGTCACTCTACTTTGTGGCAAACTGCCCATGACTTGTTGGCACAATTGTGGACGTGCCTTGGCACATCTGATGCATTTTTGTACTGTTGAACGCGCCAAAGTTTTGCCCCTTATTGGCCAGAATCGTTGTCGTATTATGTTTAATAGTGCTTGTGGTCCACAATGCTTGTTCTCTTCGTGGACCATTGTAAATAAGAGTTTTATGAGGGGGTCGTTATATGGAACCAAGATTGGATGTTTTGCGTCGTATGATAGCGATGATGCCTCCAATCGCCCTCCAACTCGTATGATATTTGTTCCATCTAGGAATGGGGCAAGACTGATGATGGAGCTCTTTTTGTCAATTTCCTTGTTTTTTCGAAGCTGATTGATCTCTGGTAAAAAGTCAGACCCTTGAATGGTTCTTATAATTGCGTATAGTGCGTTATCCAGTTCAGCCGGAGATAACGCCTTGTGCGTAGGGCGCTGTTGTCTCTTTATTCTTGAATTTTGTATGTATCTCAGAACATAACCTACTATTCTTTGCAAGGTCTTAAAGGAGTTCTTATGTGCTATTTTATATATAAGATCATTGTTGGCAATGGTAACTGCTGAGATTAGCGGTGTCTTTCTTTTCTCGATGTCATTGGGAATTGACAATTGCCTTGAAAATGGGGATGGCCACATTTCTTCCTGTCCGTGCAGGAAAAATGGCCCATATAGCCATAAATTGCATTCGGACAGTTTGTATGCTGGTAGACCTCTGGATAAGATGTCGGCTGGATTATCCTTCGATCCGACGTGACGCCATTGATTAGGCAACGTCAATGATTGAATTTTGGAGACTCGATTAGCCACAAATGTATGATACAAGGAGGATTGCGAGTTTATCCAAGAAAGTACTATTTCGGAGTCAGTCCAGAGGAATACACGTTGAGTTGTAGCTTGAGGATCCGTTTTTATTCTATGCACGAGTTGAGCAGCCATAACAGCAGCACATAACTCTAGACGCGGCAATGTTTGTTGTTTTAATGGAGCGACCCGCGTCTTTGCGCAAAGCAATTGAACAATAACTCTTCCATCTTTAAGGGTTGCTCTTATATACGCGACTGCACCAAAAGCCCCTTCTGACGCGTCTGAGAAAATATGTAGTTCTGTTTTTTCTGGGAGTTCCCCTTTAAACATATGTCGAGGGAATTTAAAGTTGTCCAAGCTGTCTAAGTCCTTTCTGAATTTCGTCCAGCTAACGTGATGTTCTTCGGGCAATGGTTCATCCCAATCTAGCTTTAACTGCCACAACCGCTGAATAAACATCTTCGCCTTGATGACTACAGGTGCTAATAGTCCAAGGGGATCAAATAATTTCGCCAGATCTGATGTTGCCGTGCGTTTAGTGACAGTTTGTAAATGATTCACCTTTACTTTAACGCAAAAGTGGTCTGTGTTAGGCAGCCATGACAATCCTAGCGTTTTTATAGTGCTAGCGTTATTACTATTGAAATCCAAATTCAGCTCCTGATCGCCGAGTGGAATATTCTTCAGTAGTTTTGGGTGATTTGCGCACCATTTTTTTAAGTTAAAGCCATGACTTCGTAGCATCGTAATAAGTTCCTTTTGTGTTTCAAGTGCGATATTGAGACTGTCGGAGCCTCCAAGCCCATCATCTACGTAGAAATTATTTTTGAGCATTTGTGAACCATATGGATAATTTATCGAACCTTCTTCAGCAATTCTTTGAAGGCATTTCGTAGCTAGATAAGGTGCTGCTCTCGTCCCATATGTGACAGTATTAAGTTTGTAATAGTTTATAGGAAGTGATGGATCTTCTCTCCAAATTATTAACTGATACCGCTGGTCGTCTTGATGAACCAAAATTTGTCTATACATTTTCTCGATGTCTGTGGTGAATACAAATTTTGGCAATCGAAAGCGCAGCAATATTGAAAATAGTTCACCTTGGACGGTTGGGCCGGTATACATTAGATCATTTAGTGAGTAGCCTGAAGATGTTTTGGCTGATGCGTCGAACACTACTCTGAGTTTTGTTGTAGTACTGTCTGATTTCAGAATGCAGTGATGAGGAATGATGTATCTGGGCTCCAATACGTTGTCGATATTTACCCTGTGCATATGACCCAATTGTTCATAATCTCGCATAAACTATATGTATTGATAACGAATATCTTCATTTTTTTGGAGTCGACGCTCTAAGCCAAATATTCCTCATGTTTAGATCTCATGTCAGGATTTCATCAAATCCCTCTAGACAAAAATTCAAGAGACTTAACATCATTCTCAACAAACAATGGCTCCTATAGATTTACACGACTACCATATGGTCTAAAAATAGCTCCAAATTCATTCCAAAGAATGATGACACTTGCTTTCAGTGGATTAACACCAAATCAAGCATTTCTGTACATGGACGATTTAGTAGTCCTAGGATGTTCCGAGAAACATATGCTATCAAATCTAAAAGATGTTTTCGAGTTATGCCGCAAATACAATCTAAAGTTGCACCCAGAAAAATGTTCATTCTTCAGAACAGAAGTAACTTACCTTGGTCACAAATGCACAGATAAAGGCATACTTCCAGATGATAGTAAATATTCCATAATCGAAAACTATCCAACACCAACAGACGCTGACAGCGCAAAGAGATTCATTGCTTTTTGTAATTACTATCGAAGATTCATAAAAAACTTTTCGGAATATTCCAGGCATTTAACAAAACTCTCCAAGAAAAACGTAAAATTTGAATGGACTAAAGATTGTGATCTTGCATTCAAATATCTGAAAAAGGCCTTGATACAACCCACATTACTGCAATACCCAGACTTCACAAAAGAATTTTGTATAATTACAGACGCAAGCAAGCAAGCTTGCGGTGCAGTATTGACTCAAGAATATAATGGTAATCAATTGCCAATAGCATATGCATCAAAAACATTCACTAAAGGAGAAAGCAATAAATCAACAATAGAACAAGAATTAACAGCTATTCATTGGGCAATAAAACATTTCAGACCATACATTTATGGAAAACACTTTACAGTCCGAAGCGACCACAGACCACTTTCTTATTTATTCTCAATGAAAAATCCAAGCTCCAAATTAACAAGAATTCGGCTAGACTTAGAAGAATATGACTTCACTGTAGAATACCTTAGGGGAAAAGACAATTATGTTGCCGACGCGTTATCAAGAATTACTATAAACGACTTAAAAGACATGAATAATAAAATTTGTTCTATACTAAAAGTCACGACCAGATCGATGACAAATAAAGAAAAAGATAGCCAGCATAAAGTTAAAAATAATAATAATAATGAAAAGCCCAGTATATATGTACCTTTAACTAACACTGACGTCAGAAAATATTATAAACTAAAGATTTTCCCCGGAAGATGTTACATCAAACGAGGAAAATCTATAGTAACATATATACAAATTAATGATTTGTTTACTAAAGGGAACTTTGACTTAGGACAATTTTTCTCTAGGCTCGAATATGTGGCCGGTAAACACAATATATATAAAATACAAGTGGCACCTAGTGAGAAAATTTTCGAATTTATCTCAGTTAATGAATTTAAAATTATGGGCAATAAAATATTAAGTAAAATTAAAGTAGCGCTACTAAATGAGGTGACCCAAATTGATAGGAAGAATGCCAAGGCAATTCTCGAAATAATGCTGAAATATCACGATGATCCCATAGAAGGAGGACATTGTGGAATTTATAGAACAATAGAAAAAATTAAAAGATATTATTATTGGAAAAATATGTCTAAGGATATATCAAATTATGTAAAATCATGTCATAAATGTCAAACATCAAAAACAACTAAACATTTGAAAAGTCCAATGACTATCACGCAAACACCAAATAAGGCCTTTGATACGGTGTACGTAGATACTATAGGACCATTTCCAAAATCTATTAATGGAAACGAATACGCAGTCACTATCATATGTGACTTAACCAAATATTTAGTAACTATACCCATCCAGGACAAGAGTGCTAAAACAATTGCTAAGGCAATATTCGAACATTTTATACTTACCTATGGTCCAATGAAGACGTTCATTTCGGACATGGGAACAGAATATAAAAATTCTATATTAACAGAAATTTGCAATTTCATGAAAATCGAGAAACTGACCTCAACAGCATACCATCATCAAACATTAGGAACAATAGAAAGAAGCCATAGAACCTTTAATGAATACGTACGTTCTTATATTTCAGTAGACAAAACAGACTGGGACGAATGGTTAAAATATTTCACATACTGTTTTAACACTACACCTTCCACAGTTCATAATTACTGTCCATATGAATTAATTTTTTCAAGGCTTCCAAACGAATTTAAACAATTTTCTGAGATTGGTAGAATTTCTCCCATATATAATATAGACAATTATGCCAAAGAGGCAAAATTTAGATTAGAAATAGCATATAAGAGGGCCCAACAATTATTAGATAAGAATAAAACTAAGCAAAAACAAAATTACGATAAAAATATTTTAGATTACAATTTAAAAATAGGAGATTTAGTTTTACTCAAAAATGAAACAGGACACAAACTAGAAAACCAATATAAAGGTCCATATAAAATTAAGAAAATAAATGTAAGAAATAATGTAACAATAGTAGATAAGAAAACAAACAAAGAACAAGTAGTACATAAAAATAGGCTTAAGTTATATATTCCATAAAATTAAATATAAATCTCACCAGCTGGTAAACATATAAATATTAGTAGACCAAAATATAACTGAAAGCGCAATATCAGTAAATAAATAAAATTAAGAAAATTAAAACAAATTAATAATTAGGTTAAACATACAAACATTTTAAATTTAACAATTAGTATAAGTTATTATAATTATAAATAAAATAAATCTCAAAATTAAACAACACATATTGTAAAAGAATGTCCATAAAACTATCGTTATATGAACATTATTGCAAAAGCGGAGGTGTAGCATGGTATGATATAATTCTTTTAAACAACATCAACATGAAAGTATTTATCGTTTTAAACGCATGCACAAAATAACTGAAAGAATATCATGTGTCACTAACTATCAGTGCAAGCCGACAGACAAAATTGTCTCAGAACCTTTTGTGTGTGTGTGTGGCACACTTAACTCATAATGGGAAAATAATTTATTATTTTTAATAGATCAAATGACCGCTTGCATTCCCATGAGATATAAAGTGTCGCTGCACTTGCAGGCGACAACAATTGGCATGCAGCCTGTGCCTCTTTCGCTGCAAACGTTTATGACTATTGCCGTTGCAGCGAAGTGCACTTGAAATGGCCTCACATACAACTGCACCTATGCCTTTGCACTTGTGGGAAACATACAAAATATTTACACACAAATTTTCCCACCATATGTTTGTACTAATTCTAGATTTAGTGATATTCTCATAAGTAGTATATAAGCCTAAAATATTTAGTTTTAAGATCAATCTGAATTTAGCGCGACCTAGAGTTGCATGTAAATAAAGATTCACCCAATCTGAGTTTAGCGCGACCATGAGTCGCAAGTAAACAAAGATTGACCAACCATAAATAAACATTTCTTTAATTTGCAACATCCAATGTTTTCAATATTATATTATATTATATTATATTATATTATATTATATTATATTATATTATATTATATTATATTATATTATATTATATTATATTATATTATATTATATTATATTATATTATATTATATTATATTATATTATATTATATTATATTATATTATATTATATTATATTATATTATATTATATTATATTATATTATATTATATTATATTATATTATATTATATTATATTATATTATATTACTAGCTGACCCGGGCAAACCTTGTTTTGCCTTCAAATTTGCTCTAAATCGACATAGCAATTATTGTTCAAATAAAGGTATCGGGCTAATTAACCCCACTACACGCTGGTTAAGGACCCAACGCCTTCAGCAAAACGCAGCATAGGCTTATCGCGCTAATCTCTATTGGGCAAAACACAAAAAACAAAATATTGGGCCATCTGTCGGACGAACTTCAAACTACACAGAAACACTCCTCACGTCCCATAGAACATGTAAATAAAGTTTGGTCAAAATCGGTGCAGTAGTTCTTGAGTTACGGTGCAAAAACACACACACAAAACTAAGTATTGCGCCATCTGTTGGACGAACTTCAAACTACACAGAAACACTCCTCACGTCCCATAGAACATGTATATAAAGTTTGGTCAAAATCGGTGCAGTAGTTCTTGAGTTACGGTGCAAAAACACACACACAAAACTAAGTATTGCGCCATCTGTTGGACGAACTTCAAACTACACAGAAACACTCCTCACGTCCCATAGAACATGTATATAAAGTTTGGTCAAAATCGGTGCAGTAGTTCTTGAGTTACGGTGCAAAAACACACACACAAAACTGAGTATTGCGCCATCTGTTGGACGAACTTCAAACTACACAGAAACACTCCTCACGTCCCATAGAACATGTATATAAAGTTTGGTCAAAATCGGTGCAGTAGTTCTTGAGTTACGGTGCAAAAACACACACAAAACTAAGTATTGCGCCATCTGTCGGACGAACTTCAAACTACACAGAAACACTCCTCACGTCCCATAGAACATGTATATAAAGTTTGGTCAAAATCGGTGCAGTAGTTCTTGAGTTACGGTGCAAAAACACACACACAAAACTAAGTATTGCGCCATCTGTTGGACGAACTTCAAACTACACAGAAACACTCCTCACGTCCCATAGAACATGTATATAAAATTTGGTCAAAATCGGTGCAGTAGTTCTTGAGTTACGGTGCAAAAACACACGCAAAACTAAGTATTGCGCCATCTGTCGGACGAACTTCAAACTACACAGAAACACTCCTCACGTCCCATAGAACATGTGTTTAGATGAAACGCGAATAATTAGTATGATTCAGTTCAAACACTTTAATTTGAGCTGTACTAATTTTTTATTTATGGCCTTTAAGCACTTGTAGCTTAAAGGATGGCGGGCACAATTAATAAAGAAAGAAGTTTTATTACTGAGCGTTTTTGGTGTATTTTATTAAACTATTTATACTTAAAATTATACAAGAATTGTGCTGACTTAACTAAATAATAAAGTACAAAATTTAATGTGTATTAACCAATCAGAACACTTGTGCTGACTTAACAAAATAATACCTGTGCAAAAAATGTAATTTGATTAACTTAGTCTTATTTAGTATTAAGGGCATTCAAAATATATTAGGGTGTTCATATAATGAGTTTCAACTTTCTCCCCCGCGTTGAACGGATGTTCAACAGAGTTGAAGCAAGCACTAACCAGCTCCGTGTGATGGTGTTAGACGTCTAACACAAATCTATGCACTGGTTGACGCGGCATTGGTATTGGTGTTGTGTTGATATTTTGTAGTTCAATGTTTTCTTCAGCGTCTTCAATAGGCATTGCTGTGGGTGGCTTTTGTTTGCTTTTGCATGTCTTACGCCGAAGGCTAATTATGATGAGTGCTATCACGCTTAAGCAAAGTGCAAGGTAACCAATTGTATGGCTATGCTGCTGGTGGGACTTGAATTCGTTGGGCAGGTCCAGTATGTTTTGTTTTTTCAATGAATCTTGTAAAGCTGACAGCTCCTGAATGTTGTCGGAGTGTATACTCTTTAACTGGGTTGAGTTCAAATGATTGTTGTTTATGGAGTGTGTAATATCCTTTTGTGTTGATAGGTCTGATATAGTACCAAGGCTAGTGTATGATGACGTTATTGTACTTGAGATGGTTTGTATACTCTTAATAGTAGCAAATCTATGCTTTATCACACAGTCTGGATCCAGCGTGAGCAAGCCGGAACCTTTCAAAGAAAGTTGAGTAATTTCTCTATTACACACAACTGTGGCCTGAGATGGTGTTGCGGTAGCATATATCCATTGATTTCTTTTATTGAGTGGCACCCATTTAGACGTAGTCTTTTCCAACATACAAGTTGGTGTCGTTTTGTTGTTATATAAATTGGTTTCACACGTGCACACTTCAGAACCATGATCGTAGCGAGTCTGAACGCTGGGACACAAAAATCTGTTTTGGCTTATTATGTCGCAAGAGCTTAGATCTGCCTTTGTGAGAAAAATGTATTGCTTGTGGGATGTTGTTATGCCCATGAAGTCAGTACATGTTTTAATGGCTACCATAGTTTTGTTCAGCATGTTGGGTACCGGAAACAGTTGGAACATTTTAAACTGTTCAGGTTCGACCAATGGTAAACTTATTTTGAATACTGCATGTTGGTGCGTAAGTCTACCTTGAGCTTTCATTAGTTTGAATAACTGGAGTAGTTTATCCTTTCCAGTGGTAGGTAGTGCTACTGATGGTGGGGCATGGAGTTCAATTTGAGTAATTTCATTTTGTAATTGTTGTGGTGTAAGAAGTAATGGACTGATTTTTCCATGATGGGTATCTATGAGGGTATCGAGAATTGAGGACTGTATTCTTCGTATATTATTTGCCACTAGATTCAATTCTAAAACCGCACTATTAAATAATTGGGTTAGATCGATCTGGAACAATACATTATTGTTTTGCTGCGTTGCTTCTGAAAGAGCCTCAATTTTTTGCTCCAATTGTTCAAATCTTGCCTTGGCTGACAATTGGTTTTGTTTTATGATATTAATGGTGGAGTCAACAATTGATGTTTGATTTTTGAGCAATGTTAATAAATGTGACTCATTTTCCCTTACTCTCTGTATTGTATTGGATATTTCGTCAGCATATTCAGAATCCAATATGCCAAATAATGAGTGAGCAATATTTCCAACTATATTCAGGGCGCCTCTTTTACTCCGTAACAGTTGATTCTCCAGTTGTAGATCATCTTCCATGTGTTCAAAGTGTTTAATAATGCTGAGACATGACTCGTTCAATTTTATAATTTTACAGAGATGTTTCAGAGATTTCGTACCATTGATCAGAATTGATGTTTCCGACCAGTATGCACCCAAATCGTAGTATACAAAAATATTCCATTCAGTGGTTGAAATTATAGTTGTACCAATTTCTTCAAAATGGATGCCCACCTTTGTTCCAAATTTTTCGGTCTTTACCGGAGTTCCAAGTGACATTGGCAACAACAACAGCATTGTGATTAATGCTAGAGCGAGATTGCTTGATAGTATTTTCTTCCTTTTGGCATTAGGCTCCACAGTTGGGTCACAAGTACTGTTGTTAATGGTTCGATTGTTGTCATCAAAAGTGGTGGTTTCTTCAGACTCTGGTTCTATGGGTAAAAGAGCGATTCGATGTATTGGGCGTTTGAATAACCCATTGGCTGTTTTGACTTCCACGACTCTGACCACATTATCAGTACCCGGATAAACCTTGGCTACCCTTGCTAACGGCCATTTCATTACCGGTAAATTATCCTCCTTGACTATCACCATATCACCAATCTTGAGGTTTTTAAATTGCTTATTCCACTGATGACGCTGCTGCAATTGATTCAAGTACTCAGTGGACCATCTTTTCCAGAACTCTTGTTTGAGATGAGCTACGAGCTTCCAGTGATATAGCCTTGATGCTTTTACTGTTGTTGCGCTGCTATCTATTTGTGATACCAGTGCTTCACCAATCAAAAAATGACCAGGAGTCAATGCTTCAAGATTATTGGGGTCACTTGACATAGGAGTCAGTGGCCGAGAGTTGAGTATTGCCTCGATTTCCACTACGACTGTTTCCAGTTCTTCCTGAGTTAATGGTGCAGTTGCAACACTACGTAGTAACAGATGTTTTGCAGACTTTACCGCTGCTTCCCATAATCCGCCAAAATGCGGTGCACGAGGTGGGATAAAATGGAAATTTATTCCTTTTGAGCTGGCGGTTGAGATGATTGATTCCTGCCCCTTGTCGGAATAGACACTGCTAGCCAGTTCTGTTAACTGATTTTTTGCTCCTATGAAGTTAGTGGCATTGTCTGAATAAATGTTTTGACAACGACCTCGACGGCTGATGAATCGTTTTAAAGCACCGATAAATGCCTCAGTTGAAAGATCAGTTACCAATTCCAGATGAGTAGCCTTTGTGACAAAACAACAAAATACAGCTATGTATGCCTTTGTTGGTTTTTTGGCTCTGACCTTGTAATGTATCCAAAATGGACCACAGTAGTCAACTCCAGTGTTGATAAAAGGGCGTGCTGGAGTCACTCTACTTTGTGGCAAACTGCCCATGACTTGTTGGCACAATTGTGGACGTGCCTTGGCACATCTGATGCATTTTTGTACTGTTGAACGCGCCAAAGTTTTGCCCCTTATTGGCCAGAATCGTTGTCGTATTATGTTTAATAGTGCTTGTGGTCCACAATGCTTGTTCTCTTCGTGGACCATTGTAAATAAGAGTTTTATGAGGGGGTCGTTATATGGAACCAAGATTGGATGTTTTGCGTCGTATGATAGCGATGATGCCTCCAATCGCCCTCCAACTCGTATGATATTTGTTCCATCTAGGAATGGGGCAAGACTGATGATGGAGCTCTTTTTGTCAATTTCCTTGTTTTTTCGAAGCTGATTGATCTCTGGTAAAAAGTCAGACCCTTGAATGGTTCTTATAATTGCGTATAGTGCGTTATCCAGTTCAGCCGGAGATAACGCTTTGTGCGTAGGGCGCTGTTGTCTCTTTATTCTTGAATTTTGTATGTATCTCAGAACATAACCTACTATTCTTTGCAAGGTCTTAAAGGAGTTCTTATGTGCTATTTTATATATAAGATCATTGTTGGCAATGGTAACTGCTGAGATTAGCGGTGTCTTTCTTTTCTCGATGTCATTGGGAATTGACAATTGCCTTGAAAATGGGGATGGCCACATTTCTTCCTGTCCGTGCAGGAAAAATGGCCCATATAGCCATAAATTGCATTCGGACAGTTTGTATGCTGGTAGACCTCTGGATAAGATGTCGGCTGGATTATCCTTCGATCCGACGTGACGCCATTGATTAGGCAACGTCAATGATTGAATTTTGGAGACTCGATTAGCCACAAATGTATGATACAAGGAGGATTGCGAGTTTATCCAAGAAAGTACTATTTCGGAGTCAGTCCAGAGGAATACACGTTGAGTTGTAGCTTGAGGATCCGTTTTTATTCTATGCACGAGTTGAGCAGCCATAACAGCAGCACATAACTCTAGACGCGGCAATGTTTGTTGTTTTAATGGAGCGACCCGCGTCTTTGCGCAAAGCAATTGAACAATAACTCTTCCATCTTTAAGGGTTGCTCTTATATACGCGACTGCACCAAAAGCCCCTTCTGACGCGTCTGAGAAAATATGTAGTTCTGTTTTTTCTGGGAGTTCCCCTTTAAACATATGTCGAGGGAATTTAAAGTTGTCCAAGCTGTCTAAGTCCTTTCTGAATTTCGTCCAGCTAACGTGATGTTCTTCGGGCAATGGTTCATCCCAATCTAGCTTTAACTGCCACAACCGCTGAATAAACATCTTCGCCTTGATGACTACAGGTGCTAATAGTCCAAGGGGATCAAATAATTTCGCCAGATCTGATGTTGCCGTGCGTTTAGTGACAGTTTGTAAATGATTCACCTTTACTTTAACGCAAAAGTGGTCTGTGTTAGGCAGCCATGACAATCCTAGCGTTTTTATAGTGCTAGCGTTATTACTATTGAAATCCAAATTCAGCTCCTGATCGCCGAGTGGAATATTCTTCAGTAGTTTTGGGTGATTTGCGCACCATTTTTTTAAGTTAAAGCCATGACTTCGTAGCATCGTAATAAGTTCCTTTTGTGTTTCAAGTGCGATATTGAGACTGTCGGAGCCTCCAAGCCCATCATCTACGTAGAAATTATTTTTGAGCATTTGTGAACCATATGGATAATTTATCGAACCTTCTTCAGCAATTCTTTGAAGGCATTTCGTAGCTAGATAAGGTGCTGCTCTCGTCCCATATGTGACAGTATTAAGTTTGTAATAGTTTATAGGAAGTGATGGATCTTCTCTCCAAATTATTAACTGATACCGCTGGTCGTCTTGATGAACCAAAATTTGTCTATACATTTTCTCGATGTCTGTGGTGAATACAAATTTTGGCAATCGAAAGCGCAGCAATATTGAAAATAGTTCACCTTGGACGGTTGGGCCGGTATACATTAGATCATTTAGTGAGTAGCCTGAAGATGTTTTGGCTGATGCGTCGAACACTACTCTGAGTTTTGTTGTAGTACTGTCTGATTTCAGAATGCAGTGATGAGGAATGATGTATCTGGGCTCCAATACGTTGTCGATATTTACCCTGTGCATATGACCCAATTGTTCATAATCTCGCATAAACTATATGTATTGATAACGAATATCTTCATTTTTTTGGAGTCGACGCTCTAAGCCCATGAATCTGTTATATGCCATCGCGTGGGATTCTCCTAAAGCAGTTGGGTTTTCACGAAATGGAAGACTGACTACGAAGCGGCCATCTTCATTGGTGTGTGTATGTTGAGTAAAATGTGCTTCACATAGTTTTTCTGACATCGAAAGAATCTTTTCACTGTCGTCAATCTCGTCCAATTTCCAAAGATGCTCTATGGCTTCTTCCAATGAAGTGTTGTCTCCAAATATTGCACATGTGGCTGCGCATGAAGGGTTAGGAATTGGATTTTTCCCGATTGTACCGCCCACAATCCAACCAAGTGCTGTATTCTGGAGTGTTGGAAGATCGTCAGCAAGGTGTATAGTGCCATTTTGCGTTAATTTGAAGAAAAACTCTGCTCCAAGTAACAGATCTATTTTTTCTTGCTTATAGAAGTGAGGGTCCGCCAGGTGGATGTTGTTGGGGATATTCCAAGTTGAAATGTCAACGTGCTGACTTGGTTGTGAGGGAATTATGCTTGGTAGAACATATGCCTCAACGTTTGCTGAGAAGTTGAGATTCCTATACTTCATCCCGATATTTATGCGATATTTTGATTTCTTTTGGGTTTCGCCAACGCCGTCAATGCAGAGTGAAGTTTCAGATGGTGAAATAGACAATTTTTGGCAAAGCCGCCTAGATACAATATTTACTTGTGATGCAGAGTCTAATATTGCTCTGAATTCATCTGATATACCATTTGAGGCTGTAATTATAACTTTTGCTGTTGCTAGCAATACATGGCCCTGACGGCCCGCAGCGACGTTTGTTGTTGTTGATGTAGCTGCTACTACTTCTGAAACAGGCGTCTTTATTTTTGGGTTTGGATACGAGATGATTGCTCTTGACGACTGATTTGATGGATTTTTTATTGTTTTAGTATTGCCTTTTTTTCTAAGTGAAGCAATGTGTTGTGTTTTTTCGCGCATTTTTTGCAGCTACTTGAATTGCAGGTTTTGGAAACGTGATCATTTCCAAAACAGTTGACACATAATCTCTGCTGTTGCACCCACCGTAATCGTTCTGCTTCTGATAGTTGCAAGAATTTAGCGCAGTGATATAGTTTGTGGTCACTGTTATTGCACATTCTGCATGTGCTATTATTGTTTTTGGTGGATGATATAATTGTTGATACCACTTTATGTGTCAATTTTTCATTTGGAACAACTGCTTCCAATGATTGGAATTGGAACTCCAGGAATGATAAAAGTTCAGATATGGTTGGCACTTCTCTTGGGTTAATTAATGATTGCATATATCTGACATGGGTGTTCTTATCGAGTTTTTTAATCACTATCTGTGTCAGAATTGCATCCCAAGATGATGTTGAGATTCCTAAATTATTTAGTGCGAGCAAGCACTCCTTGGTGGTGTCATGCATAGCTTTAATAGATGATGCAGTTGACGTTACAGATGGCTGGTTGAGTATTTTTTCCACTAAATTGGCTACTAGGATTCTTTTGTTATTGTAGCGATCCTTTAATGTTTTCCAGGCAGCACTATAATTTGTTTCGGATAAGGAAAATTGACTGATTAAATGTTCAGCTTCTCCTGACAAATTACCTTTTAGGTACCACATCTTCTGAATGGCGGGAATCGGTTGTTTATCCACCATTTCGGAAAATAGGTCATGGAACTGTCGCCATTTTAGGTAATCGCCATTAAATTGGGGTATAGTTACTTTTGGTAAATGTACCGAGCCAGTACTGATTGTCGCAGGTAGCGCCTCTCTACTTTGCGTATGAGTACCATTTTGCTTTAGTTTGTCAGCTTCAACAGAAAGATTGACCAGACTTATCTGCATTAAGTCATTTACATTGTCATATTGTTCTTGATTTAAACCGTAAGCAGTTGGGTTGTTTAATTGTTCATGAGCCTCATCATGTAGTATCTCGATTTGATCCCATAGTCTTTTGATTGTGCTAATGTTTATTTCAAAATATTGTAGAGGATGATCATCTGTATATGTTAGTCCCTTTAATAGCCGGCTTAGCGCAGACAGACGGGCCTCTAACCTCCGTATCGTACTGCTTGAAGTTTCAATATCTTGAGCTGCATTATGCTGTGCATTGGATTTTCCGGATACGACGGGTTCAGGTTTATTACCTACCCTTTTCGGATGCTCCTCAGTTTGTGCTCTGAGACGCTTGATTTCATTATTGAACAACTTGATGTGATCATCAACTAGAATGCTGATTTTGTCGTAATAATTTTCCGCAAAGTAATCTAATTTCATTGGGTCATCTTTACAAGCGTCTCGTATTTTTGAATCTGTTGCTTGAAATTGGTCCCAAGCCTCTTGCAGACGTCGCAATCGTTCCTCAAAGTAGTCAACTGTTCCTTTTCTGTCGACTGAATCCTTCTTGAAGTTTCTTACAATCTTCTGGATTATTTCACCAGTCTCTGTTTGGAGATCTAATAGATGTTCCATATTGGGATGTTGAAACAGGACCCTTTATACTGATTATGCACTGGCGTGAAGTAGGATCTCAATTTGAACTGATGTATTCAGAAAGTCCTGGTCACCAAAATGTGACCTGTTGTATTTCGTGGACTGTTGTCCTGTTAAGGGCTGCGTGACAGGTTGGCTACAAACTGCTGTTGCTTATAGCTGCTGTTGTCTTCTACAGAAAGGATTTAGTGCAATGTAAATCCTGAAATATTTGTGTTGGAAAATTAATACTGTTGAATGTCGGGGTCACCAAAAATGTTTAGATGAAACGCGAATAATTAGTATGATTAAGTTCAAACACTTTAATTTGAGCTGTACTAATTTTTTATTTATGGCCTTTAAGCACTTGTAGCTTAAAGGATGGCGGGCACAATTAATAAAGAAAGAAGTTTTATTACTGAGCGTTTTTGGTGTATTTTATTAAACTATTTATACTTAAAATTATACAAGAATTGTGCTGACTTAACTAAATAATAAAGTACAAAATTTAATGTGTATTAACCAATCAGAACACTTGTGCTGACTTAACAAAATAATACCTGTGCAAAAAATGTAATTTGATTAACTTAGTCTTATTTAGTATTAAGGGCATTCAAAATATATTAGGGTGTTCATATAATGAGTTTCAACAACATGTATATAAAGTTTGGTCAAAATCGGTGCAGTAGTTCTTGAGTTACGGTGCAAAAACACACACACAAAACTAAGTATTGCCCCATCTGTTGGACGAACTTCAAACTACACAGAAACACTCCTCACGTCCCATAGAACATGTATATAAAGTTTGGTCAAAATCGGTGCAGTAGTTCTTGAGTTACGGTGCAAAAACACACACAAAACTAAGTATTGCGCCATCTGTCGGACGAACTTCAAACTACACAGAAACACTCCTCACGTCCCATAGAACATGTATATAAAGTTTGGTCAAAATCGGTGCAGTAGTTCTTGAGTTAGTGCAAAAACACACACACAAAACTAAGTATTGCGCCATCTGTCGGACGAACTTCACTCCTCACGGCCCATGGAGCATGCATATAAAATTTGGTCAAAATCGGTCCAGTAGTTTTTGAGTTTAGCGATCACGAACATACACGTAATTTTTATGTACATATATAGCTGACACCGTCAGCTCAAAATATCTTCGGAACTACATAACCGATTTAAGAGTTTGATATCTCGTTTAGAAGAACATAACAACGGCTTTCCAAAGAAAGTAAAATAAAATAAAAAAAAGCACAAGAAATAAATATATGTATATGTCATTGGTGGTGCAATATGAAAATTGGATTTCGCCCCTCCGCCCACAGACCGAAAATAAAAAATCGGACTTCACAGTGTCACCCGCCCGAGTATTCTGAAGGTTCCCTGAAAATTTCGTCAAAATCGGCCCAGCCGTTTTGGAGCCATTACGTTACATACATACATACCTACATACATACATACATATATACACACATCCAATTTTATATATATAGATATTATATTATATTATATTATATTATATTATATTATATTATATTATATTATATTATATTATATTATATTATATTATATTATATTATATTATATTATATTATATTATATTATATTATATTATATTATATTATATTATATTATATTATATTATATTATATTATATTATATTATATTATATTATATTATATTATATTATATTATATTATATTATATTATATTATATTATATTATATTATATTATATTATATTATATTATATTATATTATATTATATTATATTATATTATATTATATTATATTATATTATATTATATTATATTATATTATATTATATTATATTATATTATATTATATTATATTATATTATATTATATTATATTATATTATATTATATTATATTATATTATATTATATTATATTATATTATATTATATTATATTATATTATATTATATTATATTATATTATATTATATTATATTATATTATATTATATTATATTATATTATATTATATTATATTATATTATATTATATTATATTATATTATATTATATTATATTATATTATATTATATTATATTATATTATATTATATTATATTATATTATATTATATTATATTATATTATATTATATTATATTATATTATATTATATTATATTATATTATATTATATTATATTATATTATATTATATTATATTATATTATATTATATTATATTATATTATATTATATTATATTATATTATATTATATTATATTATATTATATTATATTATATTATATTATATTATATTATATTATATTATATTATATTATATTATATTATATTATATTATATTATATTATATTATATTATATTATATTATATTATATTATATTATATTATATTATATTATATTATATTATATTATATTATATTATATTATATTATATTATATTATATTATATTATATTATATTATATTATATTATATTATATTATATTATATTATATTATATTATATTATATTATATTATATTATATTATATTATATTATATTATATTATATTATATTATATTATATTATATTATATTATATTATATTATATTATATTATATTATATTATATTATATTATATTATATTATATTATATTATATTATATTATATTATATTATATTATATTATATTATATTATATTATATTATATTATATTATATTATATTATATTATATTATATTATATTATATTATATTATATTATATTATATTATATTATATTATATTATATTATATTATATTATATTATATTATATTATATTATATTATATTATATTATATTATATTATATTATATTATATTATATTATATTATATTATATTATATTATATTATATTATATTATATTATATTATATTATATTATATTATATTATATTATATTATATTATATTATATTATATTATATTATATTATATTATATTATATTATATTATATTATATTATATTATATTATATTATATTATATTATATTATATTATATTATATTATATTATATTATATTATATTATATTATATTATATTATATTATATTATATTATATTATATTATATTATATTATATTATATTATATTATATTATATTATATTATATTATATTATATTATATTATATTATATTATATTATATTATATTATATTATATTATATTATATTATATTATATTATATTATATTATATTATATTATATTATATTATATTATATTATATTATATTATATTATATTATATTATATTATATTATATTATATTATATTATATTATATTATATTATATTATATTATATTATATTATATTATATTATATTATATTATATTATATTATATTATATTATATTATATTATATTATATTATATTATATTATATTATATTATATTATATTATATTATATTATATTATATTATATTATATTATATTATATTATATTATATTATATTATATTATATTATATTATATTATATTATATTATATTATATTATATTATATTATATTATATTATATTATATTATATTATATTATATTATATTATATTATATTATATTATATTATATTATATTATATTATATTATATTATATTATATTATATTATATTATATTATATTATATTATATTATATTATATTATATTATATTATATTATATTATATTATATTATATTATATTATATTATATTATATTATATTATATTATATTATATTATATTATATTATATTATATTATATTATATTATATTATATTATATTATATTATATTATATTATATTATATTATATTATATTATATTATATTATATTATATTATATTATATTATATTATATTATATTATATTATATTATATTATATTATATTATATTATATTATATTATATTATATTATATTATATTATATTATATTATATTATATTATATTATATTATATTATATTATATTATATTATATTATATTATATTATATTATATTATATTATATTATATTATATTATATTATATTATATTATATTATATTATATTATATTATATTATATTATATTATATTATATTATATTATATTATATTATATTATATTATATTATATTATATTATATTATATTATATTATATTATATTATATTATATTATATTATATTATATTATATTATATTATATTATATTATATTATATTATATTATATTATATTATATTATATTATATTATATTATATTATATTATATTATATTATATTATATTATATTATATTATATTATATTATATTATATTATATTATATTATATTATATTATATTATATTATATTATATTATATTATATTATATTATATTATATTATATTATATTATATTATATTATATTATATTATATTATATTATATTATATTATATTATATTATATTATATTATATTATATTATATTATATTATATTATATTATATTATATAATATTATATTATATTATATTATATTATATCCCGTGCGGGGTTTGCTAGATCCTCCATCGGGACCCTCCCATTTGGCGAATTGGGGACGCTCGTCATGTCTTTCTGCTTTTGAAAGGCATGAAGGGTACCGGGGAAATAAAATACCCGGGGTGATCAAAATCTAGCACGACGATGGAACGGCAATGTTATTGAATAACGATGGATATATTGATTAGGACCTAGACGTATATGGGCTGGGAGCTACCGTATTCTGTGACCTCAGTAAGCAGGAGTGCTATCGTACTGAAATGGCTTACGGGCTAATGCGGGGGCTACCACCGTCCCGTTAAAACCCTGGCAGGGCTTGTAGAACGCTCAATGTTTGTAGCCAAGTATGGCTGTGCAGGTTAAGTTGAGATGACTCCTAATTAGTGCCTGACCTGGCTCTGCACGCAATATCTCATAAGGATTTGCGTCAACTCTCGCGAAGACCTCACTGCTTGCAAAGGCACCCTCGGGGTCAATGAAACGGGCAACTGCACCTTCGAACAAAGATAACGACTTCAAGCGGGGACCCAAAAGATAAAAATGAATACACCGAAAAATATCAACGACGATATAAATCCTTTTCGCCCCAGCGGAAGTGTGGTGAGATCCCCTCCAAAATCAGAACATCAAGTATCGGGATCAAAAACGAAAGAAACTCGTATGGAGGTGAGAAGTTCGCGCATAAACGCTGCGCAGCTAGTCCACTCTAACGAGGAAACCGCAGCAAAGAATGTAAAGGAATTTAGCCAGACACCTGTAACGGCGTTTGAAAGGACTCATCAAGCAGACCCGGTTTCTCAAAGAGACAATCCGGTACATAGATCGCCTCGACAGGAATATATATTAAAAATGAGGACACCGGAAGAAGAAACAGTAGAAAAATTTAGAAGCGCACTTCGGAAGATTAGATTAGCTATGGCCAGACATGGACGTCCAGAATGGAGTATCGGAGCTGGAAGAGCTTGTTGACGTAATGACTGACTACAGACGGAACTGGAAGAAGGCTGAGGCAGAAAAAATTACGAGCAGAGATATTATTAATATTTCAAGCACTTTAAGAAACAAATGCACACCCGCAGTCTCTAAAAGCGAACGGCAACAAGCCCAGCAGAGAGATTAAGGCCAACAAAAATACAAAAGGAGACCAAAAAAAAGGCTGAAAAAAGATCAGAAGTCATGAGCCAAACGCCCGGAAAGGAGCCGGAAGGCTCACAATCATCTAAGAAGGAGGGCCAAAAAGGCAAAAAGAAGAAGCGTCAGAAAATTTATAAGGACCGAAGAGACGCCGTCATGGTCAGACCCACGGATGGACACAGTTACGCTGAAGTCCTTAAAAGTCTTAAAGAGAGGGTGAAACCAGAACAGACAGAAGTATCGGTTCGGTCAATTTTTTTTTGACGGGCGAGGTAGGGTTGAAAATGCCTTCGCACTTACAGTGACCGTCGTCGACTGCGTTGAGTGGTGTTTTCCACTAAAAAACTCCCTCCTCCGTTTCTGGTGGGATGCCTTCCTGGGACTGTTTTCTACATTACTTCAAGAAGGCCCAGAAACTTCATCCCCCTAAGAAGGACTTTGCTCGTAACACCCACGTCTGGGTCCATCATTATCATGCTGCTGGCTCATTCTTGCTGAGTCCCCGTTGAAGGGGACTCATTTTGCCGTGCATCGAGGTCTCTTTTCTTTCTTTTTAAGACATACTCGATGTAGTTACTCACAGCATTCCATGCGTTTTCGCATTCGAGCATTCTGTCAACTATGTTGGCAGGGGTGAAAATGCCAATCTGCTCTCTTAATGCGATTCGCTCAGTATTCCATCTGATGCAGTTGAAAAAAGGGTGTTCTGCATCGTCCTTTGTTGCATCGCGGTAGATGCAACTGGAATTACCTGTTTTGCCCATGCGGTGTAGATACTTCCGGAAGTATCCATGGTCTGAAAGGAACTGGGTCAGGGAGTAGTTAATCTCCACAAATTTCCTTTGAGTCCACCTTTCTATGTTAGGAATGAGCCTCTTCGTCCATCTACCGGACGTTTCTGCGTTCCATCTGTTTTGCCATCGCTGGATGGTTTCAGATCTCCGCTCTGCAGCACTAATAGTAATTTCCGCCCCCCTAGAGTCCCATGCCTCTTTCCGTTCGTGCGCAGGAGATCAACCAGAATCTCTCCACTTATTACGAAGACCGCCGCGCTTGAAACTGTACGGTAGGCTGAGGCCATTCTGAGTGCCGCTGTGCGTTGGACTTCTTCTAGAACCTTACGCTTAGACTTTGCTCTCAGTGCATTTCTCCAAATTTCGCTGCCATATAGCAGTATAGAATTTGTGGTTGCCATAATCAGCCTCCTCTTGCTCTGTGTGGGCCCGCCGATGTTTGCCATTAGCCTGCTCAACATGCCTGAAACTTTTGCTGCCTTTGCAGCCGCATGTTTTATCTGGGCCCAATAAGTGAGCCTACTATCGATTTTTACGCCCAGATATTTTATCGCCCTTTTCGTCACCAGGAGCATGTCGTCTATCTGCATGCTAATTTCTAGTGGCATATGCCCTCGCGTCATCATGATTAATTCAGTTTTGTTCACCGCTAGTTCGAGCCCATGGTCCTCGAGCCATGCTCGAGTCCTTATCATTACCTGATTCAATTTTCTTCTAGCGTCGTCCGCGTCCCGTGCCGAAATGACCGCCGCTGTCGTCCTCGTACCCTACAAGTTGTGTGTCTTCTGGCATATCTATTCCTAGTATCTCGTCATAGCTTAGATTCCAGAGGTCAGGACCCAGGACGGGTCCCTGGGCTGCCCCCGATGTAATCGTTCTAACTATCTGGCCGTCTGGTGTGTCGTATATAAGTTTACGATCCCTAAGATAGCTCTGGAGAATTCTCATAAGATATACAGGTATGCGGAATCTTTCCCGCAATGCCTTGATAACATTTGCACATCGTAAGCTATTAAAAGCGTTGCGTACATCAAGTGTAGCCAGGACGATTATACGTTTCGGGTAGGAGCGTCCGTTCTGTGCATGTTCGAAACTTCTCACTACATCCTCAATGGCACCAAGAGTCGATCTTCCGGGTCGAAAGCCGTGCTGCCTCTCCGATAGTCCTCCGGCTGCCTCGATGGATTCTGCTAATCTGCGTTGCAGAAGCTTCTCCAATAGTTTGCCTGTGCTATCTAACATGCATAGAGGGCGGTAAGCTGATGGTTGCGTTTGGTCGCCTCTTCCCTTGCTAATCAGTATGAGCTTTTGTCTTTTCCACTCTTTGGGAAAAGTGCCTTGGGCAATACAAGCGTTATAAACTTCGAGCAGAGCGTCTGGCCGATTTTCGGCTAAAAGTATGAGTGTCTCCGCTGGTATTCCGTCAGGCCCGGGGGCTTTACCCCTCTTAAGGCTTCTAGCTGTGATTTTTAGCTCTTCTTCAGTGAAGGGCGTGTGTATCCCATCAGCAAGGACTTCGCGTTCATCGTGCAGTGGAAGGTGCATGGGGAACAAGTTATCCACGATGTGGTTGATATCGTTCCCTATGTGCGGAGCAGCATGGCTCGCGTTTAGCTTCCTCGTAACGATCTTATAGCCGAGTCCCCAGGGGTTGCTGTTTAGATCGTTCCGAAGTTCTTCCCAGTTCAACTTCTTGCTTCTAATAATCGCCCATTTCAGTGCTTTTCGGCATTTTTTAATTTTTAAATTTTAATTTTTAATTTTTTTTTTTTAATTTTTGTCTGAATTCTTCGGCCTCCATGGATGCCTCGCCATTTCGCCTGGCTCTGGTGTATCTTGTTCTGTTACGAAGGCAGGTTCGTCTGAGCTCAGCTATTTCTGGCGTCCACCAGTACGCAGCCTGTCTTTTAGACTGCTGCGTTACACGTGGCATGGATGCCTCGCAGCTTTGAGCTATGCGCTGCCTCAATGTCATTGCCATGGAGTCAGCATCACTCATGGTGTGCGCAGCTGAGACCCCGTCAAAATTGCTTAGAAATCTTTCGTGGCTCAGCTTAGTTGCATTCCACTTGCGTGTGCCTCTCCTTCTTGGCGTCTGGTCAGAGTTCGTCCTTTCCGTGGTCCGGAAGGTAATATACTGGTGATCGCTACCAGTGAAGTCTTCCAACACTCTCCACCCTTCAACGCTTGTAGCCAAGCTCTCGGACACCAAAGTGATGTCTGGGGTGGTGTGTTCGCATCCCGGCCTCCTGAAAGTAGTGGCATTACCGGTATTTGCCACTATCAAACCTAACCTAGCAGCCATGTCTAAAATGTTTCTTCCGCGTGAGTTCGTTGTCCGGTCCCCCCATTCTACAGCCCTGGCATTGAAATCACCCGCTACTATAAACGGTACGCCTATTTCCCTAACCCTATCCTCGATCAGGTCTAGTTTTGTCCTGAACTGGCCTATGCTATCACTAGGGGTAAAGTAGCAGCTCATTAGCGTGTATTGTCTCGTCCGAACGTACGTGTAACAGTGGCCTCCCCCGAGCTGCGGGACCGCGAGCTTACTGCCGCTAGGTAGCCACAGAGCAGCCGTGCCTGTTTCATCTTCGTACCAGGACCCTCGGGGTATACGTCTATATTGTTCGCAAATAATGACGGCGTCTACCCTATTTTCAGCGGCAATTTGCTCGATCAGAGCGTCTGCCGTCCGACTTCTGTGCATATTTGCTTGAAGCACATTCATCGTTTCCTGACCAGTGGGCATCTTTTCGATCCCGGAAGATGGTCAGTCCGGTCGCGTTTTGCATCCGCGCAGTGGACACATTTGGGGGTTTCGTTACAGTCCTTCATTTTGTGTCCCGACCCCCCACACCTAATACAAGTGTTCCTCCTGTCTAAACCTGAACAATTTGTCTGTACGTGTCCTGTTCCAAGACATCGATAGCATCTCTTAACGTCATCGCACAATCGCATCTTCGCTCGGACCCACCCAATCTTTATATAGCCAACCTCAAGGAGTTTTGCCGCGCTTTCAGCTGACAGGGTGAGGAAGGCTCGTACCTGCTCTCTCACATTGGGTGCGGTGATCCTTGTCTGGATCTGCTCCCCTGGGTTGCTGAGCAGCTTCTGGGCTGCTGTTTCTACCTCCTCCTTAAGGGTAAGCGAATCGAGATCTCTTATCCCGATAGTCGCCTTTGGCTTTAATTCTGCGACGGATGCTGTATCCTTTATGGTACCCCTCAACTGTTGAACGAAATCCGGCCTAACATGTTGCCCTTTTCCGAGTTCAAGGAGGATGGCTCCGGTCTGCGTTTTCCTAACTGTCTTTATGCTAACCGATTCGTCCGTCTTTATTTTGTCACGCAGATCTTTTAGAACTTCCGCGTAACTATGACCCGCCGCGGGTTTAATTATTACCGCTTCCGACTTCGCGCGCTGTTGCCGCTCGTTCTTCTTTTTGTTCCGTTCGACCGGTTTTTTCTTTTTCTTATTTTTCTTCCCCTTTTTTGCGACGGTTCGCCATTTTTCTTCTCCCCCATGAGGGAGCTCAATTATGTCCCCACTGAGCTCTTTCGACCTCGCCTTTTTGCTCTTTTCGGGCATTGCAGGGCTAGTGGCCGTTCTTTTGGGGTTCGCCGTCACCGGGGTTGAATCGCGTTCAGTCTGCCGCGTAGCGCCCACTTCGTGTCGATTCGAAAGCGACCTTTCCCCTTCCGCCGCCTTCCACGCGCGCCTATAGGTTAGCGTGACGTCCAGCAGCTCGGACATTTTGGCAACACCGGTCTTGACATCAATGCTGATGTTCTTCTGCCGGTTGAACACCTGTTGCATATTGCTTATTAGCGATTTGCATTGCATAATCGCTTCTTCCTCCATTTTTCGCATCTTCTGGATTAGCTCCAGTCGAGGCGAGCCGCCTGTTGAATTGCCTGTAACGGCCCCCTTTTGGACTGCGCGTGATGCGCGAAATGTGTCCTCACCTTCCGGAGTGACAGAAGTTAGAGCCGCTCGTGCTGCGTAGGTGCTAGTCGGTGTGGTTCGCACCATCTCTTTGGGGTCTCCGGAATTGGCACTGGGAGTACTTCCCTTATCGGTGCCAATGTTCGTCCGGAGTCGAGCAGGTGCAATGGATGAGATCGCAGCATCCATGCTAATAGCACGCGTCGCATTGCCCGTGGGCGTTGCGCATTTTGCAGGTGGCGATCTTGACAGCAGGCTGCTTCTTCGGAAGGCTGCATCCGGTGCCGCGCCGCGCTCGCTAATTTCCCTAATCTTCTCTTCGCTTTTCCCTTCATTCGTTTTTGCATTCGTCTTTTCATTCATTTTATCAATCGTTTGTTTACATTTGCTGTTTGTCTGTTCGGTCAATCCGAAAGACAAAAACGGGTGCTATTCTATTAGAATTAGAAAAAGGGGGCAAAAAACAACAATTTTGCGAGGCAGCCAAAGACACCTTGCGAGAAGTCGCAGAGGTCAAGGATATGAGAACCAAGGCAACATTGGAGATCAGGGACATTGAAGGTTATACAACAAAAGAAGAAGTTTGCACTGCTATAAGTAAAATAGCGGAATTAGCAGAGGTGGACATCACGGTTCAACTAACAAACCCAAATACACGTGATCAAAAAAGAGCGTTCGTATCGCTACCAGTAAAGGAGCAAACAAACTGTTAAAACTGGAGCGCATTAAAATCGGATGGGTGAGCTGCAGAATCAGACACTGTGAGGAAAAAAGAGGTGTTTCAGATGCTTTGCGTTTGGACATACGAAATGGGAGTGTAAAGGTCCGGACAGAAAAAAAGTATGGGTTTGTGTATTCGATGTGGTAAAAGGGGTCACATCTTGAAACAGTGCAACAACCCACCGAAATGTTGTTTTTGCTTGGAAGAAGGAAAGAAATCCATTAACCATATAGCTGGGTCAAAGGTATGCTATATGAGCGGGAAAGCACAGTAAAATGAAAATATTACAATTGAACATGCATAGAGGAAGAGTGGCAGATGCACTGCTGTCACAAATATGCGTTGAACAGGAAGTAGATACAGCCATTATAAGCGAACAATATGCCGGTAGGACTAGTGGATATTGGTGTGAGGACGAAACTGCCACTGCGGCTATATGGATCCCAAAGTCCAGCCACCTGGCTCCAAAGACTACGGGAAAGGGAATTGGCTTTGCGTGGATGCAGTTTGATAACTTAACACTTGTCAGCTGTTACCTGACACCCAGTGACTGTATGGAAGACTTCCAAAAGAAACTGGATGAAATAGAGGACAAGATACGCCTTTTCCAAGGCCCTATCATAGTAGCTGGTGACTTTAACGCGCGATCGCCGGAATGGGGCATGCAAACAGAAAACTCTAGGGGCAAGAGGATCTCCCAAATGGCTGCCAGAGTAGGACTAACTATTGCAAATGTTGGAAATGTACCTACTTTCGGACGGCCTGACTGCGAGGGTACAATTCCAGACATAACATTGGTCACAGATAGTTTTGCGCGCAGGATAAGGAACTGGAGAGTGCTGGAAACATATACAGCAGGCGATCATCAGTACATTTCATATTCATATGAAGAGGACAGAAATAATAGAGAGGAAGCAAATCAACAAAGCTTTAGCACCCGAAGATGGAATAGCAAAAAATTGAATAAGTCCGCGTTAATAGCGGAAATCGACAGGAGATCAAATGAGATAGAGCACACAATAGATGCCTCAGCAAATGTAGAGAAGATAATGCGGATAATAAAAGAAGCATGTGACAAGGCAACGCCTAGAATAGTAACGACCAGACACCGGAAGAAACCAGTATACTGGTGGAATGAAACCATTACAGAGGCGATACAAGACTGCGTTCGACGAAGACGGATATATACTAGAGCCAGACGACTCTACGACGCAGAATCTGAACGAATAGAATATAAGGAGGCGAAGAAGAGGCTACCGAAAGCCATCTTTGATAGCAAAAGACAGCTTTGGGAGGAGCTACGGGAGGACATAAACAATAATCCTTGGGGAACAGGCTACAAATTAGTTATGGGGAAGCTCGCAGCGAAAGCTCCGATGGGTAAAATGAATGCAGAAGCTATGCATAACATTGTAACCACACTCTTTCCACAACGTGAAATTCCGGAGGAAATACCAAGCGTAGGAGAAGTAATGTATACCCCACAGTTCACGCAACAAGAACTGAGTGACGCAGCACGCAGACTGAAGGCCAATAAGGCTCCAGGCCCTGACGGCATCCCAGCAGAAGAAATTAAGGAAATAGTCCTGAAACGTCCAGAAATGATGCTAAACATGTATAACCACTGCCTGAAAGAAGGGGTGTTCCCTAAGATATGGAAGATTCAGCACCTTGTACTTATTAGCAAGGGCAAAGAGGACCCAAACTCTCCATCTGCATATAGACCACTTTGCATGCTGGACACTGCAGGAAAACTATACGAAAGGTTGTTGAAGCCGCGCCTAAATGAAGCTGTATTTGCTAGTGGGGGACTTTCGGAGAGGCAACATGGTTTCAGGCCAAAAAGATCCACTATAGGAGCTGTGAATGATGTGATAAGCGTTGCAAAATCTACACAGACAGGCCCTAACAGCACCAGGCCACTTGTGTTCCTGGCTACACTAGACGTTAAAAATGCCTTCAATAGCCTTCGATGGCCGGATGTACTGCAAGCCCTAGAAGAAAGGTTTCACGCACCAGAATACTTGACGAGGGTTATAAGAAACTATCTTAAGGATAGGGAACTTATATACAGCACAACGGAGGGTCAGAAAAAGATACAAATAACATCAGGTGCTGCACAGGGGTCCATATTGGGACCAGACTTGTGGAATATAAGTTACGATGGAATATTTAGTATAGAAATGTCACAGGACACTTACCTAGTAGGATATGCGGACAACATAGTAGCAGTTGTTAAGGCCAGAAATATAGAGGAAGCCAAACGGAAGTTGAGACAAGTTATGATAAGAACCAAGGCTTGGTTAGATGAGCACGGCCTTCAGCTGGCAACGCACAAGACTGAACTCCTCATTCTCACCAGGCGTCATATACCAGTGGAGATAGATGTTAATATTAAAGACCTGATAGTACACGCAAAGAAATCTGTAAACTATTTAGGAATAAGAATTGATTGCAAACTGACATACTCGGATCAGATTAATTATGCTGTGAACAAGGCATCCAGGATAACAGGACAGTTTAGCCGATTAATGGCAAACGTAGGTGGACCAGTACAAAGCAAGCGAAAGCTTCTAATGGAGGCTAGCAACAGTATCCTTCTTTACGGAAGCGAGAATTGGGGCGAGCAAATGAAAGCGAGAAAAAGGGCGAACAAACAGTTTTTTCAAGTGTTCCCGATGGACAGTACAACGTGAAGAGTTGGAAGCCGTTACAGGAACACTCATGGTGGAGAACATTGTGGACAATATGATATCTGATGCGACCAAATGGCGAGCAGTTGCGAAGTACGGCGAAACAATATTAAGGTCGAAGAAACCTTTCTTAGACGCTGCAGGATGACTGAATAATTCGTCTATGTAGACGACAGCTTAAAAGTAGGCTACATTAAGCAGGGCGGCTGATAGCCAGCCATTGGGAAACCACTTCGAAGTAATGCTAACGCGGTTCCGGAGTGGGGATTATTTCCCGGAGAAAGGAGGTTTTTTAGTCGGTATACCTATAAGGGGAGCCCGACATAACACAGATGGGAATCAACCCACTGTGAATGAAGTAATGCATTTTTACCTCCTTGAAAAAAAAATATTATATTATATTATATTATATTATATTATATTATATTATATTATATTATATTATATTATATTATATTATATTATATTATATTATATTATATTATATTATATTATATTATATTATATTATATTATATTATATTATATTATATTATATTATATTATATTATATTATATTATATTATATTATATTATATTATATTATATTATATTATATTATATTATATTATATTATATTATATTATATTATATTATATTATATTATATTATATTATATTATATTATATTATATTATATTATATTATATTATATTATATTATATTATATTATATTATATTATATTATATTATATTATATTATATTATATTATATTATATTATATTATATTATATTATATTATATTATATTATATTATATTATATTATATTATATTATATTATATTATATTATATTATATTATATTATATTATATTATATTATATTATATTATATTATATTATATTATATTATATTATATTATATTATATTATATTATATATTATATTATATTATAATATATTATATTATATTATATTATATTATATTATATTATATTATATTATATTATATTATATTATATTATATTATATTATATTATATTATATTATATTATATTATATTATATTATATTATATTATATTATATTATATTATATTATATTATATTATATTATATTATATTATATTATATTATATTATATTATATTATATTATATTATATTATATTATATTATATTATATTATATTATATTATATTATATTATATTATATTATATTATATTATATTATATTATATTATATTATATTATATTATATTATATTATATTATATTATATTATATTATATTATATTATATTATATTATATTATATTATATTATATTATATTATATTATATTATATTATATTATATTATATTATATTATATTATATTATATTATATTATATTATATTATATTATATTATATTATATTATATTATATTATATTATATTATATTATATTATATTATATTATATTATATTATGTTATATCATATTATATTATATTATATTATATTATATCATATTATATTATATTATATTATATTATATTATATTATATTATATTATATTATATTATATTATATTATATTATATTATATTATATTATATTATATTATATTATATTATATTATATTATATTATATTATATTATATTATATTATATTATATTATATTATATTATATTATATTATATTATATTATATTATATTATATTATATTATATTATATTATATTATATTATATTATATTATATTATATTATATTATATTATATTATATTATATTATATTATATTATATTATATTATATTATATTATATTATATTATATTATATTATATTATATTATATTATATTATATTATATTATATTATATTATATTATATTATATTATATTATATTATATTATATATTATATTATATTATATTATATTATATTATATTATATTATATTATATTATATTATATTATATTATATTATATTATATTATATTATATTATATTATATTATATTATATTGTATTATATTATATTATATTATATTATATTATATTATATTATATTATATTATATTATATTATATTATATTATATTATATTATATTATATTATATTATATTATATTATATTATATTATATTATATTATATTATATTATATTATATTATATTATATTATATTATATTATATTATATTATATTATATTATATTATATTATATTATATTATATTATATTATATTATATTATATTATATTATATTATATTATATTATATTATATTATATTATATTATATTATATTATATTATATTATATTATATATTATATTATATTATATTATATTATATTATATTATATTATATTATATTATATTATATTATATTATATTATATTATATTATATTATATTATATTATATTATATTATATTATATTATATTATATTATATTATATTATATTATATTATATTATATTATATTATATTATATTATATTATATTATATTATATTATATTATATTCCGTGTGGAGTTATTCCAGTCTCCCATCGGACGCGTCCCCAGGTGGCGGATAGGGGAACTCTCGGCTGATCTTCAAATCTGCAGGGAAGGTGGCAATTAAAATACCACCCGCGGACCAAAATCCTGGACAGCTGTTTCACCACGCCTGGTGCGGCTGAAGAAGACGGAAAATGGAACGTTTGTGGCTTACGAATATGTCTCACGATCCTGATCCGACTGCCATGGGCTGACGGCTGCAGTATTCCACCACCTTATTATGTAGGAGTGACATCCGCTGAAACGGCTGGTGGGCTAATGCTGCAGCCGCCCCCGTCCCGTTAAAACTGTAGCGAGGCTCTGAGTACGTTCTACATGCGTCGCCGCCGAGGTGGCTGTACAGGTGCAGTTGAGAATGACTCCTGCTTTTTTGCGCCGAGATCCTGGCTCTGAACACAGGTACTCATAAGGCCCTGTGTCAACCCTTGCGTGGACCTCACTGATTTCAAAGGGACCCACGGGGATCGTTTGAGGCGACTGTACAAACGCGTAAGGATAGCGGCTCAGAGCGGGGACCCAACAAAGATGAATACAAATAATAATAATAACAACAAATTTAGACAGACAGTTGAGAAGACGAACGAAAACGCGAGCGAAAAGACGAACGGAGAAAAAATCGAAGAGAGGATTAAGAAGATTAACGAGCGCGGCGCGACACCGGATGCAGCCTTTCGAAGAAGCAGCCTGTTGGCTAGTTCGCCACCTGCTAAATGCGAAACGCCCGTAAACACGGCATCGGGCAATGCGACGCGTGCTATTAGTATGGGTGCTGAGACTTCATCCAATGCACCTGCTCGACTCCGGACGAACACCGGCACCGATAAGGGAAGTACTCCCAATGCCAACACCGGAGATCCCAAAGAGACGGTGCGAATCACACCGACCAGCACTTACGCATCACGAGCGGCTCTAACTGCTGTCACTCCAGCAGGTGAGGACACCCTTCGCACAGCACGTGCAGTCCAAAAGGGGGGCGTGACAGGTAATTCAACAGGCAGCTCGCCTCGACTGGAGCTAATCCAGAAGATGCGAAAGATGGAAGAAGAAGCGATTATGCAATGCAAATCGTTAATAAGCAACATGCAACAAGTCTTCAACCGGCAGAAGAACATCAGCATTGATGTCAAGACCGGGGTTGCCAAAATGTCTGAGCTGCTGGATGTCACGTTAAATTATAGGCGCGCGTGGAAGAAGGCGGAAGAGGAACGGTCGTTTTCGAATCGACGCGATGTGGGCGTTACACGGCAGACTGAACGCGATTCAACCCCTGTGACGGCGAACCCTAAAAGAACAGCCACTAGCCCTGCAATGCCCGAAAAAAGCAAGAAGGCTAGATCGAAAGAGCCCAGGGGGGACACAGTTGAGCTCCCTCAAGGGGGAGAAGAAAATTGGCGAACCGTCACTAAAAGGGGGGGAAAAAATAAGACGAAAAAGAAACCGGTCGAACCGAACAGAAAGAAGAACGAGCGGCAACAGCGAGCGAAATCGGAAGCGGTAATAATTAAACCCGCAGCGGGTCACAGCTACGCGGAAGTTCTAAAAGATCTGCGCGATAAAATAAAGACGGACGACTCGGTTAGCATAAAGACGGTTAGGAAAACGCAGACCGGAGCCATCCTCCTTGAACTCGGAAAAGGGCAACAGGTTAGGCCGGATTTCGTTCAACAGCTGAGGAGTACCATAAGAGATACAGCCTCCGTCGTGGAACTAAAGCCAAAGGCGACTATCGAGATAAGAGATCTCGATTCGCTTACACTTAAGGAGGAGGTAGAAACAGCAGCCCAGAAGCTGCTCAGCAACCCAGGGGAGCAGATCCAGACAAAGATCACCGCACCCAATGTGAGAGAGCAGGTACGAGCCTTCCTCACCCTGTCAGCTGAAAGCGCGGCAAAACTCCTTGAGGTTGGCTATATAAAGATTGGGTGGGTCCGAGCGAGGATGCGATTGTGCGATGACGTTAGGAGATGCTATCGATGTCTTGGAACAGGACACGTACAGACAAATTGTTCAGGTTTAGACAGGAGGAACACTTGTATTAGGTGTGGGGGGTCGGGACACAAAATGAAGGACTGTAACGAAACCCCCAAATGTGTCCACTGCGCGGATGCAAAACGCGACCGGACTGACCATCTTCTGAGATCGAAGAGATGCCCACTGGTCAGGAAACGATGAATGTGCTTCAAGCAAATATGCACAGAAGTCGGACGGCAGACGCTCTGATCGAGCAAATTGCCGCTGAAAATAGGGTAGACGCCGTCATTATTTGCGAACAATATAGACGTATACCCCGAGGGTCCTGGTACGAAGATGAAACAGGCACGGCTGCTCTGTGGCTACCTAGCGGCAGTAAGCTCGTGGTCACGCAGCTCGGGGGAGGCCACTGTTACACGTACGTTCGGACGAGACAATACACGCTAATGAGCTGCTACCTTACCCCTAGTGATAGCATAGGCCAGTTCAGGACAAAACTAGACCTGATCGAGGATAGGGTTAGGGAAATAGGCGGACCGTTTATAGTAGCGGGTGATTTCAATGCCAGGGCTGTAGAATGGGGGGACCGGACAACGAACTCACGCGGAAGAAACATTTTAGACATGGCTGCTAGGTTAGGTTTGATAGTGGCAAATACCGGTAATGCCACTACTTTCAGGAGGCCGGGATGCGAACACACCACCCCAGACATCACTTTGGTGTCCGAGAGCTTGGCTACAAGCGTTGAAGGGTGGAGAGTGTTGGAAGACTTCACTGGTAGCGATCACCAGTATATTACCTTCCGGACCACGGAAAGGACGAACTCTGACCAGACGCCAAGAAGGAGAGGCACACGCAAGTGGAATGCAACTAAGCTGAACCACGAAAGATTTCTAAACAAGTTTGACGGGGTCTCAGCTGCGCACACCATGAGTGATGCTGACTCCATGGCAATGACATTGAGGCAGCGCATAGCTCAAAGCTGCGAGGCATCCATGCCACGTGTAACGCAGCAGTCTAGAAGACAGGCTGCGTACTGGTGGACGCCAGAAATAGCTGAGCTCAGACGAACCTGCCTTCGTAACAGAAGAAGATACACCAGAGCCAGGCGAAATGGCGAGGCAACCATGGTAGCCGAAGAATTCAGACAAAGCCGAAAAGCATTGAAATGGGCGATTATTAGAAGCAAGAAGTCGAAATGGGAAGAACTTCGGAACGATCTGAACAGCAACCCCTGGGGACTCGGCTATAAGATCGTTACGAGGAAGCTAAACGCTAACCATGCTGCTCCGCATATAGGGAACGATATCAACCACATCGTGGATAACTTGTTTCCCACGCACCCTCCACTGCACGATGAACGCGAAGTCCTTGCTGATGGGATGCCCACGCCCTTCACTGAAGAAGAGCTAAAAATCGCGGCTAGAAGCCTTAAGAGGGGTAAAGCCCCCGGGCCTGATGGAATACCAGCGGAGACACTCATACTTTTAGCCGAAAATCGGCCAGATGCTCTGCTCGAAGTGTACAACGCTTGTATAGCCCAAGGCACTTTTCCCAAAGAGTGGAAAAGACAAAAGCTCATGCTGATTAGCAAGGGAAGAGGTGACCCAACGCAACCATCAGCTTACCGACCTCTATGCATGCTAGATAGCACCGGCAAACTCTTGGAGAAGCTTCTGCAACGCAGATTAGCAGAATCCATCGAGGCAGCCGGAGGCCTATCGGAGAGGCAGCACGGCTTTCGACCCGGAAGATCGACTCTTGGTGCTATTGAGGATGTAGTCAGAAGTTTCGAAAATGCACAGAACGGACGCTCCTACCCGAAACATATAATCGTTCTCGCAACACTCGATGTACGTAACGCTTTTAATAGCTTACGATGGGCAAATGTTATCCAGGCATTGCGGGAAAGATTCCGCATACCTGTATATCTTATGAGAATTCTCCAGAGTTATCTTAGGGACCGTACACTCATATACGATACACCAGACGGACAGAGAGTTAGAACAATCACATCGGGGGCAGCCCAGGGATCCGTTCTTGGGCCTGACCTCTGGAATCTAAGCTATGACGAGATATTAGGAATAGATATGCCAGAAGACACACACCTTGTAGGGTACGCGGACGACATAGCGGCGGTCATTTCGGCACGGGACGCGGACGACGCTAAGAGAAAATTAAACCAAGTTATGATAAGGACTCGAGCATGGCTCGAGGACCATGGGCTCGAACTTGCAGTAGACAAGACTGAAGTAATCATGATGACACGGGGGCATATGCCTCTAGAAATTAGCATGCCGGTAGATGACATGCTCGTAGTGACGAAGAGGGCGATAAAATATCTGGGCGTACAAATCGATAACAGGCTCACTTATTGGGCCCAGATTAAACATGCGGCTGCAAAGGCAGCAAAAGTTTCAGGCATGTTGAGCAGGCTAATGGCAAACATTGGCGGGCCCACACAGAGCAAGAGGAGGCTGATTATGGCAGCCACAAATTCTATACTGCTATATGGCAGCGAAATTTGGGGCAATGCACTGAGAGCAAAGTCTAAGCGTAAGGCTATAGAAGAAGTCCAACGCACAGCCGCACTCAGAATCGCCTCAGCCTACCGTACGGTTTCAGGCGCGGCGGTTTTCGTAATAAGTGGTGAGATTCCGGTTGATCTCCAGGCGCGCGAACGGAAAGAGGCATGGGACTCTAGGGGGGCGGAAATTAATATTAGTGCTGCAGAGCGGAGATCTGGAACCATCCAACGATGGCAAAGCAGATGGAACGCAGAACAGTCCGGTAGATGGACGAAAAGGCTCATTCCTAACATAGGAAAGTGGACTCAAAGGAAATTTGGGGAGATTAACTACTTCCTGACCCAGTTCCTTTCAGGTCATGGATACTTCCGGAAGTATCTACATCGTATGGGCAAAACAGGTAATTCCAGTTGCATCTACTGCGATGCAACAAACGACGATGCAGAACACACTTTTTTCAACTGCATCAGATGGAATACTGAGCGAATCGCATTAAGAGAGCAGATTGGCGTTTTCACCCCTGCCAACATAGTTGACAGAATGCTCGAATGCGAAAACACATGGAATGCTGTGAGTAAATACATCGAGTATGTCTTAAGAAGAAAGAAAAGAGACCTCGATGCACGGCAAAATGAGTCCCCATTAACGGAGACTCAGCAAGAATGAGCCAGCAGCATGAAAATGACGGACCCAGACGTGGGTGTTACGAGCAAAGTCCTTCTTAGGAGGATGAAGTTTCTGGGCCTTCTTGAAGTAATGTAGAAAACAGTCCCGGGAAGGCATCCCACCAGAAACGGAGGAGGGAGTTTTTTAGTGGAAACACCACTCAACGCAGTCGACGACGGTCACTGTAAGTGCGAAGGCATTTTCAACCCTACCTCGCCCGTCAAAAAAAAAAAAAAAAAAAAAAAATATTATATTATATTATATTATATTATATTATATTATATTATATTATATTATATTATATTATATTATATTATATTATATTATATTATATTATATTATATTATATTATATTATATTATATTATATTATATTATATTATATTATATTATATTATATTATATTATATTATATTATATTATATTATATTATATTATATTATATTATATTATATTATATTATATTATATTATATTATATTATATTATATTATATTATATTATATTATATTATATTATATTATATTATATTATATTATATTATATTATATTATATTATATTATATTATATTATATTATATTATATTATATTATATTATATTATATTATATTATATTATATTATATTATATTATATTATATTATATTATATTATATTATATTATATTATATTATATTATATTATATTATATTATATTATATTATATTATATTATATTATATTATATTATATTATATTATATTATATTATATTATATTATATTATATTATATTATATTATATTATATTATATTATATTATATTATATTATATTATATTATATTATATTATATTATATTATATTATATTATATTATATTATATTATATTATATTATATTATATTATATTATATTATATTATATTATATTATATTATATTATATTATATTATATTATATTATATTATATTATATTATATTATATTATATTATATTATATTATATTATATTATATTATATTATATTATATTATATTATATTATATTATATTATATTATATTATATTATATTATATTATATTATATTATATTATATTATATTATATTATATTATATTATATTATATTATATTATATTATATTATATTATATTATATTATATTATATTATATTATATTATATTATATTATATTATATTATATTATATTATATTATATTATATTATATTATATTATATTATATTATATTATATTATATTATATTATATTATATTATATTATATTATATTATATTATATTATATTATATTATATTATATTATATTATATTATATTATATTATATTATATTATATTATATTATATTATATTATATTATATTATATTATATTATATTATATTATATTATATTATATTATATTATATTATATTATATTATATTATATTATATTATATTATATTATATTATATTATATTATATTATATTATATTATATTATATTATATTATATTATATTATATTATATTATATTATATTATATTATATTATATTATATTATATTTTTTTTTTTTGACGGGCGAGGTAGGGTTGAAAATGCCTTCGCACTTACAGTGACCGTCGTCGACTGCGTTGAGTGGTGTTTTCCACTAAAAAACTCCCTCCTCCGTTTCTGGTGGGATGCCTTCCCGGGACTGTTTTCTACATTACTTCAAGAAGGCCCAGAAACTTCATCCTCCTAAGAAGGACTTTGCTCGTAACACCCACGTCTGGGTCCATCATTATCATGCTGCTGGCTCATTCTTGCTGAGTCCCCGTTGAAGGGGACTAATAGCTAATAGCACGCGTCGCATTGCCCGAGGGCGTTGCGCATTTTGCAGGTGGCAATCTAGACAGCAGGCTGCTTCTTCGGAAGGCTGCATCCGGTGCCGCGCCGCGCTCGCTAATTTCCCTAATCTTCTCTTCGCTTTTCCCTTCGTTCGTTTTTTCATTCGTGTTTCATTCATTTTATCAATCGTTTGTTTACATTTGCTGTTGTTATTATTACTAGAAATCATCTTTGTTGGGTCCCCGCTCTGAGCCGCTATCCCTACGCGTTTGTACAGTCGCCTCAAACGATCCCCGTGGGTCCCTTTGAAATCAGTGAGGTCCACGCAAGGGTTGACACAGGACCTTATGAGTACCTGTGTTCAGAGCCAGGATCTCGGCGCAAAAAAGCAGGAGTCATTCTCAACTGCAACTGTACGGCCACCTCGGCGGCGACGCATGTAGAACGTTCTCAGAGCCTCGCCACAGTTTTAACGGGACGGGGGCGGCTGCAGCATTAGCCCACCAGCCGTTTCAGCGGATGTCACTCCTACATAATAAGGTGGTGGAATACTGCAGCCGTCAGCCCATGGCAGTCGGATCAGGATCGTGAGACATATTCGTAAGCCACAAACGTTCCATTTTCCGTCATCTTCAGCCGCACCAGGCGTGGTGAAACAGCTGTCCAGGATTTTGGTCCGCGGGTGGTATTTTAATTGCCACCTTCCCTGCAGATTTGAAGATCAGCCGAGAGTTCCCCTATCCGCCACCTGGGGACGCGTCCGATGGGAGACTGGAATAACTCCACACGGAATATTATATTATATTATATTATATTATATTATATTATATTATATTATATTATATTATATTATATTATATTATATTATATTATATTATATTATATTATATTATATTATATTATATTATATTATATTATATTATATTATATTATATTATATTATATTATATTATATTATATTATATTATATTATATTATATTATATTATATTATATTATATTATATTATATTATATTATATTATATTATATTATATTATATTATATTATATTATATTATATTATATTATATTATATTATATTATATTATATTATATTATATTATATTATATTATATTATATTATATTATATTATATTATATTATATTATATTATATTATATTATATTATATTATATTATATTATATTATATTATATTATATTATATTATATTATATTATATTATATTATATTATATTATATTATATTATATTATATTATATTATATTATATTATATTATATTATATTATATTATATTATATTATATTATATTATATTATATTATATTATATTATATTATATTATGTTATATTATATTATATTATATTATATTATATTATATTATATTATATTATATTATATTATATTATATTATATTATATTATATTATATTATATTATATTATATTATATTATATTATATTATATTATATTATATTATATTATATTATATTATATTATATTATATTATATTATATTATATTATATTATATTATATTATATTATATTATATTATATTATATTATATTATATTATATTATATTATATTATATTATATTATATTATATTATATTATATTATATTATATTATATTATATTATATTATATTATATTATATTATATTATATTATATTATATTATATTATATTATATTATATTATATTATATTATATTATATTATATTATATCATATTATATTATATTATATTATATTATATTATATTATATTATATTATATTATATTATATTATATTATATTATATTATATTATATTATATTATATTATATTATATTATATTATATTATATTATATTATATTATATTATATTATATTATATTATATTATATTATATTATATTATATTATATTATATTATATTATATTATATTATATTATATTATATTATATTATATTATATTATATTATATTATATTATATTATATTATATTATATTTTTTATATTATATTATATAATATTATATTATATTATATTATATTATATTTTTTATATTATATTATATTATATTATATTATATTATATTATATTATATTATATTACATTATATTATATTATATTATATTATATTATATTATATTATATTATATATTTTTTTTTTTTGGCGGGAAGGAGGTAAAAATGCATTACTGCATACACGGAGTCGTCACTGGTCGTGTTATGTCGGGCTCCCCAAGATGGTATACCGACTAAAAAACCTCCTTATGTCCTCTTCTTGGAAAATGGTTCCACCCCGGAACCGCTGTGATGCATTACTTCGGGGTGGTTTCCTCTTGGCTGTTATTTCAGCTCTCTTCCCCTTTGGACCTGCGTCCAGGTCTCTGCTTGAGTTGATCTGCGCCTAGTCTGCTGCCTCTAGATCAGGTTTCTTCTTCTTTAGTATGTATTCGCAGTACTTTGATACTGCTCGCCAGCTGTTTTCGTTCTGGGTCATGCGATCCACAATAGACTCAGCATTTATTTCTCCTACTAAGACCTCGAGTTCTCTTCTTTTCTCTTCCCATTTACAGCATCCAAAGAAAGTGTGTTCGGCGTCATCGATTATATTTCTTTCTTCGTACAAGCAGTGTGGTGTACTACACTTGCCTATGTTGTTTAGGTATTTCCTGAAGTATCCGTGGCCGGTCATCATCTGTGTCAGGTAGTAGTTTACTTCACCGACTCTCCGTTCTAGCCATCTGCTTATGTTTGGGAAAAGTCTTTTGGTCCATCTTGCCGCTGGTTCCTGGTTCCATCTTTCCTGCCATCTTTGGAGGGTCTCTTGTTTTATTATCTCCTTGTCCTCTTGTTCAAGTGTGTTAGACCGTTTCTTCATCCATATTTTCCTTCTTTCCTGTATTTGTAGATCTATTGGGGTCGTTCCCGCTAGCACGAGGATGGCTGCTGTAGAAACAGTACGGTAAGCGGAAGCTATCCGTAGGGCAGATATCCTTTGCACTGCCAACAGAGCGTTTATCCTGCTTTTATTTAGCTTCATGCCCCAAATTTCACTACCATAAAGAAGGATGCTATTAGTAGTCTCCATCAGTAGCTTCCTCTTGTGTTGCCGCGGCCCTCCTATATTAGCCATTAATTGGCTTAGTTGTGCCGTCACCTTTGCCGCCTTGCTTGCTGCATGATGGACTTGGTGTGAGAATGTCATCCTCGAGTCAAGTCGTATGCCAAGATAGTTTACGAATCTCTTTGTACGTATTTGTGTTTCTTCGATGTTAATGTTTATTTCCAGCGATATGTTTCTTCTGGTTAGGAGGACCACTTCGGTTTTCTGCACTGCCAGTTGAAGACCATGTGCGTCAAGCCAGCTCTTCGTCCTGATCATTACCTGCTTGAGTTTTCTTGTTGCTTCTTCCGTATCTCTGGCTTTTATTACAGCTGCTATGTCATCAGCGTAGCCCACAAGGAACGTATCTTGCGGCATTTCAATCTTTAGTATGTCGTCGTAGCCAATGTTCCATAAATCTGGGCCCAAAATTGATCCCTGTGCTGCACCGGATGTTATCGGGATCCTTTTCTGTCCCTCCTTCGTGTTATACACGAGTTCCCTATCCTTGAAATAGCTTCTTATCATTCGCGACAAATATACCGGTATGCTAAATCTCATCTCTAGGGCCTGGAGGACATCGGGCCATCTTAAGCTATTGAAAGCGTTTTTAACATCTAGTGTGGCGAGGAGAATGATTCGCCTGCTAAAATGATTTCTTTGTTGAGCGGCGTTGAATGCATCGACAACATCTTTTAGCGCGCCCACGGTGGATCTTCCAGGTCTGAAGCCGTGTTGCCTTTCTGATAGTCCTCCTCTGTTCGTTATGGCTTCCGTCAGCCTAGGTTTCAGGAGTCTTTCAAAAAGTTTGCCTGCAGTGTCTAGCATACATAGTGGTCGATAAGCTGATGGTGAGTTCGGGTCGCCTTTCCCTTTGTTGATAAGCACTAGCTGCTGTAACTTCCATGCCTTTGGGAAAATGCCTTCTATGAGGCATTTGTTATACATGTCAAGTAATAGCTCTGGCCGCTTTTGCGCTATATCCTTGATCACCTCCGCTGGTATACCATCTGGTCCAGGTGCCTTCTTGTGGTTTAATTTTTCCGTGGCTATTTTTAATTCTTGTTTAGTGAACAATGGAATTTCTGTCTCTGCCACCATGTCCCTTCTATCAACGGGGATTTCATTCGTCGGGAAGAGAGACGCTACGATGTTTCCCATTTTTTCTTCGTCCATCAGCTGTGTTGTTGTTCTGGTCTTCAACTTTTTCTTAACTATTTTGTAGCCCGTGCCCCATGGGTTCGTGTTTATATCTTCTCGAAGTTCCTCCCATAGCTTTCTTTTACTGTCAAAAATCGCCCTTTGCAGTTTTTTCTTCGCTTCTTTATATGCGTTTTTTTGGAGTTCCGCTTGGCCCCTTCGCTTAGCCCTGGTGTATTGCCTTCTGCGTCTGCAGCAGTCGCTTCTCGCGTTTGCAATATCTTCATTCCACCAATAAACTTCTTTCCTTCTGAGGTTGTCCCTTCTAACCCTGGGCATCGATTTGTCACATCCTTTCCTGATTATTTGCATGACTTT